>OX451220.1:15109505-15403550 GCA_949628195.1 Phasia obesa | reverse complement strand
TCATTTGCGGGTCATCCCTTTTTGATATACCAGGGAACAACTGTGATCATTCGTAGAATCTTATTTTGGCGCCTTTGAATTTTTTCAACATTGCTAGCTGAGGCAGTGTCCCATAACTAAATCCCATAGCACCAAATTGGTTTAAGGATCGAATTGTACAGTAGAAGTTTGCAATCTAAAGTTTCTGCCAATAAGCCAGTTTAGTTGGACTGCCTTTAACTTCATTTGTGTTAACTTGGGTTGTATGTGGCTTTTCCAAGTAAGGCGCCAGTCAATATGTATACCGAGGTATTTGACGTCTGAAAGCTGGGGTATCATTTGATTATTTATGCGAATAGACCAAACGCAGTGGTAAAGTTATATGAGTGCATTTTTGTTCATTCACCTTTATTCTCCATTTATTCAACCATTTTTCCAACTTTACTATGTGGTCTTGTAAATGTTGTGATGCTACTTGGGCGCTTTCATGAATACTTAAAAAAGCTGTGTCATCATTAAAAGTTGATGTGTGCACTAAAGACCTGCATATGTTGAACTATCCAACATGATGACAATTGTCGCACCATGCTATTGTCAATTCATGCACTGTTCGAAAATGTTTGACATGGCTTACGAAGACAGTGCCGAATAAGTTACAAGTAAATCTTAGCATGGTTCGAGAAACGAATTAACACACATGGGCAATAAAACCACGCATGCGACATAAAGCGACACATGTCACGCATGCGACACTTGTTTAATATGATGTCTTCTAGTTACTTGTGTTGCTTATGACATGCATAAAGAAAGTAAAAAAAAATGCAATAAGAAAATTTCTTCATGTAGCTGACTAGGTATTATTTTTATTGTAGTCAGAGAATTTCTTTAAAAACATAATTTTGAAATGTATTTTAATAAATACACTTAGTTATATACATATATAGACAAAATTATTCACGTGTTAGAAATTCCCAGCAATAAAAAATAATAACGCGGGAAATTAACTTTGCCTAATTTTTATTTTAAACAGGTAAATTTAGTTGGTTCATTTAAAATTTCTAAATTTTAGTACATACCTATTTTTATTGTTATATTTCTTCAATAGACTAAAAAATAATTCATGGAGTGTAATTTGAAGAAATTACCAGATTTTTTACAATCGATTAGAAAATTCCTTTATAAGAAATTTCAAATTAATTTTGTAGAATAAATTTTCATATTCATATGTTAATATTCTGCTGCTGCGTGAATTAATATGATACATATACGAGTACATTTATTTATTGCTTTTATTTAAAAATCTAGTTTATGTTGCCAGTGATAATTTGTTTTTGCGCTCTAATTTAAATAATTTTGCTAGCAATATTAATATATCTCTAATCCTGATGAACGAATGTTAACCTGCTGGTTATGCCATGGTCTAATGCACTTTAAATGCAGTGGCATACCAACACTGGCTGCAGAAGCTACGCAAAAACATGATAGTTTGAACTGGCGGTGTACTAATTGTAAAAAAATTAGTATTGACTTTTACAAATTTTTCCAAGAAAGGAAATCCGTTTTTCTTGGAATACAGAAAGATGTTTCTAAACTTTACGAGCGTGTCACTGAATTTGGAAACCTGTTTGAAAAGTTTACATCACTTGATAATTACAAATCCCCTCCAAAGTCGTATCAACAACCGTTACAACAGCAGACATCTTTACAACAACCTTCGTCACAACAATTTTCTCCATCACAATCATCCCCCAGACGTAAGTCTGCTAGAATTGCAAGCAAGGGTAACACTGTTGTTAATACTCCTCATATGAGTATGGAGGTAATTCCTACACCATCTACCCTGGCTAATAGCAATAAGGCCTCTGTTAAACCATTATTTTCGGATGTGATCAAAAATCCGATTCCTGAAAATTCCGGAAGTACAAATGCTCCCCGAGAATTACGTGTTTTACCTCCTAAAAAACATGTATTCGTATCCCGTTTTGCTTCTGAAACAACGATTGAAGATATCAATTACTATATAAATACTAAACTGAACTTAGATGATGAAATTATAACTTATAAATTTTCATATTCCCAACCAAGAAGCATAACATCTTTCAAGATAACTGTTTCATCTAATATATTTAGTAAAATAATTGATCCTTGTTTCTGGCCGGATAACACTTATGTAAGGGAATATGAACAAAAAGTTAGACAAAGGAGAAATAATATAGCCCGTCTTCCTTCATCTGTGCCATCAAACCAAAAAACTGATATCGGAAATTGATAACCAACTCTTTATCTCATACCAAAATGTTCGTGGCCTAAATACAAAACTATCTAATCTCTATATTGATAGTTTCACATTTAGCCACCATGTTATTATATTTACCGAAACTTGGCTAAATAAATATATACTCAACAGTGAAATTCTTTGCAGTAATTTTAATATTTATAGACTGGATAGAGAAACTGACACAATTGGTGGTGGAGTCTTATTAGCAATATCTTCCAAGCTTTCATCTGAAGCGATAAAGTGCAATATTCCTGATGGCATTGAATTCATCGCTGCTCGTATAAAATATAATAATAATAATAATAAACAAATCTTTATTACCTGTTCCTATATTCCTCCCAACCAAAATAATCAATATGCCTACACAATGCATGCTTCGTTAATTGAATCAATTGCAACTTTATCTAAACCAGGAGACCTTCTTCTTGTCTTTGGTGATTTTAATTTACCTAAAGTTTCGTGGAAATTTTTAGCTGATTCTTACATATTAACTCCTACAAAAGCTGACGACTGGATGATGGAATTTTTAAATAACCTTAACGATCTATGCCTCTCCCAAATTAATGATGTTTACAACTCTAATGAGAAATTATTGGATTTGGTGTTCACGAATGAACCAGCTGAATGCTCAGTACTTCGTTCTGATCCGATTACCACACCTGAAGACCGCTATCACCCTACTCTTGAAGTTGGCGTAAATGTTCCAATTAACACTATATCTGTATCTTCAAGTCGAAAGGTTAAGGTTTTTTGTTTTAAGAAATTCAACTATGATGATTTAAATTATTTTTTACTCAACACAAACTGGCACGATTTGCTATCCATTTCATTTAATACTCCTGAAGCTATTGATTCTATGACATCAACATTTTACGAAACAATAACAAAACTTTTCAATCAATGCGTTCCAAAAGTAATAATACGCAGGAAATCCGGTCCTCCTTGGTGTACAAAAGAACTATCCAGACGTAAAAATAACAAAAATAAACGCTTTAAAATATACAAAAAAACTGGCTCGCTGTCTGATTATGCAATGTTTTCTTTTGCCCGTGCTGAATATAACTTATTAAATATGAATCTTTACAAGAATTATATGTATCACATGAAGCAAAATTTTAAATCCGATCCAAAATCATTTTACAAATTTGTGAATGAAAAAAGAAAATCCGGTGGCATTCCTAATGTCATGAGGTATGCCGATCAAGAGTCTAGTGACGATTTGATAATAAGTAACTTCTTTGCTACGTTTTTTTCTTCAACATATTCAGATGCCCAATACAACTTCAATGAATACCATCATCCAATTGAGCAACACCAATCAATTTACTTTTCTCCAATATACACATCGCAGATACTTATTGCTTTAAAATCGGTTAAATCTTCAGTCCATTGTGGCCCTGATGGTATCCCTAGTTGTGTCTTAAAGAACTGCGCACATTCACTAGCCACTCCATTAAGCATAATTTTTAATACCTCTTTAAAAACTGGCTATTTTCCTCAATTTTGGAAAGATTCTTTTATTATACCTTTATTTAAGTCTGGAAGTAAATCGAAAGTTACAAACTACAGAGGTATAGCAAAGCTCAGTGCAATTCCCAAGCTATTTGAAAAATGTGTTGCGGATAATCTTCTTCATCAAATATCTTCCTTACTATCCCCTTTTCAACATGGTTTTAGAAAAGGTCGTTCTACTGTTACAAATATCTTAGAGCTTACTACTTTAGTTAATCGTGAATTTAGTCAAAGAAGATCAATTGATTGTATCTACACTGATTTTAGTAAGGCTTTTGACAAAATCAACCACAAATTGCTGCTGATAAAACTTCATAAGATGGGATTTATAGAACTGAGTTTAATGTGGATTGAATCTTATTTAACTCACCGAAAACAGAACGTCCTCTTTAATAATGTCATTTCTAATCATATAAATGTGACCTCTGGAGTACCTCAAGGCAGCCATCTTGGTCCAATTTTATTTTCTCTCTTCTTAAATGATTTACCATGTGTGATTAAAAATTGCAATATCTTAATGTATGCAGACGACGTGAAGATATTTATAAGCTACGGCCTTGACAGCGATAGAAGTTTGCTACAACACGATTTGGATGCATTTTTTCAGTGGTGTTTACTTAATCTGATGGTACTTAACTTTTCGAAATGTAAACATATGCGTTTTACGAGAACCGATAATAGTATATATACATTTTTTTTGGGCAATCATCAACTTGAGTTCGTCACAGAATTCCTAGATCTCGGTATCCTTCTTGATCCGAAGCTAAACTTTAATAAACACATTAGCATGATCGTCAATAAAGCTCGTGGTGTGCTTGCATTTATTAAACGATGGGCGAAGGAATTTACGGATCCAACCATTACCAAACGTCTATATACATCTTTGGTTAGACCAGTCTTGGAATATGGATCTGTTGTTTGGGACCCTGACGCTGAATGTTATATTCAAAATATTGAATCTGTACAGAAACAGTTTCTTCTCTTCTGTTTGGGCAACTCTAGATGGAATCCTGATGTTGTTCTCTCATCATATACTGTTAGGCTTTCAATAATAAAGCTACCAACCTTGCAAAGTAGAAGAACTATGCTAAATGCTTCATTTCTACTTAATTTGATTAATGGAGCTGTTTCTTCTGACTTTTTATTAAGTAATATTAACTTCAATGTGCCACAGCGGTCAACTCGGAATTTCATTCCAATTTACTTAAAAGGTCTTCATACTAATTATGCTAACGCTGATTCTTTAAGAGGATTATGTAAAACATTTAACGAACTATATTTTCTAATTGATTTCTCTGTAAACGTAAATGTCATAAAGCGTAATATAATTTTACATCTCAATAATTGTGAATAAAATACTATTGTAATTACTATTATTAGATTAAACGGTCTGCAAGGATTTTATCCGTAGACCTTAAATAAATAAATAAAAAAAAAAAATGTAGGTCATTTAAATTGCGTTAGTTTTAATTTAAACCCAAACTCTTCGAAATTTTTGGAGATCAAGGCTTTGCTGAATGGCGGTTTTATGGACGTTTTTTGTGTTAGTGAAACATGGCTAAAGGACACTATCTTCAAAAATGTTATTGATATTTCTGGGTATGTTTTACAGTCTTATAATGCAATGCAGTCAATGATTATAATGCAGTTAATATGAGGTTGGTAGTATCTATGATTTTAAACTGTAGTTTTGATGAAATATATTTGACTCATAGTTGGTGATCAGTTAAAAATTTTAAATGACAATATGAAGTTTCTGCATTCAATTGTTCCTTTTGAGCGACGCACAGTGGCTGAAAATCGTTTTTCGTTGGCCAAAATTCTGTAACTTTTGAACCGATCAAAATATTGAAATAATTTTTTTTTAATGGATAGATATTTAGCTCAGCTTGATTCAGTCTTAATTACATTAAAATTTATTGAGGACTTTTTAAGGAATTCGAGGTCAAAGTTGAACATTTTAATTTTTTTAACTTTCAGAGTGAAATATGGGTTTATTCTGTGTGTAACATAGTAAAATATCCCTCTAAGATCCAAAAAAGTATATATATTCTTGATCAGTGATGAAATCTAAGACGATATAGCTATGTCTGTCTGTCCATCCGGCCGTCCGTCCATTCGCTTGTCTGTATGAACACGATTCAGTCTAAACGAAAAGAGCTAGACCCTTGAAATTTGGTACATATATATCTTGAAGGATAGGGCAGGCTAAGTTCGTAAATGGGCCAAATCGGACCAGGGGGAAAAACATTCCCCTAAGAAGAACTAAACCAACCCCTGAAAAACTACACATTTTTACAAGTTTTTTTGGAAATTTGTTAAGCAAATGAAACATTTTTATGTCAAAGAAGGTTCAAGGTCTTTACCCTGGAGCCAGAAAATCATAAAAATTTATTTTTGGACCCCGCCCCCTTTTTGTGGGCGTTTATATAGCATATTATATGAAAAATAGTGTCAATAATTAACAAATTGTATTACCTAAGCCTAGATTGCATAAAAAATTAATTTTTAAGCTTTCATGACGAATGGAAAATGTACTCGGATCTTCTGCGCTACCTTCACCTCAAAACCCCAAAAAAAAATTTTTTTTTTGTTTAAGCAACAAGAAAATATAATTTTTATTCATTTGACTTAAATATTAATTGCAAATATTCCATATTTTGTTCTGTGCTATTTCTGTTCTTTAGTAGTTTTTTGGCTTCTTCATCTAAATCCCGATAGCCCACTTTCCATTGATTTCGAATACTGGATATGAACGGATCTGACGTTGCCAATAATATATTAAATAGATCTTCATTTGTTGAATTCCGTGAAATTTTCCTAGTATTGTGCTCTCTATAAAATATGTAATCCTTGTTCCTTTTTTCCTGAGCCTCCTCTGATAGATCTCCAAGTGGCACCAAATGATATTTAATGACATCTTCACCATGATAAAGGATTTTGTGAACTGTTGCAGACATATTTCTCCATGGGTAGTTAGTTGTATATATTTTTGCAGTTTCCTTAGCATAATCTCCAAATTTTCTACAGTCAATTTCTTCATTACACGCAAGTACTTCTAGTATTATTTTAAATCTGAAAATAAGGTTGAAATCCACTCCTGTTATTTCAGATGCTGTTTCTGGATCTGAAAAGAATCTTCTTGCGGTATTGCCATCATTTGTATTGCCTGACCCTTGTTTTGGCTGATCTATAATCAGTCCACGTTTGCGATATTCATCTTGAACATGTTTCTTTTTTTAACTTCTTAACTCTTTGTTGGTCACGTTGTTTCTTATTGATCCTGAAGACCCGAAATCCAAATCATAACTGATTTTTAGTATGTGTTCCATAAGTCGTATTCTTGCGTGTAGTGGTGATAATCCAAATTCATATGCATCGGTATTATCTAATGATTTTGCTGGGACTTGGTTTAATTGGGTTGATGTTGCTTGGCATATAATGCAGCTGGATGCAGCCTTCGTGTTAGTCAAAGCCTGACCCACTTTGCCATCTATCATTGTCAGGACTAATGGTAGCTTACTTCAATTTGCTGCCCATCTAACTGTAATTGTAATGGCTGTAGTGCTGTAATTTGGGCCTTGATATCACTAATTTCTTTATTAATAACATCATTTGTTTCTTTTTTGAATTGAAATTTGATTGGCCTGCAGTATTTCGTAGAAGATGGTGTCTCATTTTTCCAAATATCCATTGTTTGCGTTGTACTAGTCGAAGGCTCTGAATCTTCCAAAATCTTTTTCAATCGCAATGGTACAAATGATACCATGAACATATCTGAGTCAGAAATATTTTCACATACAGCTTGTTTATATTGTTTTTGTCCCGAAGAACCATCACATCCCCATTTACAAAAAAGAATTAACTTTGTGTTTCCGTATTTCTTCAACTCATTTCCTGTTATTGATTGCAGCAAGCGTGCGGCTGTGTGATCAAGTAGAGATTGTAGTTGTACCTCTGCCGAAATTGGTGTGATTGTAATAGTGTCCTTTGATGGCAAACAGTCCATTTTAGCAGCGGTTATGTGATGATATGCTGGATATATATTTGAGCCTTTTTCAATCGCACGCTGTCTGAGTTTAATATATTGCTGTTTTGTTAATTTCAAATCCAGAAATAATGCTAATGCCTCCTCATTTGTTTACTGTATTGCATCATTCGGAGTTGGTATACTTTTAAGAATCCGTTTTGTTCTCGGTGGACTAGCTTTAACAACTTTTTCAATGATATCCACTTTTGTAAATTGGTTCTGTGATCGTAATTGACGTAGGAAAGATTCTTTTATACTTGTAGAACCAAAGGCATCGTTAATATCTTTAAGCTTCCGCCTCTTAGATCTATCGCTGCAATTGTCCACTAGTGATTTGCGTGGTCTTCCAGCCTTATCTTGCTTTGCTGTTTCTGCAGCGACAGTAAGTTGACCTTCTAACCACTTTGCACTTTTTATATAAAATTTTTGTTTACTGTACATAACATCTTTGTAGCGTTTTTTTAGTGCTTTGACGAAATTATATAATTGCTCTTGCATTTCGGTGCTACACGAATTTAAGTTTAATTTTATTTTAACGTAACTAAGAACATCTTCCTGATTTTTGTTTCTAAAATACATTTCAGCCACTTCTTTATAACTGAAGCTCTCCATTTTCTTTTGAATATTTTTATTTGCGTTTATTATGTTTTATCCGTACACTTAAAGGATTAAGTTATTACTGAGTAATCCCTTAACGAACCCGTACTTTTATAAATTTTTAGATACATGTTCTTCACACACTGATCTTTAATTTCATAGCAGGTAGCGCATAAATTGAACAAAACTGCACTCATGCGTCAATATGGGGTTGTTTTTTAACTTTAGTGGCGCAATTATTGTTATAAAAAAACACCTTTTTCTGAAATTAAAAAAAGTTGAGTTTGACAGCATGCCACGCCCACAATTATCAATATTTTAACATAATTTTTTGGCTACCTTAATTTGGATATATTAACTACAAAATGACGTAAAAATTTAAAAAATCGGTGACAAAAAAAAAATTTACTTTTGGCCAACGAAAAACGATTTTCAGCCACTGTGCGACGATTAATAAGAAATAGGAAGGATGACTGGTTCGGTACGCCTGAGATTAGGTATCAACTATCACTTAGAGATCTGGCATATAGAACATATTTGCGTGATAGGACTGGTGAAAATTGGAGAGTTTTTTGTAGATGCAGAAACAAGGCTAAAACGGTAATTAGAAAATTTAAGAGAAGAGCTCATGCTTCAATTTTTAATGATATAATCAATAAGGAGATTTGGTCTATCTTAAATAAAAATGGATTGGCGGATGGTCCTAAGGATTTGGATAATGTTGACCCTGATGTTCTCAATATAGATTTTTCCTCTAATCAATATGTTGATCGTGATGGGTTGATTTAGTTTTTCTCTTTTCGTGCTATGGGTGTTTTCGAGATGTTTGAGCTATTAATTTGATAAGGCCGAATGCTGTTGGATATGATTGCTTTGCTCCTAAGTTTATTAAATTAATAATGCCAATTATTGGAAATCATATATTACATTTATTAATTCAATATTAAATAAAAGTAGACATACTTTTCCACTATTATGGAAGGTTGCAAAGATTATTCCCATAAAAAAGAATTGCGTTTATGTAAGTAGCAGTGAATTTAGACCAACATCTTGTCTTAGATGGTTGAACATCCTTAAAAGTTTAAATTTTTAATTTTATTACAATATTTGTTAATTGTTAATATATATGTATGCAGAATATTGTAACCGATTATGGCCAAGAGGCTAGGTTATTGAAAATAAATCAAAATAAATAAATAAAAGAAAAAAATGCAAACTGTTTATCTAAATACATTATAAAAATGAGTGAGTTAAATTCTTTTATTTATTAGTATTCAGATTTTCTCTATAAGACAATGTCTGATGATCACCTCAAACAAATAATACACACAACTCAAAATCTTATTCATATGCGCATATACAACAAGTTGATCACCACAACAGAGCACAACAGTATAGAAGTTATTAAAAAAGATTATTTGATTTGTTTTTAGAAAATCCGTGTGCATTAATTAGCACACGTTCAATTCTCTTTATTATTTAATTATCACTGTGCCCTAAACTACCTTAACTAGAACTTAAATATTATTCATTGTTCAGGTGTTGGAATTTGTTGTTAATGATGTTGCTGTTGTTGTGTCAATGCACATGCAGTCATCTGACACTTTTGTTTGTCCAAAATGTAAGTTGATAGATTTGTTATTTTCATTTCCAGACGTGTTGTCAGCAATTTGGTAGTGAAGTGTGGGAAATAATTATTTATGAGTTTCTCAACTTATTATTCGTTATTTCCTCCCCCTTTAAAATCATACGTCCTCGTATGAAAAGTTTTTTTCTTTTTTTAGAAAAAGGGTAAGCTGTGGATACTTTTAGCTTTAATGGGTCCGATAGGAGGATCACTTGAATCTCTTCCAGGATTTTCTTTACCAATTTCTTCTTTTTTTCTTCATTTTGTTCACTATTTGGCTTCAGAGATTTTTTTCTAAACATCTTAAATAGGCAAACGGATATGAATATTGATGTTGCTGACATCAGAATTATGTTTAAATAAAAGTTAGCATTATTGTTAGTCTTCAGCATCTCAATTATTTTAGAATTATTAAAGTTTACGGCTTTCATCATTTCAAGAGATAATGTTTCTTCTTCTTCACCTATCAGAACTGGTTGAGCTAATGCAGAAAGGGGTTTTGACCCTGTAATTTTCGTTGTTTGGTAAGTTCTTCCTTCAATTTTGACTGAGGAGTTTTGGTGATGAATGATGTATGCAATGTATGGGGAATATCAAAGCAGACCACTTCCATAATGGGTCCCTTTTCGACCCCCTTCCGTCCTCTATGATTACAGGCAACCGAAATGTAATTTACGACAACCTACTTACATTGAGTCATGTGCTACAACCAGCCCTTAATCTTGACTTTAGTGATTTGAGACTGTCGACTGGTAACTGTCGGCCTTCTTTCTCATCACGCAGTCTCTAGTAATTGCTAGCATTTGCTCAAGGCTCAGGTCTCCCATGGAATCCACCAGTGGTCCTGAGTCTTATGCTAGCCAGTGCTGGACATTCACACACAATGTGCCCTACCGTCTCAGCTTCTTTCCTTTCCCCGTCTCCTCTTCTGCCTCTACCACTCAGTTTTAGGCATGAGCTGTAGAGACTCCGACTCGACGTTGAAGGAACGTTTTGAGGTGCCTGCTTCCGAAAAGAATTTGCCTAAGCCCACAGGGACAAGTGCGTCCAATTCATCCATAATTACCTCCATAGCCGCAGGAGTATCTTCATAGACTGACCAGTCCACCCCTTGCGAGGTTTCTTTGTCATTCTATTTCGATATCCTCCCCTGGCCAGTGGTAACCGGAGTTTCTAGTGGTAACCGGCGTATCTGTCCATCTCTTCTGAATTCTTCCTAGGCCATTATTGGAGAAAACGTTGTCCACCCACACAGAGCTCCTTATGCATGGGTAAGTCTACATTGAAACTGGAGGTCGACTGGTATCCAGAGTTCGCATACTAACGGCCAAGCACCCTCTTGACCACGCATCCCTGGCGTATGCTGTTCCACCGTGGATTAGGGTGGGGTTCTTCCAGATTAAGGTTCTAGGAACATTTGCGTCTGGTGCCCCCATTTTCCCCGATAGCACTGCGTCAAAGCTTTGAGAATAAACCGCAATGACAATAAGTGCCCCGGGGGCAGATGAATGATGTAAGTACCATTTAATTGCATAGCAGATCCATCAACTTCAATTTCTCCTGAAAATTGGTTAAGAAATATGATGTCATCTTCTAGTTCTTCGAATGTTGGAATATGGTAGTTGTTTGTTGTTGCGCATGTTCATGGTTGACTTATCAGTAGTTTTGGGATGCATTCTGCAGCAGTTATATTAATAATTTCACTTAATCTACAGACACTTAAACTATTATAGGTTTGACAATCATTCTTTAGGCCAAAAATATCATTATTACATTTTAGTATTTTTTTAAAATCCAATTTTTTATTGATTTTTTTAATTTAACAGGTTTGATCAATATTTTTTTACAATCTTGTTTCAAAGTAGTTGGAATACTAATTATGTAAATTAAATCTTTATCGCTTACAGCTACTTTTATACTTGCAAATATAAGCAATTCATCAATGCTAGAGAATGGAATAGTATTTTTTGCAAAAACGTTTTGTAAAGTTTTTAGTTCAATATTGGAAAGAATAAATGAATTAACAATATTAGCTTTTTCCCAATGTATAGCAAATTCGATATTTGATATTTCTTCTTTAATAATTTCAAGTTTATATTTCAATTCAATTATTTTTTCTTTTTGATCATCTGTTTTTATGATTTTCAGAATATTATTTGTAACATTTGTAAGACTGTTCAATCTGTCAATAGAAAGTTTATTAATTATTACTTGGTTATTGCTCTTTGATAAAACATTATCTATCTTCCCATGGATTATTTCAAAATCATGCCGGTCTGGCGTTCCAGATAACCATTTCCATGCCGATCCAAGGAAATCTAAAGAACGTTTCGGTCTTAGTTTTGGCTTAAGACGGGATATGTAGGATTTTTTTTGGAAGAAAAAGATGATTAAAGGTGTTTCTGTGTAAGAGTGCGTCTTCCAGACTGCGTACAACATTTTCATAATTTTCTAAGTCTATAACATGTATTAACTTAAATGTTTCAGACTGAACTCTAGCCATTCCATTCAGTCACCACTGTAGAATTCCTATTCTCTTTCACTACTTCTTCTTTATATTTCTCTGTTAATTTTGTTCCTAGTCGTTTATTTATTCTAACAAAAATTGTTTGGCCTGGAATGAAGTCTTTTGCTTTCGTCTTTTTCCTATTATGGTATTTCAAATCTTTTTCGTTTCTGTCGGAGTCTTTCAATATTGGTCTGTCTGGTACGATCGTAACTTCCTGGTGAAAAATCAACTGATCTATCGAAGAACATATCGACCGGTTTCCTTCCAATAGTGGAATGTACGGAGTGGTTATATTCGTTTACAGCCTTTTCTAGGAGTTCTTCGAAATTTCTACTAGTTCCTTCTTCCCTCAAGCATCTCATAAGCTCGGCCAGTGTTGAGTGAAAACGCTCGACTTGACCGTTTGCTTCACTTCTATACGGAGGAGTTGTGAAAACTTCTATTCCTAATTCATCCTCATCATAAACATGAGAGAAGCAGAGTTTAAGGACTTTTCGTTATTAATAACGATGGTTTTTGGGACTCCAAAATAAAATATTAGATCTCTTAGAGGCTTCCTGAAATCCTCGATTGATTTTCCATTAAGGATTTTTGCTTGAGCGAATTTAGTAAATTTATCTAAACTAGTCATTATTAATTTTTTATTTGTGGAAAAGATGTCAATATGAATTACCTGTCATATTTATTCTTTTTACAAATAGTGCATTGCTTTACCATCCTCTTTATTTTGGAAAGCATGCTAGGAAAATAGTATTTTTCTAAAATGTGAATTTTATTCTCAATTGCATTCCGATTGGCGCGTTTATGGGTATCTATTATTATATTTTTTAATCTCTCTATCTACAACATCTTTTAACGCCATGGGGTAAGAATATGTTCTTGTATAGGTAGGATTATCTGTAGTTGTTCTTATCTCTCCTACAACTCGTGTAGGGGTAAGGATATGTCCTTGTATAGGTAGGATTATCTGTAGTTGTTCTTATCTCTCCTACAACTCGTGTAGTATAGGTTAATTTATCATTAGGTTCTGAAAAAAGGTTCTTGTGTCTATTTATATTGTTTATTAATGAGCTAGACTGATATTGTGAAAGGTGTCCTAATCTTATGTTCAAATGATTCACGTCATTGGAACAATACTGATAAATTGAGATTTTAATATTTCCCTTAACAGTGAAGTAACCACTTGACGTATAAATAACAGCAGACAAATCTTTTAAAGTATCATTTCCCAGAATTGCATCGAAAGTACGCAGTCCTGGTAAAAGGAAGAATTTAATTGGTTTGTTTGAAGGGCCGAAAAGATTTAAAAGAGTATGTTGAGTAATTTCGAGATCTCCGGATATTGATTTTGCAAAAAACTTGTCTTTGTTGGGAAGAGGATTTTTAATTAAATTAGATTTAATATAGTTTTTATTACTACTACCTGTGTCTAAAAAAAATTTAAGTGCTTTTCCGTTCCTCAAATTTACCCTAAAATATGGTAAAGAGGAACTATTTAACCAAAAAAATTAAGATCTGCGTTTAAATCTTCGACAGAATATGATCCAGATGCGTTTTTAGTCTCATCCGGTGTCATCTCAAAATGAGAAGCCAGATCTTCTACATTTTTGTAATTGCATAAGTTGTCGTAAGTATCAGGTTCTGAATACCCATTAGTTGTGTCTGCATAATATGGGACTTCATTTAATTGATCTTTCTAGGCAGCAAAGCTTTCGGTTTTTACATGAAAGTTCCGTTGAATTTTATTAGCAGGACCTTGGAAGGTCCCTTGTGGCCTTTTATGAGCTGAGTTGAGTGGTGGCCTATTAATATGATTAAATTGCCTTGTTTGTATCGATGGATCTATGTCCATTGGTGCTAGACCTCGGACATCAGGCAAATGGTTGCGTGAACCAAAATTATTAAAATGTCTGTCCTGTGTTTGGAATGGTCGAATTGGACCTTGGTTTGGGTTGCCTCTATTAAATTGGAAATTAGGACAATAATTCGGGTTATCTAAAATGATAGACAGATGCTGATAAACCGTGTGATAAAATTCTGTAATGGTCTTGCCTTTCTGGCATAAAATAGTCATTTGGTACTCTAAGGTACCAATATCCCTTAGACACTTCTTTATTCTTCCCCAGTCAAGGGGTGTCCTATAAGATTCTAATGCCGTATCGGCATCTCCAATTATTTTTGTTCGTATAGTGTGAAGGATCGCATTATAACATCCTGTGCCTATCAATGAACTTTACAGATCCAATACCCTGTCAACTGATTTTCGTCATGAATTAAATTCTCCTGGTTTCCCAGAGAATTCTCTTAACGACTTGACTATGTCCGGTACTTTATCAAGCACTTCTAATCTTGAGGTTGAAGTTCCTACGGGAACATCCTGTTCTTCTTCTAATGAACTATCAGGGGAACTGCTCAAAACTTCACCTATTAATTGTCTAACTTGGGTTCGCTGCAAATCTGTTAAACCTGTCAAATTTCCTATTCTAGGCGCGTTATTCGATAGACTCAATGATTGTCGTAGTCTTTCTGTCACCTCTTCTACACTTTCGTCCGGCATTTTTAGGATTATATTTTTAAAGGATTATATTTTTAAAGGAATGATTCGTATTAAGCTTTACTCTATAGTTTATTTTCTTTCTTAACGATTTAACAATCTACAATTGTTACTTACCCAAAGAACATTTTCCAAAATAAATGTTCGCTGGTCCTTTTTAAAGAGAATTATTTTGTTGTTCGTTTTCACAAATAATATATTTTTTGTATTTTTGTCAATTATCTTTAAACAATTTCGATTTAAACTTTTTTTCTCTATAAATTTAATTTTAATTTACCAAATTTTATACAAAAAAATTTTTATTACTACTAAAAATTTTATTTTGAGATTTTTAATAAACTTTTATTTTTATATTTGTAGTTTTTTATTGCTTAAAAATTTTTTCCACTTAATTTTTTATTTTAACATTTGCTTATATTTTCAAGACACATTTCTATTTTTCTTATTTCTAATTATTTTTCAATAAACTTTTTATTTCTTTAAAAATTTTTTCCACTTAATTTTTTATTTTAACATTTGCTTATATTTTTTTATTTCTAATTATTTTTTAATGAACTTTTTTATTTCTTTCAACATTTTTTTTCAAAACAAATTTCTACTTTTTCTTCTTTTATTAATTTATATTACTTATTTTTCAAAACATAATTTTAATTTCCTTCTCAATTAAATCTTTTATAACACATATTCATTTAAAATTTTTCATTTCTTAATTATTTCAAAATTTTATAATTTTTATCATTATTTTTTATTTAGCAACATTTTTTATTTCAACTTTTCTTTAAATACAATTTTTTATTTTCTTCTCATATAAATCTTTTGTAACACATAATTATTTAAAATTTTTAATTTCTTAATTTATTTCATAATTTAAATTTTATCATAATTTTTTTTTTATAAGCAACATTTTTTATTTCTAAGTTTTCTTTAAGTAAATTTTTTTCACTTTTATTTTTATTTTAACTTTACTTTAAATATTTTTTAGCCACATTTTTATTTTATAATTAATTTTGTTTACTTCTTCATTTTAATTTGTTTACTTCTTAACCTACGGCTTGACCGGCCGTGACATTAAAATCACTCCCGTTCGACGAGTACTAGGGAACCAATCAAGGCTTTTCAAAGGACCTCTTTTTCCGGAGGGTCCCTGCACGGGCGCCAGTTATTAAAAAAGATTATTTGATTTGTTTTTAAAAAATCCGTGTGCATTAGCACACGTTCAATCTTCTTTATTATTTAATTATAACTGTGCCCTAAACTACCCTAACTAGAACTTAAATATTATTCATTGTTCAGGTGTTGGAATTTGTTGTTAATGATGTTGCTGTTGTTGAGCTTAAGAAATCTCCTTCTTTTGGTATGAACTTTCGATCAGTTAAATAATTTTTTATGAGCTTATAGAAGTTTTTGGGAAGTTCAGCTTTATCTTGTATATAAGGCCTTCGTGCCATACCTTGTCGAATGCTTGAGAAACATCGATAAAAAGTGCAGAACAGTATTTTTTTCTTCAAAGGTATTTTTAATTACATTTACTAATCTGTGTGTTTGTTGGATCGTACTGTGTTGTTTTCTGAAGCCAAATTGATGGTTTGGATTACATCCTTTCGCGTTCAGAATTGGGTTCAACTTAATTAATAATATTTTTTCAAACATCTTTGATATGTTTGTAAAAGGCTTATAGGTCTATATGCTTCAACCTTGGTGTGGTCTTTTCCAGGCTTAGGTATCATACTATTCAAAGGAATGTTCGACTTTGTAGGAAAGTACTCAAGACGTAAAATGGCATTAAAAACAAAAATAATAATTTGTTGGGCTATACTGGAGCTTTCTTGGAGTTTAAATCAGTTATTGCCTTTTCAATATCTCGAAGCTCAAACCTTAGGGTAACTGTCGGACTAACATCGATAGGTGGCAGCTCAGCTATATCAGTCGAGACAATTAGAGTATACATGCTTTTTAAATGATCAACAGATTACTTTTTTCGGTATCATTTTTTGCCCAGCCTCCACAAGATGTTCGTATTGAAGGCTTACGTACGACCGGTCTTTTAAGGTTTCTACATGCATGCCATAATGAATAATCCGATTGTGTAGTTGGGATACCAAGCAACGGTCTGATCGACTTAAACTTGGTGAAGTGCAGTACCTATCTTGGCCCTCCTCCATCTCAAGTGGACACATACCTCCTCGCGGTTCCACCTGGGGTAGCTGCTTCAAACACCCGTCCTGAAGTAGTGAGCTAATTTGTACCACGAACTGTTCACCATAAGAACTTTAAAAAAATGGTTGGGGCGTTGGACTTGTAATCCACCCTCACAAAAACACACTACAATGAAAGAAAAAAAGAATAAGAAATGGCCCCCTACAAAAGTTGACGACCACCGCAAACGAATAAAGGATTTACGGATATGTACGTGGAACGTTCGTACTTTGTACAGAGCAGGTGCAATGACACAATTGGCGGAAGTACTGAATAAGTACCGATCCGATGTTGCTGCCATCCAGGTAATAAGATGGAATGGACATGGTGTCACCAAAACACCATTCGGTGACGACTTATACTATAGCTGCCATGATACTAGACACGAATTTGGATATGACTTCGTAGTCAGTAGGAGAATTAAACATCTTATCTCCAGGTTCACTCCAGTTGACGAACGGATAGCTACGTTACGCAACAAGGCGAAGTTTTTTTATATAAGCCTTATTTGTGCCCATACCCCGACGGAGGATAAGGACGATCAGGTCAAAGACACATTTTATGAGCGCCTAGAAGAAACATATGACCGTTGCCCCATTTACGATGTTAAAATTGTTATGGGTGATTTTAACGCGAAAATCGGAAGGAAAGACATATACGGTTCAACAATCGGCAGATTTAGTCTGCACGAAGATACCAGTGATAACGGCTTGAGACTGATATCCTTTGCGGCACGAAACATGGTAGTGAGTAGCACTATGTTTAAACATCTCGATATTCACAAGGCAACGTGGGTATCCCCTGATCAATCAACGAAGAACCAAATTGATCACTTTGTTGTGAACGGAAGGCATAGTTCCAGTGTGCTAGATGTGCGTTCGATTCGAGGTGCAAACATTGATGCGGATCATTACCTTGTTGCAGCTAAGGTTCGCACCCGCCTTAATCTAGCGAGAAACAAACGAACAATCCAACAAAGGAAGCTGGACGTCAAAAAGCTGCACGCACAACAAACTGATACCGCCTACTCCACTCAACTAACCCAAATGCTACAAGAGAGCACTCCTTATTCCAACTATATCTGCGCAGAATGGCATTGTATTGCAAACTCCATGGAAACTGCCGCCAAATCCGTACTTGGGATTCAAAAGCCTCCCCCAAAAATCCATGGTGCGACCAGGAGTGTCGCAATGCAACTGTAGAGAAAAACGCTGCATACTTGGCAACACTGCAGTCCGTTGCAACGCGAGGAGTATGGGAGAGGTTTCGAGAGAAAAGGAGAGAGGAGAAACGTCTGTTCCGCCGCAAGAAAAGAGAAATGGAAAGACGCGAGTGTGAGGAGATCGATATGTACAGGAGTAAAAACGAAGTCCGAAAATTTTACCAAAAAATAAAACACCAAACGGAGGGCTTTGGTACCGGTAGTTCCTCCTGTAAAGATAAAGAAGGAAATCTAGTCACAGATACTTAAAGTGTACTGAGGATGTGGAAACAACATTTTTGCATGCTGTTGGTATCAAATGATAGTAGCGACGAAGATACCCCTGAACCAATCATTGACGATGGTGTTGAATGTACACTACCTGGCCAATATGAGATCGACAAAGCAATATCCCGGCTGAAGAACAACAAAGCTGCAGGTGCCGATGGTCTGCCCGCAGAACTGTTTAAAGCCGGAGGCGACGAGTTGGTAAGGAGTATGCACCGACTTGTTAGAACCAATTGGCTAGTAGAACGCATGCCCGATGACTGGAACCTCAGTGTGCTGTGTCCTGTGCATAAGAAAGGAGTCAAAACCCTATGCGCCAACTATAGAGGTATAAGTCTCCTTCCTATTGCATACAAAATTCGTATGCAATAGTACTATGTGAACGATTAAAAACTAAAGTCAGCGAAATAATAGAACCCTACCTGGCTTTAGGCCTGGTAAATCGACCACCGACCAAATAATAACATTACGACAGATCCTGGAAAAGACTCAAGAAAGGCAGATCAACACCAATCACCTTTTCGTTGACTACAAAGTTGCTTTTGACAGCCCGATACGAGCAAAGGTATTTAAAGCCAGGTCTGAGTTTGGTATACCTGCAAAGCTAATACGCTTATGCAGAATGACGCTAACTGATACAAGATCATCGGTTAAAATTAGAAAAGACCTTTTCGAGACGTTTAATACCAAACGAGGTTTTAGACAAGGTGACAGTTTATCCTGTGATCTATTCAACATTTTGTTGGAAAAAATATTGCGTGATGCTGCAGTTAACAGAGCAGGCACAATTTACAACAAAAAGCATATGCTACTCGCTTATGCCGATGATATTGATATCATAGGGCGGACTGTGCGAGAGGTAACTGCAACATTCTCCTGTATCGAAAATGAGTCGAGAAAAATGGGTCTGGTAGTAAACAAAGATAAGACAAAGTTTATGGTATCAATGAACAACGAAACAACAAGACTGGGTCAATATGTGAACGTTGGTGACTATAACTTGGAGGTAGTAAACAACTTTATCTACCTCGGTACCGCCATAAACCAAACAAATAACATCAGTTTGGAAATAAAAATAAGAACTATTCTTGCTAATAAATGCTATTTCGGGCTAAGCAAGCAATTTAGAAACAAAGCCCTCTCTCGACGAACTAAAATTACACTCTATAGAACAGTTATATTACCCGTGCTACTATATGGCGCTGAAGCGTGGGTTCTTACGCAATCAGATGAGGCTGTCTTAGGGGTGTTTGAAAGAAAGATTCTTCGCAAAATATATGGACCTACTTGCGTCGACGGAGAGTATCGCCATCGAATGAATCACGAGCTGTATGAGTTGTACGAAGATATAAACATAGTTAAGCGCATCAAAGTACAACGGTTGCGCTGACTGGGGCATAATATACGTACGGATGAGAATGCTCCAGCAAGAAAATCATTCGAATTTGATCCCGTAGGAAGACGTAGAAGGGGAAGACCTAAACTCCGGTGGAAGGATCAAGCTGAGGATGGTCTCGCAAAACTTGGTGCTAGAAACTGGAGGCGAAGCGCATTAGATCGACGCGCATGGAAAGCTATTCTTATTCAGGCTTCTGACCAAAACGGTTGTTTATAGCCATCTAAATAAGTAAGTAGTTGGGTCCAGATCTTCCAGGTAATTTTTCAGAGATGCACTTCGTGCAATCTTTGGCTTAAATCTAGTTTAGTGAAGCTTGACCAATTAAAAAAAAAATATACAGGGTGATAGAGAATTAAAAAAAAAAAATAAAAAAATGTCAAATAAAAAAAATGGCGGTCGCCCTTATTTTCCGAGTTATAGGCCTCTGAACTTTTCATATGAAACTGTGATTGTGTACGACATTTTTCAACAAATTAGGTCAATATGGGTATTAATTTAAAACTTTTGGAAATATCTATCAGGTGGTGCTAAAATTAAAAAAAATATTAACCCATTAAGAACCGATGAGTTTTTGTGACGAAAATTTATGCATAGTACGTAGGAAAATTTTAGTAAGTAAAGCCGGTGTTGGAGGAGAGGAGAAAACCTTTGCGGCCGGCCGAAGGTCGGCTATGCAGGAAGCTTTTAGAAAGCGAAGCCGGTGTTGGTCATACCATAGAGGAGAAAATCCTTGCGCACGGGCGAAGGCCGTCTATGCAGGAAACCTTTAGTAAGCGAAGCCGGTGTTGGTCACACCATAGAGGAGAAAATACTTGCACCCGGCCGAAGGCCGGCTATGCAGGAAACCTTTATTAAGCAAATCCGGTGTTGGTCATACCATAGAGGAGATATTTCTTGAGACCGGCCGAAGGCCGGCTATGCACAAAAATATCATAAACCGAAGTCGGTGTTGGTGTCCGATTTGAGAATTTTATTTGTTGTTTTAGTTTTGTTTATTCATTAATTTAATCGCTTTTTATCACATTTATTACTTATTACTTTACTTAATAGCGTAAACATTTTAAAAATTAAAAAAAAATGCTTTAGCTCTTATTGGGCTAATTTTTTTTTTACAAAATTTTAGCATCACCTGGTAGATAATTCCAAAAGCTTTAAAATGAAACTCGGAAAATAAGGGCGACCGCCAAATTTTTTATTTTACATTTTTTATTATTTTGTAATTCTCTATCACTCTGTATAATTTTTTTTTTAATTGGTCAGGCTTCACTAAATTAGATTTGTTCCCAATCTTTAAGTCTAGTTTTAAGTTGTGGAGATCTCCGAATTTTTCTTTTTCAGTCAAGAGCCGCTAGACATATGCAGAATAAATGTGATTGCGTCTGTCTATTTGCCGGGTTACTGTAGCATGTTGGGCAGCTAATTTGATGTTTCGATCAAATTCAATAAGACACTGATCTATGTTTTCTGGTGTTCTTAGTGGGATGGTTTTCCGAACAATGTGTACTGAGATATTTTCAAAATTCTAAACCAATTTATGCTTGCGCTGGTTGTTGCAGATACGATATTTTGTTGGTTCCAATAGTGCGTGATTGATCTGAGGATAATTCTAGTGATGCTTCAGCTTTAATAATTTCTCTTGAAATACCCTTAAATAATCCAAAATCAATAACATCCGGAATTTTTTGTCGATCAGTAGGCCAATAAGCGGGTTGTCCACTCGAGATCACATTCAGACGCTTTTTTGAAATTGTGTCAAACAAAACACAACCTTTTGGAGTTATAATCGTGATCCCCAAAAAGTATGTTTAGCGTTTTAGTCGCCTGATGCTGTGAAACAGGGACCTATTGATTTGAAGAAATCGCTACACTGACTCTCTGATACTTGAAATTTAGGAGGTTAATAAATTGAAGCAATAACTAAGCTTTGATAAAATTCTTCAATGCAGATATTTGTTGCTTGAAGATAGTCCTTACAAAAATCACACAGTAAGTAATGATTAAATAAACCACCACATGCTCTGCCATGGGTGTCTTTAGTGTCATATAATATATAGCCATTGATTTTAAAAAAGCTATTTGTTGTTAAGTGTGTCTTTGAAATCAGCATGACATCAATTTGTTGATTATTAAGAAAGTACTCGAGTTCATTTTTTTGTTGGCGTATGCTGTTTACGTTCCAGAAACATAAATAGTTTCTTGCATCATGCTGCTCATAGAGCTCATAAGGCACGAATGCACTAATGCTTGCTTCGATGCGATTATAGTCACCAGATGGTATTTGTTCTCTAAGTTCTGCGTGCAAATTTGGTGTAGAATAAGTTGTCGGTGTCGCATTGTGTACTGAAGTATGATTGGTTTTTAACATATAACTTTTATAAGAAAAAACAGTCGGAACTCATTTTCCTATGGCAGTCATTTGAAAAAAACGGAGAATAGAATTCGTTGCGATCCCAGAACAGGATCCTTATATCAGAACAGGATCCTTATATTGTAATGGATCTGTACAAATCAACTGGTGAAAAATATAGTTGTTAAATTCGATACATTGAGTCAGAAATAAGAAAACTGTAGTCTGGAAGTACCAAGTTAGTGCCAACACAAAGAGAGAAGATAACAGAAGGCTTTGCAGTTTACCGATATTTCGCCAAAGAGTATTCAATCCATGGACAATCCGAACGGATAATTGCCCGTATGACAGCGCTTGCTCGTATGCTAATGGGTTTGGACTCAATAGAAGAGAATCTGCCACAACAGATTTACCTGATAGCACTTAATAACTTGGATATCGACACATCCTCTTGGGATGCCTTATCAATTCAAATAATGATGAAAAAATTGGATAACACTCTTTACATTCGGTTTATGCAATCTTTATCTAAACCGAACGAAGTACCTATTATCAAAGAGTTATTTTCATTTTTGAGGAATCAATGGAGTCGATTGGGAAAATATTAACTCCCCAGCAAGGTTCAAGCAAGATGGTTTCTTCCATAGCATCAGTGGAGGATAACAGCATCTGCAAATGGTAAACAACAATGGTAAACACCGCATTTATCATTGTAAACAAATTGTGGCAATGAAAGAATATGAAAGACTCAAATGGATATGTAAACTGTTCTAAGACTGATCATTTAGCCAAGAATTGTACTTATGGCAACTGCAAAAAATTTAATAATAAGCACAACACCCTACTACATTTAACAAAAAAATCTCAAGGCATATCAAGTGTTATTATCAAAGCCGCAAATGGTATTTCAGGCGAATTTAGGGCTGTATTAGATTCAGGTTCACAAGTGAATATTGTGACTGAGAGGCTCATAAACAAGTTATTACTTAAAACAACAGAGACCTCTTTGTCTATTGATGGTGTTGGAAGATTTCAAAAAAGGCATATCATCGCCAAAATATGATTTTTTTTTTTTTACTTTACCATACGTAGTATAAGGTAAAGTATAGTAATCATGAAAAAAATCGAGGTAGGGATTTCGAAGGATTTATATGTTTTGAGGTCTCCTGAATTTATTTTTACTATTTTCGCGATGATGTCTGTGGGTGGGTGGGTGTGTATGCCACTATTTTTGTGGAGTTTGTACAGGTCATACCGTTTAACATATCAAAATGAAATTTAGTATGTGCCCTTCGTATGTGGAGATGAAGAGCTGTATAGTTTATGGGAATAATCGGGAGGGGGCAAGGGGTAGTTTCCACACACCCAAATTTTCTGAACGCTCTACAGGTTATAGCGTATGACATTAAAACAAAATTTAGTATGTGGCTTTGGTTTATGGAGATGAAGACCTGTATTAATTTTGGGCATAATCGGGAAGGGGTAGTTTACTTACTCCCAAATTTTGTAAACGCTCTACATAACGTATGATATAGCGAAATGAAATTCTGTATGTGCCTTTCGTTTATGGAGATGAAGAGCTGTATAGATTTTGGCCATATTCGGGAAGGGGCAAGGTGTAGTGTACCTAACACCCCAAATCGAAAATAATATTTTTGTTTCGATTCGAATATACTTTGAACTTTTATTCTTTATGTAATATATCCATACCTGTTTCCATTTGGTATGGTAGTGAGTATGAGTATGAGTATATTGGTATGAGCGTAGGCCACTACAGTTTTAAATTTGTTCACTACAATATATTCGCATTACCAATAACTTTTTGGTAAATGTTGTTTTTTTATATTTCCATCAGGTATTCTCAATGGACCGGATATACGAAAATTAATGAAAAGCGAATCTTTCACAAATATGCTTTCGAACCATTATAACCACCTATGTGCATGGGACGCATTGAAACAAGTCATCGAAGGCGTTTTAGGAAAGAACAGTGTACAGCGAGATGACATACAGACACGAGTGGACAACTTGCTGTATTATTTTGAAAAAATCAATGCATCCATGACGTTAAAATTACATTTCCTGCATTTCCACCTTGATACATTTTTGGCACAATCATCTCAGGAATCGGACGAACAAGGAGAGAGGTTCCACCAGGGTGACCATGCCAATGGAAAAGTGAAGGCAAAAAATTGGATGCATTGTTGCGGAGGTTTGTTGGTGGAGTTATAAAATTGTGCAGTTTGAAGATAAAAGCACCGAAGATTAAGATGACACTGAAATTTGTGGATGCACTGAACAAAACATGCCCTTGAATATTATGTCTAACTCGGATGATGATGCAGACTCAGAACATGAATATGACCAACCTACGAAGAAAATAAGGTCATCAGAACCACAAGCGTCAACTTCAACGAGGATGGATAGTGACAATAATTGAAAATGTTCTAAATTTTGTTTCCATGCATAGAGTAGCCTACACTCAACTTTACCATACCTAATGGAAATAGGTATTTTTATGGTCAGGTATTTTTCGGGTCAGCTAGTATGACCCGACAGACGCTGTCCTGTCCAAATTAGAAAAAATTTTTGGGCTCTATTTTTAAAATGCGAGGAAAAAAACTGTTTTTATATTTTATTTTATTCATATACATATGTATGTAGGTTTGGGGTATGTTTGTATGCTGTGAATCTAATAGTATTCTATTTACATTTTAGTTGATAAAATCAATATTTAGATTACCAGTAAAAAAAAAAAATAAATAAAACTTATTCAATTGCTTTGCTAGGATACCAAAATTTTGTTTATTGCAATGCATTGTGGTATACGATATTTTTTGTTTTGTTGTCTGGCGCATAAACAAATAATGCTAATGGACTTCCGACGCGGGAACAGGCGACATATAATTGACCATGCGAGAAGCATGGATTCTCAAGGTTAATAATTAATAAAATTAATTTTTATTTTTATTTTATTAAATTCAAACATTCCATTTGAATTCCAGATTTTTAACTAAAACTAAAAACAATTTTCATAAAACTCAATAAATTTCTTATGATACTACGATAAATAAAAATAGTTTCAAAGGAGTATTTTATCAACAAGTATAATTAATAAAAATAGGGTTTTCATATAAGAGTAAATACATAGGGTTTCTATAAAAGTGTAATACATATAATATATGTGTGCGACTAAGTTATACATATAACTCCCCCATCATTAGATTGACGCTCCGAGGAAAATCTATATATAAATAGGCAAAGACAAAACTTTGGATCCCTTTTTCTCCTATGTTTGTGAACCGATTTTGTTTATTTTTTCACCGGTAGTAGATATTATCGAGCTTTAGTGATATTTGATTAAAATCGGTTCAGTATTTTAGGAATAAATGGCTTTTTAAATTGCTACCACTACACATGCTAAAAACACACATGTATGTGGTAGCTTCAAGTAAAACCAAATGTGCGTGTTTGTATGCAATTAAATTTTTTTGAAAACAAAAAGAGAAGGAGTAATTATACAGTTGTTTCTCTATTTAAATAAGTAAATTTGAAAACAGAACAACAGATAAGAGTTAATAAACATAATTAAATATGTATATTTGTATGTATGTCTACGCATTCCTACATATGTCCACATGTGCAAGAATGACGAAAACATGAAAACATCTTATTGCCTTTTAAATCAATGCTAGAAATTTGAAACAGTTATTTTCGATTTGCATTTGTTTTTATTTGTTTTGTTTTAATAAATGCATTTTTTACTCTTCTGATAAACTGAATTTTATTCTGTATGTACATACATATAATTTCATAATTTGCATCTTAATCAATTCAAGAAATTGGAAACAGTTATTTTTTCGATTTGCTTTTGTTTGTAGGTGTTTTGTAAATGCATTATTTTTCAGCTTTATTTTATTCTTAGCTTCAAATTCTTAAAGCCTTTGTTAGGAAGTGTTAATTAAAAGTGTGGTGGTATTTTTTTTTTTATTATTTACCTTTTTAAAATTTTCTAAAGTGTATGTCCATAATTTATAAAACGTTTTAAATCGGTTTAAGATTTTTAAATATTTTTGCCTTTGAATTCAAGTGACTGTTATCTTAATTTTGCATTTATTCTGAAAATATATTTTCTTTTTTGTTAAAAAAACTAATTTTTATAATTTTTTGAGATGCCAGGAAGATGATCAATAACTGGTAGAATGGAGAGACGGCGACGAGCAATTCAATATCTTACTCAGAACAGATCTGGAAATATTAACACTGACAATCTGCGTAATGACAATGAATTATTAAATAGTCTTAAATGTGCTTTCAATATTGTTCCAAGTAATTTTGTAAGTCATAACTGTGGTCCAATGCACTTACATAATATGCCGTTTTTGTAGTGCTAAGCATTTGAGTCTGAAGTAACTCAAAATGATTTAACTTCTTTTACAGCATGTTGCCACAAGGGAAAAGTTTCTTTAATGCCATTGTCTCAAAATAGCTTTTTTAATTCTTTATTTAATAATTTGAATTCACAAAACGCTGTTGATAAGCGTAAAACAAAAAACTTTTTTGAAAATATTCGTGCTTTTAACTCAGCATTTGCAATGGTTAGTACAGAGGCAAAAATTGATAGAAATTGTATGCAAGGAATCAATCATTTTAAAATTAATGATGTGTTTTATCATCGCGTCGGTGCATTGGTGAATGAATGTGGCAGAAAACCATGCTATGCGCAGTACAATTTGATATGAATTACGCACAATTTATTTACTTTTTTTTAAACCGAAATAAAATACGTCTCACTACTACGAGTATGTATAAGATTTTTGTTACAATTTTGTTTCCCATTTTGTTTAATTTAATGAATAACATGAATTGCTATTAACGTTTGTTTCATTAAAAAAGAATGTGTACTTATGTATGTAAACTATATAAAATGTGTCAGAAATAAATTTGGTCGAATTTCGACCACGGGGCGAACTCTAGTTTACATAAATTGACAAAAATAATAAAATAAAACTTACATATATTTTTAATAACATTTGTTTATATTCCACCTTTAAGTTTAAAAATGCATAAATCAGTAATAAGAATACATACAGACATATATATAATAATTTAGGTAAAATTTTAATTTAACAACAGTTACAAAAATTCAATTCTGCAATTTTTTCTTCCTTTTAATATCTGACTTATAATATTTGTGACCTGTTTGAGTTACAACATGGTCACTGTTAAATCTTTTTAGTTTAATTTTACGAAATTTAGCATGATTTTTTCCACCTCGATTACTTCTTAAGTACACCTCCCCAGTTTGAATCTCACAATCTTCTCGATTATGATTTAAATTTTTTATTGATTTTTCTTTCAATTTCAAAATTCTTTCTTTAATTTTTGGATAATCCTCAGCTTTTATTAAACTGCTTTGAAAATCAGTAGGTTCACATTTTGTGGTAGAGTGTATTGTGTTGTTATAAAACATGATTACTTTATAAATTTTCTCTTCAACCGTATCATTATTTTTTTTTTCAGGGTCGTGTCTGAGTACACGAATATGTTCGTTCAAAGTGTTATGAAGACGTTCTACATCTGCATTCGAAGTGTGATTATTATTTGAAGTAAAATGTATCTCAATTTGGTTCTGTGTTAAAAATTCAGTTAATGGTAATGCTTTAAACCTAACTCATTGTCAGTTACGATTTTATTAATATTACCTACAATTCTCAAATACTGAATCAGGGCTCTCTTGAATTCTACCCATGATCTGTTTTAAATTTTAATTGCTTGTGCAAATTTAGAAAATTTATCGATTGCTGAAAATAATGTTTTTTCAAGGCTATAAAAAATATCTATATTTACTATTTGAACAGGTCTATCAGGGGTTTCAGTTAACTTAAATATTTGTTTTATTGGTTTACGGTCACACTTTTCTACATTGTAAATATGACAATTATTTATAAATTACTGAATTCTTAATTTTAATTTCGGCTAATATATCTTCTTTCTTAATTGTTCAAAATTTTCATTTATACCGCGATGGTTATTTTTCTGGTGTTCATTTTGAATAAGTTCGTGAAAATCATTCTCATCTAAAATATCATCAAGGCAGCTATTGCACTTTGCGATTTTTAGGTTAGAAGTTAGAAAATATTTTAAAACTGTTTCTTTAAAAACATCATACCTTAAATTATCTCGGATTAAAATTGCATTAACTTTTGTTGAATGAAAATGATTTCTCCCAAATAAATATGGGCGAAAATACGTAACAGCCCAAACTACTGCCAACATTTCTTTTTCCAATGTACTATAATTAATTTCATGTTTATTGAGCGTCCTGATTGCATATGCGATAACACGGCTCCTAAAGCGAAATTGCTTGCATCAGTATTTAAAACAAACTTTTTACTAAAATCGGGATAAACTAAAATTGGATCATTGGTAAGATGTATTATTAACATTTTGAAACTGTCTACGTATTCAGGATCATTTAAATTTATTTTAGCGTCTTTTTTGAGATATTTTGTTATCGGCCTTGCAATCTTCGAATATTCTTTTATAAATTTACGGTAATATCCACTTAGCCCTAAAAATTGTTTAATTTGTTTCTGTGTCTTTGGTAAGGGATAATTTATAACACATTGGACTTTTTTTGGATTAGGTTTTATACCCTTCTGTATAACTACATGACCTAAAAACTCTGTTTCCCTTTTTAAAATTTCGCATTTGCCTATTTGTATTTTCAAATTTGCTTTCCTTAATTTATTAAATACAAGCCGAATAGATAATTACGTCATCCATATATACTAAACAAATTTTGTTAACTAATTCACCTAAAATATTATTCATAAGCCTTTGAAAACTAGCTGGTGCTGTTTTGAGACCAAAGGGCATTCTAAGAAATTCATAGTGACCGCCTTCAACTGAGAATGCCGTCTAATGAACATCCCTTTTGTCTATTACAATCTGGTGAAACCCTTTCGCTAAATTCAAAATAGTAAAATACATACACCTACCAAGTTTTTCTAAAATTTCTTCAATATTTGGAATAGGGAACCGATCGTCTACTGTCTTTTCATTAAGTTTTCTATAATCAACAACTAATCGCCACTTTTTTGACCCACCAGCGTCCTCCTTTTTCGGTACAATCCATATAGGAGCAGAATACGGCGAGTTTGATGGTCTAATTATATTACTATCAAGCATTTCCTGAACTTGCCTTCTCACTTCATCTTTATGTATATAAGGATACCTGTATGTTTTTGAGAAAACGGGAATATCATCTTTTGTAATAATTCTGTGTTTGATTGCATTTGTAAAAGATAAATTAGAATTTTTTTTTATAAAACAAATCAAAATAATCATTCAAAATAAGTCTCAGATTATATTTTTTCTCTTTATATAAATGATCCATTCTAATTTTGTCAAATAAGGATATCCCAAAATTATATTCTTGCAGTAAAACATTGTAATATCTCTCAGTAAATAAAACGACTGACCACGACTCAAGTTCAAACAAGAATGCTCTTGTAATTTATTTAATTATTTAATCTCAATAGCGTAACGAATATTTGATACTTAACAATCCTAGCTCAGAGATTTAAATTAGTTTAGAACTTACAGGATTGCATGTTTAAGTACTATTTATTACATAGTGCTTAAGATAAATAAAGGGTTAGTATTTAAAAGGTTAGAATCTACTATACCTCCCTTTTTATAAAGAAAAAATAAAATGTAATAGGTAAAGTATCTGTAATGAAATAAAATTTTTGTTTTTTTTTTGTTTTTATAAGTTTAAAGTAAATAAATTAGATATATGTATCAAAGTTTAGCATTTTAGGTATTGGCCGTACCTATGTACCTCCCTTTTTATATAAAAAATATTGAATCAAACAAGGCGATCAAACTTACTTGCTTCAATATTTTTCAAACTTTATCTAATTATAATCTATACATTGGAAAAGAAAATATAAATTAAAAAATGTTTGTTTTTTTGTTTAAATTTTGGTTGAATTGTATAAAATAGTTTGAAAAAATTTTTTTTTTTAATACAGTCTTATTCTATTTTTGTGAACTGTTTTTTGTTTGTTTGTTAATTTATCATAAATGGTTACATTGGTATCATTAATATTTGTTACAATATATGGACCATCATAAATACTTTCGTGTTTATTATAGGGTTCTTTCTGTAATAGAACTGAATCATTAATTTTTAGTGTTATGGGTTTTGAAAACTAATCATAATACTTTTTGTTTCTTGTTTTGTGCTTCTCAATTAATTGTCATGCGAGTATGTTCGTTTTTTGTAGACGGTACTTGACCTCCCTGCTATAGTTGTCAACATTGTAAACTGGGTCTAGATTGGCACTTCTCTCATTAGGCATAACTGCTCTTTTACCAAAGATTAACTCAAAAATGCTTAATTTGTTGTCAAAAACTGTATTAGCTGTGGTGTTGTGGTAAAATGTAAAATATCTTAGATATGTGACCCAATCAGAATTATTTTCATTTAGGAAGGCTCTAAGGTATTCGTTGAAAACACGAATACCTTATTGTCTGATGGTGATATCCTGTCGAAAATTTTAAATCTATTTCAAAAAATTTACAAAGTTCAGAAAAAAGTTCGTTTTTAAATTCTGTTCCCATATCCGACTTTATGGTGTTAACTTCACCATAAATTAAAATAAAATTCTCAAAAATTGCACGGGCAACCGTACGTGCTGACTTATCAGGTATAGCTATTGTAATCAAATATTTATAAAAGTCACAGATTAACGTCAATGCATATCTGTTACCGTATGCAGATTGGGGTAACGGGCCTATTGTGTCTACAACTAGTACATCAAATGCTTTTGTGGGAGTTGGTGTGAAAACTAGTTTTTCAATATTTTTGTCTTAACTTTGTTTAAAATGCATTTTGGACAATTCTTAACAAATTGCGCAATATCTTTCGTCATTTTTTTCCAAAAGAATTTAGTACGAAGTTTCGCATATAATTTTTTTTGACCGCAGTGTCTGCCTAGGATAGGATTACTGTGGTATATTTGCATAAGTTTTTGCTTTTTTTCGTCCTCTATTATTGCTTCAATTGGTTCTGTTAAAATAATCTCCAGAGTTTTTAATATTTTGGTACCTCGATCTTTCAATTCCTGAATTGTGTAAATTTTAAAAAATAAATCATCCTTTGGCCATTCTTATTTGTAAATTTTGTGTTTGTTGGCGATAATCTGCAACCTCGAAAGCAAATAATCTAAATTAATTGTTTCGTTAACAAACTCAAATTCAACGGTCAGCATTTTTTAAATTTTATAAATAGATTAACACATAACATTTTAACATTCTCATCAATATTGATTAATTTTGTTCTTTTTTTGGAGTATTTTTGTCAAAATCATGGGAAAATTGATCATACATTTTAAGTTGAGAGTCATATTGTTCCCCGAAAGTTTTTTCAAGATAAGTTTGTTCTTTTTTTGACATTGAGCGAGTTATAGCTAATATTTGCTCACTAGAACCTTTCAGTTCGCTACATTGTCCTTGCCTTTGATATACTCCACAGTAAAGTTATACTCAGAAAGCTTCATGCGTATTCGCGTCAGCTTTGAAGAAGGATCTTTGATATTAAAAAGATATACCAGCAGTCTGTGATCTGATCTTACTGTAAACTTGGTGCCATAGACGTAGGTCGAAATTGTTTTATTGCAAAATGAATCGCTAGGAGCTCAAGTTCTATTATTGGTTTCTTTTGTTCCGATTTAGAGAAGCTTTTCGAAGCGAAATAAATTGGTAAGTCATTACCATCAAAGTACTGGCTCAATATTGCTCCACAACCAAGCTTAGATGCGTCTACTGTAACTATAAATTGTTTCGAAAAGTCTGGATATTGTAATAACTCCGGTGATGATAAGGCAGATTTTAGGCTTTCAAAAGAGTTTTGACATTCTTCATTCCAAGAAAATTTTATATTTTTCCTTGTCATTTGGTTTAAAGGTGCTGCCAAAATTGCGAAATTTGGTATAAATCTTCTGTAATAGTTGGCAAATGCCACAAAACGTCTGACTGAATCTTTATCAGTTGGAATTGGATAATTATTTATAACTCTTATTTTATTATCATCTGATAATAGACCTTTGGCTGTACACTTATGACCTAAAAACGTAACTTCTGGTCGAAAAAAAATGGCATTTATATGGATTTATTTTCAAATTATATTTTCTCAAGATATCAAAAACGTCTTTCAAATTATTTAGATGATGTTATTTACTACAACCAGTAACAATTATGTCGTCGACATATAAAAAAGCTTTATTAGGCGTTAAACCTGAAAACGCTATCGTCATCATTCTTGAAAAAGAATTAGGAGCAACATTCAAACCGAAAGATAGAACCTTCCAACGAAACGAACCATTATCAGTGCTAAATGCGGTGATATCACGAGAATCTGAGTGCAGGGAAATTTGGTGGAAACCAGAAAATAAGTCTATTATTGAAAAATATTTTGCCCGGCCTAAATTATCTAAAATATCGTCAATACGTGGCAAAGGGAATTTATCGGCTATAAGTTTTTTGTTTACAGCGCGATAGTCAACACACATGCGATACGATTTGTTACCTGCCGTACCCTTTTTGGGAACCAAAATTAAAGGACTATTAAAATTTAAGCTGCTAGGTTCAACTAAATCATTTTTTAGTAAATTCTTAACCTACCTGTTTATTTCCCCTCTCTGACTGTAAGGAAGCCTGTAATTTTTTAGATAAACTGGTGACGAATCTGTTAATCTGAGCTTTTGCTCATAAAAATTATTTTATCATTTTATCACTATCTAAAGCAAATATGTCTGCATATTGTTCGCAAATTGGCATTAAAATATTTTCAATATCAACTGTCATTTGACTTTTTAATATGTTTTTCAATTTAGCTTTACGATCTTCATCTATTGCATTTTCATTCAATGAGTATACACTGAAGTTTTTGAGTTTTTCTGCTCTGATTTTATCGTTTCTAATATATTTATATTCATCCGTAGTGTTAAGTATCCTCAAAACAGGTTTGGTCAAGTCTATGATTCCTTTACCTACAAAAACACCTTGAGAAATTTCTTGAGAGTTGATGAACATCGGTTCAGTTATATTACTCAAATCGAAAATACGAAACACCACGCTCTTTGGGGGTATTATACACGTGTGGTCACCTGATCCATGTAAAATTGGTATTTTTGCTATTATATTTTTAATATTAACCGATATTATGAAATCTTCATAGTCAATTTTGCAACTGTTGTTTTTAAGAAAATCTTTTCCCAAGATTGCATTTGCTGGAATGTTAAAATCGTCAGTAACAACTTGAAAAATTTGTGGTATTAACTGATTTGAGATTATCAAATTTGTGCAAACTGTGCCTAGAGTGAAAATAGCGTTCTTAGTTATACCAGTAATGCTAATTATTTGGTTTTTATTTAAAAATGTGTCAGGGCTTAGGCAAGAAATTTTAATTAATGATATATCAGTTAAGTATCAACAAGATATGTACAATATTGACTTGCGTCAGTAGAATCTAACTTTATAAAATCTGCATAATTTAGGTTAAGTGTATAAACTGATTTTTGAAAATTTGATTTTATTGATCTTCTTCTATCACCCTCAACGACGGTTGTTGAGGGACTTCCTCGTTTAAAGTCCTTACAGATGCTCTCTGATTTCTATTGTTACCACGATAACTTGATTGGCTTCTATTGTGTCCTCTATAATTTGATTGGCTACTAATATTGTTGTTATGATTATACTGATTCCGATTGTTATAAAATGTACGGCTATTTCCTCTAGGATAATAATTACCTCGAAAATTTCTATACCCACGATATGAAGTACCACGATAGTTATTTCGGAAGTGGAAATTGTTACCTTGAAAAGAATTATTACTTGTATTTCTGTGACGGTTCTGTAATGCTAAAACCTGGTGTTCCTTAGTCTCATTCGTTTGCTCAACTATTAGTTTCTCTACAACCTCGTTCGGATCATTAAAAACTGACGATGCTAATATAGACTTTACCAAATCTGATTTCGCGTTTAGACGGCATATTGCTATTGTCTGTTCAATGGCCATTTCGTGAGCTTTGCTTTTCGTTATTCCTTCAATAGTTAAGGATCGTTTCAATGCATCGGCTAAATCTTCCGCTTGTTTTGCCAACTCGGCATAGTTATTGTTTCTAACAGTTAATGCAGCAATTCTTCCAGCTATTTTTTGAATTATCTAGTTTAAGTTTTACTGTCAAAGCATTTTTTATGTCCTCAACTGTGCTAACATTCTCTGGTAAAGCTTCACGTGCTTTGCCCTCTAACTTTGATTTCAAAAAAATAACAAATGTAATTTTAAGATTGTCGTCGGTTAAGTCATCTGTTAAATCAACTTTGTCTAAAAACGATTCTAAACCTAGTGGATTTCCATCATAGTTGTCTCTAATGATATTGGCGCACATGCCAATATACGACTTTTTTTGTTCACTGGATGCTATATTTGCTTCTAAATTATTTGTAATGATGGGATTATTTTGACCTGTTATAGTGCTAATTGATTGTTTTATACTCGTTTCCTTATCAATTCCCTCTATATTATCCTTACTATCTTTTTCTATTTCTATATCCCCTGAATCCAAATCAGAATCGGACAATATTTCCTGATTAACTAATTCAAATTTATGAATTTCGTGAGGTACCTTAATTTTACAGTCAAATTTTCCAAAGCATCTAATAAGAAGTTCCCTACAGTGCCATATTTTTTTGAATGTATCTTTTTGAAAAGTATCTGGTAAATCATTTGTATGCAAACTTGTATATGATAAAATTTCATTATAATTATTAATTAATAAATTTATATATTCTTTCCTCTTTGTTTCTTTTGTTGACAAGGGGCGATTTTGCAAAATTCGTTTCTTTACGTTATAAAATTTTCCAACAATTACTTAAAATTTTTCTTTATTAAATGTTGACATTTGTCAAAACTTTTTTTTTGTTGTTTTTTTTTTTGTAACATAATTTAAAAATGTAATGTGTATTTAACAGAATAAGAGAATATTTCATCCTAAGAGTATAACATGATTTTTCTCTTTATTTTACATATATTTAATCTTTAATTTTTTTATTTTTTTTTATTTTATTGATTTTTTTTATATTTTGTATTTTTTCGATTTCATATTCGAATGCTTTTTTTTAAATATTAGACATACATATGTATATTCCCAGAAATAACACAAAAAATCTTCATATTAACTCTCTTTTTTTTTGTTTTTATTTACATTTTCATATTATTATTTATTAAGAATCAAATATATACATATGTGGATGTATAAAAAGAATAAAAGAATTAGTTTGTTGAAAATAGTTTATATAATTAGTTTAAATGTGATATTTAATTTGTAAATATTTAAATATTATCCATATGTACATGATTGAATTATTATTTAATTGTTTTTTACAGATATTTAAGGTATTTAGTTATTTCATATAGTTATTTAAGTATTCAATTTAATAAATTTTATTTTTATAAAAAAATATAGGTAAATAATTATTAATAGTAAATAATTTATAATTTATAATTATTTTATTTACATTAATTTATAAATATAAATAATTATAATTAGTTTATAAGTAAATAGGTAAAAAAAATCTAGTATATAAAGTTTAAATATATAAGTTTAAGAAATAAGTTTAAGGTATATAGTATAATGTGCTGTAGGTATCGCGTTTTCTTCCTTCTTATTGGCTTTCCGTTGTCACAGGTTTTGGTGTTAATTTCGTTGATTTTGCTGTTTGTTTTTCATATGCTGTTGTCTTTTTGTTGTTTATATATACAGTGTCTCACAGCTTATTTGATGCAGGCTATAAATATTTTTTTAAACATAAATATTCCGAAATCTGTTGCATTTAAAAAGTAAAAAAGGCAATGATCATTAAAACAGTTATCTCATTATTATATTACAGCAGAAAAAACGAGACAAAACAACTTCTTTTCAAAAATAACCACAAAAATAGTAAAATACCCATTAAAATGAAGTCACAGCTTAAATGATGCAGTAAACAAAACATGTGTGTGTGTGAATGATAACGGTATAAATTTACATATTTTTAGTTTTATTCAGTGCCAGTGATCATTAGCAAGCATTATTTGCAAAGAAAAAAATTTAAAAATAGAATATTTGATAATTGGTTTTTTAAAATGGGAAAACGAACCTCTATTGAAAAACGGGAGGATGTAATTCGCTTCTTTAAGGAGGGAAAATCTCAACGGAAGATCGCTGAACTTGTCGCATTAAGTTCCTCTACTGTCCAACATATTATAGAAAGGTTCCGGCATGAAAATAGAATAGTAAACAAGTGCAGATCTGCTCCAAATAACATTTTTTCGGACGCCGAAAAACGTTGGATTGTGAGGATGATTAAGGAAAACCCCCATATGAGCGCGCCAAAATTGCAAATCGAAGCAGAGAAGTTCTTGGGTAAGTCGGCCAGTGCAGAATCTATACGTAGAGTCCTTAGAGAAGCCAATTTTCATGGGCGTACTGCCCGAAATAAGCCACTGATTAATGCCAGAAATAGAAAACGCAGAATGGAAATTTCCAAAGAGCTTATTTTTAAGGATATGTCGTTCTGGGAAACAGTTATTTTTGCTGACGAGAGTAAGTTTAATTTATTTCGATCAGATGGGAAGTCTTACGTGTGGAGAAAACCAAATGCAGCCCTAGACCCACGTAATTTACGCAGCACTGTTAAACATGCTGGAGGCAGTGTAAAGGTATGGGGCTGTATGTCGTCTTCAGGCGCCGGACATTTAGCCTTCATTGAGGGAAACATGGATAAAAACATGTACCTGGATCTGCTGAAGGGAAATCTATTACAAAGCGCAGAAAAACTTGGTATTAAAGATTCCTTTAGATACTACCAAGATAACGATCCCAAGCACACTTCAGGCATAGTAAAGACTTGGCTCATCTGGAACTGCACGCATGTTGTCCAAACGTCTGCTCAGAGTCCAGATCTCAATGTCATAGAGAATCTATGGTCTGTGCTCGAAAAAAACATCCGAAGTTATACAATTTCCAACGCATCTGACCTAAAAAATGAACTTCTTGAGGAATGGGGCAAAATTAGTCCCAATTACACAAAAAAGTTGGTAGAATCAATGAGATCACACCTAAAAGCCGTTCTAGACCAAAAAGGATATCCCACCAAATATTAGTTATAGAAAAAATTTTAAATTAGAAGCTAAATTTAGTTTTAAATTAAACTTTAAATTTCGTGCATCATTTAAGCTGTGACCTAAAAAAAACCAATGAATTTGTTTTAATTTAAGAAATGTAGTTAATGAAGTATATTTTTGTTATTTTTTTTATAAAATCTATAATATATAAATTAATAAACACGTGTGCTCTTTTTTTTAATCTAGTCTCAATATTTTTCGAAATATTGAAAATTGTTTCGAATAAATGTGACTGCATCAAATAAGCTGTGAGACACGGTATATATGTATGTATTTCATTTTAAAATTAGAATTTTATAGTTTTTTATTTTGTTGTCGTTTTTAGTAAAAATTATGGTGCAGTTCGTGTACAAAAAAATGTTTTATTTCTATTTGAATAGCATTATTTAGTTTTTTTTTTTAACTTTAGTTAATTAACTGCATTATTTGTTGTTAATGTAATAATTTGCTTTCACTGTCATTAATATTTTGTTTTATTGGTTTTATTTTTGTGTATGATCTTTAGTTATTAAATATTTCTTCTTTTAATTTTTTTTTTTTTATTAACGGTTATTGATATTATTTTTAAAGATAGTCACTTTAATCGCTCTTTTTTTGTCCTTTCTCTTCTCAAAATTTATTCTTGATTTCTTTTACGTCTCTTTTTTTTGGTTTTTATTATTTTTTTTTACTTATTCATTATGAAACATTTTTAGTAATTTTTCTTTTGTTTTAATTTTTATATGTATACTGTAACGGCTTTAGAATTTTATAACGGGTTCAAATTTTTTCCACATGTTTAATTTATAAAATTTTGCAAAAATTTCGTTAGGCAATTTTATCACTAGGGCGAAAACAGCTTCACACTTATTTTGTTAATTATGAAATTTATTGCTTAAAGAAAATATTGAGTCACAAGGATAACTTTATAATTAAATTAAAAGATTTTTCTCCTTTACTTATTAATATATATATATATATATATATATATATATATATATATATGTAAATTTTCACTTTTTCTGTTTGATTTACAATTAAATTTTATTTTGTTTTCATGATAAATATTTTTGTCTTTAAGTTTTTTCAATTTTATTAAAAAAATTTAATTAGTTGAGATCACTTTTTTTTTAATCATGATGAACTTTTAATTTCACTTCTTGTTAAAAAAAATTATAAGTTTTTTTTTTTGCACTTCACACTTTGTCCTCTCACGGTCGCCATGTAATATCTCTCAGTAAATAAAATGACTGACCACGACTCAAGTTCAAACAAGAATGCACTTGTAATTTATTTAATTATTTCATCTCAATAGCTTAACGAATATTTGATACTTAACTTAACAATCCTAGCTCAGAGATGTAAATTAGTTTAGAACTTACAGGATTGCATGTTTAAGTACTATTTATTACATAGTGCTTAAGATAAATAAAGGGTTAGTATTTAAAAGGTTAGAATCCACTATAACATCACTAACCAAATGATATTTTTCGGACGTAACCGGCCACACATTCTTTTCACTAATATACATTACATTTGGACATTTAGCTACTGTTTCAACTTTAAAATTTTCTGCATTATATACCCCTTCACTAAAAACTATTTCCCCAAAATGATTGCGATGTTCTTTGATATGGACCAACCCACATTCAATATTAGTAGTTAATTCAACTTTACGTAATTTTGGAAATAATAAAGGCACGGTTTTATTATTTATCCTAAGTTCACTTCTATTATAATCTATCACAGCTTTGTATATTCGTAACACATCATTTCCAATGATTTCATCATTAAAATTATGAAATTTACATTCTATTAGACTTATTTTCTCATTTATATCACCTAACTCAGAAAACAAAACATGGGTACTTGATAAATTGTGTCTGAAAACACTTGATTCTGAACGGTTTTTAAGATTACTTTTGCTGAACTAACTCTCCATTTTGGATTACATAAATCCGGATTTACAAGTGAATGAGTTGCACCAGTATCCACTATAAATTTAAGATTTCCTTTTATTATTATATACGGTAATTCTCCGGAGAGGCTGGAAAACGAAAATTTTCTGTTACTATATTTTGCTTTAACAGTTCAGAAGAAGAATTATTTTGTAACATATTTTGAGAAACCGGTATTTTTCTCAAATTACTTACAGTATTACCATTCTGAATCATATTAATATCCATAGGTTCAGAATGTTGTTGCTCTGGGAAACAATTTGGGTTAAAATTATAGCTATAATTCTCCTTATGATTATGATTTGGATTATTTTTAAAATGATTATTATTCTGTTCATACCTATTGTTATTATAAGATTTATTAGAATACTGTTTGCTTCTAACAAGCAGCTTATTGTTATATATTTTTGAATAGTGATGTGTATTGCTAGGACCGCCTCTATTATCTTGAAATCTATTATTGTAATTATTATTTGTATTTAAATCAATTTTTTTTCTATTATCAAAAACATTTTTCCTTCCATTTCTTCCATAGTTAGCATATCCCGATGCAAAAAGGATATTCATTGCACTCTAAAGAGAATCAGGATTCCTACATGCTAGTATGGTCTTCAATGGTTCCGGAACTTTTTGTTTAAAAATATCCAGAGAAGTTCTCAAATTGTTCTTGGCAATCTACTCACTATTTACATCTACTCCGAAATCCGAAGCTACCTTATTATTTAAACTTCGAAGTTTATCTTTAATTTCATTATAAAACTCACCTACATTCGTACTGAAAATCACAGAACGAAGTTGGTCATAAAGAAGCTCTTCTACACTTAGATTCTCCCCAAAATAATTCACCAAAACTGATTTAATCTCCGGCCACGATCGCACATGAAAGTTAATTTCAATTGCCTCTTTGGGTTTACCTTTAATTTTACTTTTAATCAGATCGAGAAATAAAAGCTAGGAAGGTTCATCGTACTGTAAAAAGAGGGGATTAATTTTATCAACAAGGGATATGAATGTATATAAATTCTTTTTCTCCCCAAAAAATTCTGGTAATCGTTCTAAAAATTTAACAGTTTCTAAAGTATGCGCCATTTTTTAATATTAAACAAATATTTTTTAAAGGTTTTTTCTTAATTAAAAGAAAGAAAAAAAAACTGATTTATTAACGATAAATAGCAAAATATAATTTATATGAACGTATAAACGCGAAGAAAAAGTAATTTAAATAATTATTTAATCTATTAACAATATTTTTATATAAACAAACAAATATTTATAAAAATTTTAAGATAAAAATAACCACTTAATGTAATAAAAATAATTTTTTTAATAATAATATAAATAGTAATTTAAAGAAATTGATTTTAATGAAATGCACTTTATGATGTCTTCAAAGGGAACAATTGATATTACTTCCTCATATATTTATTTCCTTTCTTCACAATTACTTAGCTTCTTGATATTCTTTAGGTTTCATTAGACTTCAATGTTTTTTATCATTTTTAAATTCAAAACTGCTTTTTTTTCAAATACAATATTAAATTTTATAACCAATTTCACAGTTTATATTACATATGTATAAAATTTAAATTTAGTTTTTAGTTTATATACTTTCAGTTTTGCTATCGATTGTTTTTTAATATATACATATATTATTATATACGCACTATTATTGCTTTTGATAGTTTTGAGTTTTTTTTTAATATTATTTTTCAGCTGCACTTTTATCAAAGTTGCTAAAATTTAAAATGCTTGAGATTTCTCTAAGTTTTTTATTTTTATTGTGTTCTTTCATAATTTTTTTTAAGATTTTCTTTTTAAAATTTTAAAATTCTTTTCTTTTTCTAAATTTCTGTTTTTAAACAATTTTCGTTACATATTTATATCTTTCTAATTTTGTAATGATATCCTGGGGGGTCCCTTAGGAGTCGCAGAATAATTAGGATTATATTTTTTTTTTTAAATTAAAATTATTTATTCTTTTGAGTTTTTTTTTACATGCACACAGACATTATTATTAATTTTTTTAAATATTATATTTTTCTTTGGTCGTATTTGTTTTCTTCTTAAATTTTTTTAAGTTCATTGATTTTTATTTCAGTTTATCTTTTATTGTTTAAATTCATTTTCATCATCTCTTAGAATAGTTTTCTTTTTTTTTTAAAGGATGAGTTCAATTTTTATTATTTTGAATTATTTTTTTAACCAAATATTGTTGAAATTTATTTTTTCAAAATTTTCTTTATTTTTTTTTCCATGAAAAGTATTTCAAAATTTTTATTTTATATTATTAAAAATTTTCTTTTTTTAAATATATTTTTTTTAAATTTTGGTTTTTATTACAAAATCTTACTTTATGGACACTTATTTTATTGTTTTTTGTAAATTTTCACTATTTTTTAAATTTCTTATCAATTGTTTTTCTTTTTTTTCAGCTTTAAATTCAGTTTTTCTTACCGTTCAATATTTCTTGGTGAGAAAGTTTTCAAAACTTTTCAAAATTTTATTTTATTTATATGTACTTATTTTTTTAATTATTTACTTTTTTTTTGTATACACTATACTGCGCCAATTAATAAAATTAATTTTTATTTTTATTTATTTTTATTAAATTCAAACATTCCATTTGAATTCCAGATTTTTACCTAAAACTAAAAACAATTTTCATAAAACTCAATAAATTTCTTATGATACTACGATAAATAAAAATAATTTCAAAGGAGTATTTTATCAACAAGTATAATTAATAAAAATAGGGTTTTCATATAAGAGTAAATACATAGGGTTTCTATAAAAGTGTTAATACATATAATATATGTGTACGACTAAGTTATACATATAACTGTTAATGCCGCAAACACGCAATGATTTCCCTTGTGATTTTTTGATTGTCATTGCATATGCGAGCCTTATTGGAAACTGCAAGCGTTTAAAATCGAATGGCATGTCGGTTGGAATCATTGGGATCCGAGGTATCAAAACATTCTCTCCTTTGTACTTTCCTTTAAGTATTGTTGCTTCAATGACGTTATTCATTAGTTTTTTTTTTTACCGAAAGTCGGGTACCATTACAAAGACGTGGTTGGTTTCTATTTCGTAACATTATGATTACTGATCCAACTTTTAGTTGGAGATTATGTGGCGGTAATCCGTGTAATTCCAGGGAGTTTAAAAATTCTATAGGATAGTTGACGACATCGTTCTCAGAAGTAACGGAATCCATCGATTTGTACGTCTTAAATTCGCCGGGGATTTCACCTTGAATCTTAAAATTCAATTCGTCGACATCAACGTTTTTCGCAGCCAATATAGCACGTTCGCTCAACCAATCATGACTTCTGGAATTTTGTATAATGTTTGGGAAAACATTTCGGATGAGTTCGGACTTTGATTCGGTAAACTGGCAGAAATCGACTGGAAATTGAATACAGCCGGTGGAAATATCCACCGGGATTTAGCCGTTTCCTATGTTCAGCAATTGTTTGGAAAATACGTCTCAAGATTGACTGTTCTACAGCTCAACCCGCATGTTCTGAGTCAACTTGAGCTTCCTGACGTGTTTCCATAAGGCAGACGACTTCAAAAATGCATTAAGTTCACCGGCGGGCGTTGATCGTGGTGTCACTGGCAGTGTTTGCCGAAAATCACCTGCCAACAGAATCATTGTACCTCCAAATCGGCTTTGATTGTTTCGTAAATCTTGTAACGCTTTGTCTAATGCCTCCAAAGATTTTTTATGCGCCATTGTACATTCATCCCAAACGATCAGTTTTCTTTGCACTGTTCGCACTGTTCATCGATATGTTGCATTTTGGATTTTCATTTGTTTGCATATTTAATGGTAACTTAAGTGCTGAATGAGCAGTTCGACCGCCTTCCAACAATGTAGATGCAATTCCCGACGATGCGAGTGCAAGTACAATATGAATGATATTGTACTTGCGAGCGTATCGTTGCCAAAATCAACGCGATTAAATAAGTTTTCCCAGTTCCACCCGGAGCGTCTAAAAAAAAATCCCTCCAGCTTCATCTTCCACAGCTTTCATCAGAGGGTTGTATGCATATTTTTGTTCTCAATTCAACAGTGGAACATTTGTTCGAACTGATTCCCTTAAGGCATCGCAATTGTACTGTTTTTCACGTTGCAATTCTTGATTAAATGCGTCGTGGCAGCTATCATACCTAACTCTGATAATACTTTGTTCGACATCATCAAGAACATATCCTCAATTAGTATCAAAGCCTCGTTGTAAATTTCCTCGTTAGGTTGCAAATTTGGATTTGATGTTCTATTACGCATCTGATGCAGAATATCGTGAACGGAAATTTAAGAAAAATAAGTCAATATTAAGTTTTTTTAACATAACCACCATGGTCCCACTCTAAAATTTTTATGGTGTAATCTTTAAGCTACGTAAAAAAACATATGGAAATTAAAAAAAAAATAACAGACACTATCTCAAAGATTTTAATAAAACTTTTTTTAAATATAGTATTTAAAACTTAACACTATTTTAAACCATTGAAACTTAAATAAAAATTGTGAAATCTTAAAGCTAAAATAAATGAAACAATACAAACCAAAATATTGAACCTTGTTTTTTTCTGTTGCAAAAAAAAAACTCCAAAAGGTCGTGTTTTGTTTGACGCAATTTCAAAAATGCGTCTGAATGTGATATCGAATGGACAACCCAGCTGCTGATTGGCAAAAAATACCGTATGTTATTGATTTCTGAGTGATTAAGAGTGTTTCATAAGTTTGAAGCATCACCATTACTTATATATGGAACCAGCAAAATATAGCGCCACCAACGACAAGCACACTCATAAATTGGTTAAAATATAGAATATATCCCAGTACTCATTGCTTTTAAAAATATTCTGCCAAGAACACCAAAAAGACGTAGAGCTGTGCCTTAATAATTTGGATGAAAACCTAAACTAACTAGATATTATTAAATTTTTTCAGTAGATGCCGAGCGGTTCTTGGCGACACGTTTAATTTAAAAAACAAAAGATTAAACACTTGCTTTGTATTAATAATGAATGTCTTTATTTTATTTCTGTTTGTTCATTAATGTTTACTTATTAACCGACTTCAAAAAAGGAGGTTATCAATTCGTCTGTATGTTGCTTTTTTTATGTATGTAACCAAAGAACTCAGCCATTTATGAACCGATTTTAAAATTTTTCTTTATTTGAAAGGTTATACTTTCAGTTTGGTCCCATTTTAAAAACAGTTCATTATATTAAAAATTAAAGGGTGTCCCCATACAACATACATGATTTTTACGTGTATTAAGAACCGTTAAGGGCACCAAATTATAATTTTAAAAAATTCCGTATCGCTATAGCTCCCAGCAGCAGAAATTAATAAAAAAAATAAATTTAAAGGGTGACTCCATAGGTGACGTTATTTGACCTATACGGGCCTATCTTTTGAACCCTTATAGACAAAACCTTGAAAATTTGACAGAATGTCGACCGTTATGGTGTCCCCATAAATTATGTAATTTGATCTATATGGCCCTATCTTTTGAACCGTTAAACACAAACACTTGAAAATTAGGCAGAATGTCCACTACTTTCTCTGGTATTATAACAAGTATAAATATTTGGAATTATAATGTAAAGGGTGTCCCAATAGTTCATGTAATTTGATAAATATGGCCAAACTTTTGAACCGTTATAGACAGATAGTTAAATTAACAAAGAATCTTTGTGGCCAAGTCTTTTATAACAACAGGTCTTTAATATAAAATTGTAAATTAAAGGGTGTCCCAATACGTGATGTTATTTGATACATGTGACCCTATCTTTGAAACCGTTATAAACAAAGGCTTGAATGGTGTCCCCATAACTTTTGAACAGTAATAGGGAGAGTCTTGACATTCACATAGTCTACTTTTTTCCATCAAATTTTGGCGCATCTTTTATTTGGTTTAAATCTAATTTGGTTTTTATACTTATTGTTGTAATTATAGTAATTCTTAAAACTAAGAAAATTTGAGTGTAAGTGAAATTACCATAATAATTTAATGACAATAAATTGGTAAGATGATCCACGACAGAATTCAATTTTCGAACTGGAAGTAGGCCAGTCGTTGACTTTAACCCGTTTTTGCTCGGTGTTCCAATATTGGAACAACTTAATTTTGCTCCTAAAAATCATTGAACTCATTTTTAGGGTTCCGTACCCAAAGGGTAAAAACGAAACCCTATTGTTTTCCCTACAATGTCTGTCAATCTGTCGTTCTGCCAGGGCCTTTTATCTCTGGATCCGTAATACGTAGACTGTTGAAATTTTCACAGATGATATATAGCTGTTGCCGCTATAGCAACAAATACTAAAACTTATAGGGTGTTCCGATAGAGAGGTGTTATTCACGAATATGTGTTTATTTCTTGAACTGTAGGAGGCGTAGACTCAAGATTTAAAAACAGTGTTCCGAACGGGTGTTCCGAAAGTGAGGTGTTATTTGCCTTTATGTCTTTATTTCTTGAGCTATAGGAGGCAACCACTTAAAATTTGCAGACAGTAATTAACACTATGTTTGCTGTCTAAACAAGTATATAAAATTAAAGCTTAAAATTAAAGGGTGTTCCGAGAGTGACGTGCTTCGTGTATATATGGCCTAAGTTTTGAACGATAATAAGTAGACTCTCGAAGTTTTTACAGGAGGTTTATTACTATGGAAACTATAACAAATCATAAAAATTAAAGGGTGTTCCGAAAGTGACGTGATTCTCACCTATAACGACTTATTTCTTAAACCGTAATAGGAAGATTCTTAAAATTCTGTACAGGAGATATGTTGCCACGACCGATATGATAATTACTAAAAATTAAAGGGTGTTCCGACAATGACATGTTTTTCACGTATATTACCTTATTTTTTGAACCGCGATAGGTAGGCCTGATATTTTTATAAAAGTGTATTACTATGGCCGTTATAACAACAATTCCTAAAATTTAAATGCAATTTTCGCGAATATGACTTTAATTTTAAAAATAAAGGGTGCCATAAGACATGAAAAAATTAACAACTTGAATTTATAAAGACCTACTAAACATAGTACGGAACACTACATGTGTGAGACTAACTCGCACGTGACTGATTTATTTTATTTTAATCTCACTTTGAGAGATTTACTGTTATATTGCAAACTAACTATTTTGAACGATTTAATTTTTATTAAGTTATTGTATCGTGTTCTTTATACGTTTAAAAGTGAAATAACAGTTCAAAAAAAAAAATGCTGTCAAAAAAGTGTGTATATTTTTGGTTAATTATATAAATTTTTTTAATTTAACTATTAAAATATTAAATTTGACATAAACTTATGCGTTTTAAGGCTTTGTAAAAATTTTAGGAATGTAAAGTGAATGTTTATAGATAAAAAAGTTTTGTTCCTTTTTTGTAACACCAGGCCTATAAATGTACTTCATTGGACCTTTTTTTTAATTCCTAGTCACCGAAGATATATTGAATATAATCGAAAATATAAATTTTGAAGCGATATAGGTTCTGCTGATGTTTTCATAAATGGTTTTGCTAGTGAGAAAGATAGCGCAGATAAAGAAGACGATACAGATATAGGTCATCTCAATGAGATGCAGTTACAAGCCCAAGCATTAGGAACATGTACGCGTCGAAATGGGAATATTGAGTACTTGGGTGATGAAACTGATGAATTCAACGAAGATGATGTCGTTCCCATTACAATTGTATCTTCGCTCGGGAACGACCCTAGTATCACTCGGCCAAATATTGTCAACTCAACAACAGCTGTACCAACCGAAATTTATTTCCTCAGGAAAGAACTTCTGACAACAGCAGAGCTGTTACAACAACAACAACGAAGATGACATTCGACTTTCACAGCTTCAACGACAAATAAACAATCAGCAACTGAGAATAACTGAAAGAACTTTGTATTTTATTTTATCCTGGTGTTCCAAAATTGGAACAAGCTGATAATCACACTTTTTGTAATTTTTTTTTCAAATTCTTATATAACCAATAATTTAAGCGTATTTTTACATAAATAAAATACAAAAGATGTTATATTTGCGAAAAAAAATTAAGTCGGGCAAAAATGGGTTAAAGTTTAAAATATTATTAATCATTTATTTATTTGGAATTTTCACTACACCTCCCCTTTTAAAGAGTAAGGTCTTATAGAAATCAGTGATCAAGTGATTTCGATGAGAGCTTTCTTCAATATTACATTTTTATTTAATAATATTTTTTTTAATATTTACTTATTTTATAATAATTTCTAATTGTTTTTTTTTATATATTTTTTTTTTGTAATAATATATTTTGGTTTTGTATTCTTTTTTTTTAATATATATGTATATATTTTATAGAATGATTAATCATGATTACAATACATATAAAAAATATATATTTAAAAAAAAACTTAATAAAAATTATCATTAAGATGCTATAGCCAGCAATGATTATAAGATATAAGATAAAAGTTATTTGTTAAAAATTTTAATATTTCCTTTATTAATCTTTTGAATTTTCCCTTTTATTTCTACAAATACATTATTTTTATCGACAATGTCAATCACCTTAAATGGTTCTTTGTAAATTGGTTCCAGTTTGTGTGACGTGTGATCCCTAATAAACACCTGTTGGTCTAGTATAATGTCAGTATTGTTGATTTTTTGGCATAGAAGTTTTTCTTCTATATTTTCGTTTTGTCAATCAAGTTGTTTGCCCTATTTATGCAGTTTGTAGACGGAATTTTACTTCCTTCGTATATTAGTCAAAATTATATACTGTATCAATTTTATCGTAGGTTATTAGTAGATTATGATTTGGTGCGTTTGGAAAAATTAAAACAAATGGGCAATATCCATGTACTGTTGAAGGTGTTGTGTTGAAAGTATACGTAAAATATTTAATTCATTCATCCCAATCGTTTCTGGATGCGCAAATGTATGACCGTATGTACTCATTAAATGTTCGATGTGATCTTTCAACTGTTCCTACTGTTTGATGATGGTAAGGGGCTGATGTTGAATTTTCTATTTTTAAAAGTGTTAAAAGTTCTGAAAGAATTTGATTGTTTTACTCAGTGCCCATATCACTGACTATTTTATTCATGGGCCTATAAATTAATATAAAATGTTCCTTAAATGCTTTTGCTATTGTTTTGGCGTTTTTATTAATTACTGGTATTGCTACTAGATATTTAGTGAGATCACATATGATAGTGACAATATATTGATTACCGTTTTCTGATACAGGAAGGGGTCCTACTGTATCAATTATTACAGTTTGAAAGGGTTTTTGCGGTGTTGGGGCTATAATCATATCTGGTTTTATGTGTTTTGTAGTTTTATTTATCTGACATTGAACACATTTCTTTATATATTGTCTCACATCTTTCGTGATATTTTTCCAATAATAAAATTGTCTAAGTTTCTTAAGTAGCCTAGTTGTTCCATGGTGTCCTCGGAAAAGATTGTTGTCATGCAATTTTTTCAGTAAATGTTTTTGTTCATTTTTGTTTGTTATTATCCGTATAATGGGTGTTAGCGCTATTTGCAATTTGTTTATATGTTGATTAGCTTTTTGTTTAAATTTTTCAATTGATACGAGGCTAATAAATAATCATTTGAATTCATTTGTATTTTATTCAAATTTACTTTGTTGCTTCTTTTTCAAGAATTGGAAATAAATGATCTACATCTATATTTCCATTAGCAAAAGTATTTTGTATATAAATTCTTGGTGCTAGCACTTTTTTACCTCTTTTAAAATGAAGTGTGGGGTATTACTGTCAATAAGCTTAACCCATTGTCTTTACCTCTAATGTGTTCTATAACAAAATCATACTCCTCCAGTTCCAAACGAATTCTCGTCAATCTGCTAGAAGAGTTTTACAAGGAATATAGATACGTCAAAGGTTTATGATCGCTACGTACTATAAATTTTTTCCCATATATATAGGGTCGAAAGTGATTAATTGCCCATTGTATTGCTATTAGTTCTTGTTCTATTGGGGCTTTATTTGATTCTCCGTTTGTGAATGCATGTGACGCATATGCTGCAGGCAGTTGTATCCCATCTCGATCTTGTGATAATATTGCACCACAGGCTATTTTACTAGCATTTGTTGTTATGTAAAATGTATTGTCAAAATCTGGATACTAAAGAATTTGCGGAGATAGTAGCGCCGTCTTGAGGTGTTGAAAGGCTTGCCCACAGTCAGACGACCATATGAAGGGTTCTTTCTTTTCTTAGGTAGTTTAGTTAAATGTACAGAATGCAAAATTTGGTATAAAGCGTATAATTACAGAAAGCTACGAATCGACGAACTTCATCACCATTTCTAGGTCTGGGGTAGTTTTTTATTGAATCGTACTTTCCATTGTCCGGTAAAATACCCTTGTCAGTACATCTATGATCCAAATGTACATTTGTCTGGATGTAATTTTAGACTACAATCCCTGCATCTTTGGAACACAGTTTCCAAGTTCTTTAGCATGTGTTTTATTGATCATCCAGTGACAATAACATCATCCATATATATGAAAGTGCTAAACCAGTAAACGCTAGATTCATCATTCTCTGGAAGGAATTTGGGGCTACCTTTAAACCATATGGTAAACGTGTGAACCGATATGAACCATTTTCTGTTGAAAAGGAAGTAATGTCTCTCGATTTTTTATTAGGTTAAATCCAAGAAGCAGAAAAATTTTGCTCTTCCCAATTGGTTTAAAATGTCCTTAATTCTGGATAATGGAAATTTGTCCGCTATTAGCTTATTATTTATTTGCCTATAATCGATAACGGTTATTTCAATTTCTTTTTTTACACAAAACTTAATACAGTTTCTTCGATCCATTTTTTGAAATAGTAAAAAATCGAAGAGCACACCAAAACACGCCTAAACTTTTTATCTGTCAAACACAAACTGACAATCCAACATTAAAAAAAATGCGAAAATCGAACATACGTACCTCACGAAATTTAAAATAACGGTTATTTTTTTATCATACCTCGTAGTTGTTATATCTACTGTTGAGGGGCAGCATTGACACTTCTGCTTTTCATCGTCTTAGCTATCAACATGGTCAAATAAATAGCTGTTAGTAATATCACCGCCAATATTGATAAAATTTCTATGTAACTCATCTCAGCAGAATTATTTGTTACATGCTTTTCATTGTTTATTTGCTCATTGTGACGAAGTATTTCCACGAGTTCTTTTTTGTTGCTGTTTTCTTCATTTGACTTTCCGACTTCGTATCCTGCGATCACGAGTTGAATAGTTGTTAAAATCTTTTTCCACCACACCATTTTTAAATTAATGATTTTTTTTTCTTTTGAAATGGAAAATTTTACTTTTGGTTAAACACTTTTTATTTTTTTTTACTGTTGTTTTTATTAGTTTTAAGTTAATTTTTTAATATTGTTTATTATAATTAGTTTAAAGTTAATTTAATTTTTTTTTATTTTTCTTTTTTTAACATATCCTGTCACGGTCGACATTTAGTGTTCGGCGTTCAGGGCCGAACTTTCTTAATTTAAAAAACAAAAGATTAAACACTTGCTTTGTATTAATAATGAATGTCTTTATTCTACTTCTGTTTGTTCACTAATGTCTACTTATTTATGATTAATTTGGTTTATATACTTATAGTTGTAATTATAGTAATTCTTAAAACTTAGAGAATTTGAGGGTATGTGAAAATACCATAATAATTTTATGACAATAAATTGGAAAAATGATCCACGACAGTATTAAATGGTCGAACTGAAAGTAGGTCAGTCGTTGACTTTGAAGTTTCAAATATTTTTAGTCATTTTTTATTAGTCATTTATTTATTTGCAGTTTTCACTACAATTGAAAAGGCTCTAATTGATTTAAACCTCCAAAAAGCCCCTGGCTTTGTTAAAACCAGTAACAATATGTTAAAGGCGTTTTACGTCTTGAATACTTTCCTCCAGTTTAGAAGGTTTCCTTAAAAACTACGATTTCTAAAGTCCACACAAAAGTAGAATCAAACAGAGCAACATATAAGCCTTCCTTCAAGTATGTCAAAGCTGTTTGAGATGTTAATGACTAAGCTGAACCCAATTCTTTCAGACTAACCCAAAGAAGCGCGCAACGCACTGTAATGAACAGTAATGTTAAGTTATTTTGTTTAATAAAATCTAAAAAATTTAAACGCAAAATAAAGATAATTAATTACAGATTCACTATTAAATTGATCAAAAATTGATATCGTAACTTCAACCAAAAATCTTGGAGTAATATAAAACAATCGGTTAGACTAAAGTGACCACATAAATATTACTACGGCAAAAATATATACGGCAAAAATATACCTCTTCAAATTAGAATGCTAAAACGTATTTAATGCCAACTCTTTTTTATGGTTGTGAACTGTTTACGAACTGCGACTCTACCAGTACTCGTAAGCTTAAAGTATCCTTAAATAGCATAACACGATACATATACGGTATTAGACTTTTTGATAGAATTACACATTATGCAAAACAAATTTTTGGCGTCTCTTTCGAGTCCTACCTTCAATGCAGATCATTAATATACCTACATAAAATTATGTACACCTTCCGACAAATATATCTGTATGACAGAGTAGTTTTCCTCAGATCAAATAGGGTTAATCGAATAAAACAGCCGCGGTATAGGACTCAGATATCAGAGCAGCATTTTTATATCAATACCATTCGTATTTGGATTCAGCTACCCTTTTATTTGCAAAGAATCAGCATTGCAGCGCAATTCAAATCTTTAATATTTGAATACTTTAAACAAAAATAACAAATTTCATTTTATTGATGCACTTTGAATTTATAATTTAATTTTTTAAATATTTTTATATTATTGTTTTTCAATCGATGGTATATACTTGTTAAAATGATGTTATTATTTTAAATAAGTTTTCAATACCAATCAGGGTTGTCAGATTTATTTTTACCTGTTTCGCCAAAATCCAAAACAGTTTTTTGTTAATTTTTGCATCTAATATATACAATATTTTTTAATTTTAAAATTATTTTTTAGCAAATCACAAAAAATAAATTTATTCGAAATAGCTAGAATTCGCCAAAAATATGAAAAAAATCGCCAAAAATAAAAAAAAAAAGAGAAAGGTAAAAATTTACTTAAAACAATGAAAATTAGTGGAGTCTTAAACATACCCATCCTTAAGGTATTTGCCACCGTGTTCGTATTTAGAATATATTTTATTGGAATTAAATTTATTCAACATTACTAAAGATCAAGATCAACTCATAAAATTTATAGCATAAAAAATAATACTGTTTCCAGTACTGATGTCAAGGTGAGCGCTAGAAGCGAAGCAAAGCTAGAAGCCATGTTATACCGATGCTACAAGATGTCATAATGAATGTTATATTGAGCAAAGCAATTCTTTTGTTTATAATATTTTAAATGCATTTTTTGCATTGAGGAAAAGAACAAATCGAAGACGATCAGCAAATAACGTGTTCACAGTTACAGTGAACATAGGAACTATCCTGGAAAATTTTTAAATTGTACAAGAATTAATTGTACTAAATTATATTTTTACTTTCACAAACAAAATTCCAAAAACCGTATTAAAAATGCATAAAATCTAATGAAAAAGTGCTTAAACCCTAATAAAAATAAACAAAGAAAGCGAAGAAGCTACGACGTGCTACAATGCGCTACAAACCAGTGCACAACCTGCTTTGTATCACAAACTCGCATCAAGATACGCTCTGACTCTGAAATGTTTTGAGCGAACACATAAGAAAAACACATATGTACATACATTGGTTTACAGCGTGTTGTAGCGTTGCATTATAGTTTCGCTTGTAGTGCACTCTGACATCATGCTTAAAATTCATTGGAATTACCAGCACATTAAGTAAAAAACTAATGTGCTGTAGATAATTACATAGAAAATCGTATTTCTTATAATCTTTTTAAAACAAAAGTTTATATATTATTTTATGGTTGATAAGTATCTAAAATTATGTTAGGATTTATAAAAATGTTTGAAAAAATAAAATAAATTTTGTTTGTAATAAGGAATTGCAACATTTTAAAATCGAAAGTTGTTTTTAAAATTTAAATAAAGTTTCCAGAATAAAATCCTCTTTAGATATGAAAAATTTTTTTAAATATGAAAATGGAAAGATGTTCGTGAACTTTAAAAAAATTTATATGTTTCCAAAAGAAAATCATATTTAAATATGAAAACCAATTTACTTTTAAAACTTCAATTTCTTTGCTATCCATTTTGATATGCTTTAATTCAGTCAATGAAAAATCGCCAACAATATCGCAAACTATTTAAATCGCCAAAAAGTCGCCATGTCGCCATCAAAAATTTGATCGCCAAATAAGATTGAAAATCCCCACATTTGGCGAGAAATCGCCATATCTGACAACCCTGATACCAATTCATATAATCCAGTACTTTAATATAAGATTTAATCTTTGTATTGGGTTGTGATCAATAAATAAATAAAAGAAAAAAAAGAAAGATAAAATTGCTTTTATTTAGAAAAATTTAGTAGAACAGAATGTCAAGTATAATAAAAAAAGAGAAAAACACTTAACAAAAATCGCTCAGTTTACTGCATCGTTCTTTTGAACTTTCATGAAGGACACGACTCAAAAGTTTAAAAAAGAATTTGGAAATCTATACATACTTATATGTATGTATATAAAAAACCAAATCTGAACACATGTTCATACGTTTATTTGTCGGAAAACTACAGCCGCCTATACCAGTCGACCGATTTCCTGGAATATTCACAGTTCGTTACCAGATATGCGGTGGATAAAATAGGATATATATTTTTTAATATTACAAGTGTGTGTGACACTTGCTATACAAAGTATGGAAATATTTCTCATCGCGTTACTTGGGAACTGTTATATGTAGAACGTATAAATTCTGGCTGGTTAGAATATTGGAATTCAAAGTGACTATGTATTATCGTGTACCTACAGAACTTTAACAGGTAGAGTATGTTGCGGGTGAAAAGAAATAGACTGCTGCACTTCAACAACTACATTGTTTATTTATGAATTTTATTAATTATTTATGAATTTTACACTTTTTTTTTTTAAATATAATTCACAACAATTCCTTATTATTTTCTTCTTCTTTGTTTTGATTTATTTCTTTTTGTTGGTCAGCTGTGGCTGTGTCGTTTGTACATAATACAAATGATACAGTTGCCAATAAGTTTTGTTTGTGTATTAAAAGTAATAATTATTTATGCTGGTAACATCAGTGTCACGATCACATAAAATGATCATGTAGCGCAGTTTTTTTTTTTAATTTTAAATTTAATGAATGAAAGCGAGCAATAGAGCTAAAAATGATGATCGCCTGGTGAATAAATAAATCTGAAATCTGAATAAATTAATATATTGATCGGTTTGTAGGGAAGTTAAAGATCATGTAGGATTTGAAATAGAACAAAATAAGAAAAATGCAAACTAAAGGTATTTAGTTTTTTTTTAATTCTTTGTTCTCAAAGAAAATTTAATAAAACAAATGTGTATAAATCAAGAAGGAAATTAATATGGAGATTTGATGTATGTAGAACATTCTAGAAAAATCTAAAGAGAAAAAAGATGGATGAAAGAGCGGGATTGGATTAGTGAAAACTGTTGGAAATATTCGGAAAGTTGGAAAAGTCGTGAGGAGTTTGAAAGTTAAAAGGGTTTTGTTTTTTGATCAGAAGTATCGTGTCTCTCATAGTGTGAAGTTGTGAATTAGAAAACACAGTGATTTTGTATTTATTTTGTTCTATTGTGAAAAACTAAAATCTAAAGGATTTCAGGATACAAAACAAGGTAAAAGAATAATGAATATTAAAAAAAAGTTAGTGACATTTTTATATAAAAAAAGTTTTAATTATTAGTGAATCCTCTCGAAGGTCCTTAGAACTGAAGGAAGAAGTTTTTTATTTATTTCCGAAGGAGTTGATTGCGAGCAAAATATCAAAAAAATATATATAAACGTAAGAATAAAATAGTGTTTGAGTTTTAAGTTCAAACTTTAAAATTATTAAAATTTACAGCTGGCTAATGAAAATTTAAGGGATTTGTCCTGGACGATACTTAATCAGGACATAACGCGGAAAAGAAGTCCAATCTCTATAATCAAAAAGTTAGCCAGGTAACAATTTTTATTCTATTTGCTCTTCCTATAAATAAAAACTTGAAGAAGAGTGAAAGACACATACAGTTACACTCAAAAAAAGAAAAACGTAAAAGGAAAGTTTAAATGATTTTTTTTAGCAAAAATAAAAATTTTATTAAATCTTTTTTAGAGAAAATTAAAAAAAAAATAAGTTTAAAGTTTTAAACAAAATAAAATTAAAAAAAGAGAATAATTAAATATTAAAAAAAAGATAAAAATTTATTTTATCAATTCCAAAAATAATTTAAGTGTTTGTTTAATTAATTTATTTATATTTCCATTTGTTTAAATTTTGTATTTTTGATTTGATTTTATAATACTTTTGTTTTTAGTATAAGTAGCCTAGGGTTAAAAGGAATAATCAAACGCCTAAAGGCGTGTTGTATTTTTTTTGTATATATCTACGTCCCCATAGAGGGCAGTGTTTATTTCGACGAATTTTGCTTTTTATAGACGAAATTTGTTTTATTTAAGAAATAACAAAAAAGCTACGCGAACAATTTTGTTCAAGTACGTTTAGTATTTAATTTTGCCAAAATTAGTTAATTTTTTTTGAGATTTGTAAACTTTAGGGATCTCCTTCAGGTTAGGTCTCTAAGATTATAGTAATTTAAAAAAAAAATCACCTAGGAAATAGTTTTGTTTATTACATAAAATTAATAGATACAAAGGAAACAGAATTTTTTTTATATAGGTTTTTATTATATATATTTCTTTTGTTTTTTTTTTGTGGATATTTAATGAATATTTAAAATTTTAAGATTTAGTATATTATGTTTAGTGTTAGTTTAATGTTAGTTTAAATCGTTAGTTAAAATCGTTAGTCAAGATCGTTATTTTTAAAAATTTAATTAATAAAATAAACAAATTGTATAGGTTTAAATATATATATATTAAATAAAAAAATATGATTTATAATGTTTGAAAAAAAAAATTTGTTGAAATAATGTATTGGCATTGATTTTAAACAGGTTGAAGGCATGAAGGTAAGTTAAAGCTGGAGAAAGAAATTGGTTGGTTTTTGGGGTCACTGGTCAGATATGTTTCGGATTTAATAGTGACATGGTTGGGAGGGCAACGTAGGGCATAACATCGGCCTGAAAAGATGGGGAGTGTTTTGTGTGTGGTGCGCGTTAGTTAAATGTTCCTTTTTTTTGTGTTCCTGTTTTTTTTTATGGACAGCGTACCCAGTGGGAGGGTTGGAACCTACTGAGACGTGTTCGCCGCAAAAAGAGGGTTTAAAGAGCTTGCCGGAAACCTCACTGCTCTCTACGGCTGTTGCATAAATGGCGCCCAATGAAATAGTTTAAATCTGAAGAGTAAATAGTAGTATAGAAGACCTGAATACTACGGGCGTGCCATAAAGGGCCGCCCAATTAAATAGCCCACTTGTTTTGATTAATAGCATAACGATTGACTCGCCAACCAAGTGATTGAATCTTTAGTCAGTTTAGTAACCCTTGAAATTTGTTAAAATATTGCTAAGGTTGTACTAACTTTCTAAAGGTTTTCAATAACTTGGGTATGCGAAGATTTCGACAAATTTCTTTTAGGAAGAGTCAGCAATATCTTAGAAAATTTTACTGTTAATTGTCTAATTGTATTGTGTCTCCTTCCTTGTTTTTATTTTTTAATTATATTGTTTAGTTTCAGTTTATATTTTTATAAAATTAATGACAGCATCGGTAGCCGCCTGTAAAAGAAAACATTTTCGAAATTATGGGGTCTGAAGTACCGAGTGTCATTAGGAACCACTCATAACTCATATTTAGTAATTTTTTTTTTTTTTTTGAATTATGACTGTATGAGCGGGGCCTGGGGATTTTGCTTTCATTTTTTTTTTTTGTTTAGTTGGAATTTGCACACCACATCAAAATATTACCTAATTTATTATAAACCATTCCTCCAACCGCTTAAAACCTTCATGCCTAGACCATAACTAACATTGTTAAAATTTAGAAATTTGAAAATTTAAAAAAAAAAGTTAATTTTGAAAATTAAATATATTTAATTTAGATATTTATATATTTTTTAATTTTGATAGAGATTTTCTATAGTTAAATTTATATTTTAATTGAGTTAGATTTTTTATTTATTTATTTTTCTTTTTTTATTAAAATTTAGTTTAGTTTAATTTATTAGAGATATTTCAATAGTTTAGATATTTTTTTTTGGTAGAGCCATTAGATTTAGAGATTTATATTTTTTTTTCTACAAGATTTAAAAAAAAAAAAATGTATATTAAAGTTTTAAGTTATATGTTTAATTATTTTCTTTTTTGCTTTTTTAGATTTAATTTAGATAAAGTTTTTTTTTACGGAATTATATTAAAATTAAATTTCGTTTTCTATAGTAAATTTTTTTTGTTTAGTGTTTGTACATTAAAAAAAATTTCAGTTTTATATAGGTTTTACTTTTCCAGCTTTTCAACTCTTTTCCAAAATCATAGTTTGATTAGAGAATAAAAAAAAACATTAGTTTGTGACGATATGTCCCAGATCCCGCACGATAAAAGTTCTAGAAAGAGAGAGAACAGATCCACCCCTTTTTCTTTTGGAAAAATCTACAAATCTAATACTCCTAATCGAAAGCTTAGTGCATTAAGAGGTATAGATATGGAAGAGGCTGCAGGTTATACAGATCCTCAGATTATAGACAAATCTCAAACTATTAATGCTAATAACCCTTCGAATAGTGAGACTTCTCAGGAGGAAATGAGAAGGCTTAGGATAGAAAAGGCAAGGGAATTTGAAAGGACACAGGGGATGGAAAGAGCGCAACAGGCTACTCAATTTCATGAAATGAGGAGACAGATGGCAGAATTAACGGCCTCTGTTAGTAAATTAAGTCAGGTTTTGCAACACACGCAGATAGAGAATAAAAAGCTTAGAGAAGAAATTATACCAAACCTGGTGAAAAATAGCAATAGTAACGAAAATAACCCAATGATCAATTCTCCCAGAAGTTCAGCGAGCTCTTCGAGAGCGTCCATAGAAAATATTGACAGCAGATATCCAGCGAAGAACTACCATAGGATGAGGATTGACAAATGGGGCCTTGAATTTGATGGCAATACAAATAAACTAGCTGTTGAAGATTTCGTTTTCCGTGTCGAGCGCTTGCAACGTCAGTATGAGGTATCGTGGGATGAAGTACTGGACAATTTTCATTTATTTGTCAGAGGCGTGGCCGAAAAGTGGTATTGGCTGTTTATTCAGACCAATTACGTTACAGAGTGGTCCACTTTAAAAGACGCTCTATTAAAACAGTACCAATCCACCAGGTCTAGTTTCAAGCTCATGAGTGACATGGTCGAGAGAAAGCAACAGCCTGGGGAAGGCATAGATGCTTTTTTCTTTGCCATGACGCAAATGAGATCGAGATTAAATATAGCCGTATCTGAAAAAGAAATGATAAAAATGATAAAGAAGAATTTGAGAGAGGATATTAGAAGTAGAGTTTACCCAATGGCAGTAAATACGGTAGAGGAGTTACGACAAGAGTGTGTAGAATCTGGAAAGGTATTTGGCCGCAAAGGTTCGATTAATATGCAGTCGTCTATTCCTGTAAACCGCTACACCAGACAAGTCAACGAGATTTATGAGAAGCCAGTCGATTGCTGTATGGATCCTAACGAAAAATTAGAAGAAATAGCAGCGCCTCAAATTCAAGAAGCCAAAAACCAATATTTTAAAAATCCACTTGTTTGCTGGAATTGCCATGAAAACGGCCATATGTTTATGGATTGTCCTTCGAGTGAAAGATCACTTTTTTGTTATAGGTGTGGCAAACCAGACGTTAAGGCTCCGAATTGTTCAAACTGCAAAACCAGAAATTTTCACAGGAGCGAGTTGGCGAAGGGAAACCATCCGTCCAAGGAAACCCCACAGACAAATATAAGCTAAAACCAACAAAGAATATAAATTTAGTTAAAACTGTTAGGGATTTTAATAAATTTATTCCACAATTGAGACATAATTATTCTCTAGAGGAACGCGAAACAAATTATTATAAAGTAAGAAATCGGATTTTTAACGAAGCTTTAGGGTTCAGGCGAACTGTGTCAGATAGAATTCTTAAACTTAGAAGAAAATTCGAAGAAAAACGAAAAACTAGAAGATTAATTTTAGAAGCTGTTAAATGTGTGGATAGGAGAGGTGATACTCGCGCTTTTGCCGAAATTAGTGTAGGAAATATTTTTATAAGGGGCTTATTGGACACAGGGGCATCAATTAGCTTATTAGGCAAGGGATGTAGAGAAATGTTAGAGAAATTAGCAATAAATTTTAAGCCAGTATATTCAGTAGTGTCAACTGCAGCTGGAAAAGAGCATAGATTATTAGGAAAAATAGAACTGAATGTGACTTTTAGGGACATAACTCGAAACTTAACCTTCTATTTGTGTCCAGATTTGGAACAGGAAGCTTATTTTGGTGTAGATTTTTGGAGGACTTTTAATTTAGCACCAGAAATCTTTAAAGCAGAGGAAATAAATCTAGAAAAACTGCAAGAAGATTTTTCTGTTGAAGATCATAAATCTAAACCAAAAATTTTAAGTCCACAACAGAAAAATAAGCTAGATAACGTTATAGAACTGTTTCCGGCTTTCGAAAAAGAAGGTTTAGGTTGTACTTCTCTGGAAAAGCATTGTATTAAATTAGTAGAAGGTTCAGTCCCCTTTAAAGATCGTCACTACCCTTTATCTCCAGCTATGCAAGAAATTGTTTATAAAGAAATTGACACTATGCTAGACTTAAAAGTTATTGAAGAGAGTGAAAGTCCCTGGTCCAATAGGACTACTGTAGTTAGAAAGCCAGGCAAAAATAGATTCTGCCTTGACGCAAGAAAGCTAAACGCAATTACTGTCAAAGATGCTTATCCTCTACAAAATATAGAAGGAATTTTAAGCAGAATTGACGAAACATTTTATATTAGTAGCGTTGACTTAAAATTTGCTTTCTGGCAGATAGAACTAGAAGAAGAGTGTAAGCCGTACACAGCTTTTACTGTATCGGGCCGACCACTCTACCAATTTAGAGTTATGCCATTCGGACTCTGCAACGCAGCCCAGCGACTTTGCAGACTCATGGATAAAGTAATACCACAAAGGCTTAAAGAAAATGTATTTATCTATTTAGATGATCTCTTAGTGCTCTCCGATAGCTTTGAAAAGCATTTAAAAATATTGGAAGAAGTTGCTACATGTTTAAGGCGTGCGAATTTAACAATAGGACTTAAAAAGTCAAGATTTTGTTTTGAGGAATTGAAATATCTTGGCTTCATAATAGGCGGAGGAAGTCTTAAAACTGACCCAGAGAAAGTGAGAGCTATAAGAGAAATAAGAGTACCTAAATCGCCTCGCGAAGTACGCAGCTTTCTCGGGACGGCAGGATGGTATCGCCGTTTTATTAAAGATTTTGCGTCCATAGCTGCTCCCTTGACCGACACATTGAAAAAGTCGAAAAAGTTTGAGATGACTCCCGAAGCGATCGAAGCGTATGAAAACTTAAAGCAGGCCTTAACATCAGCTCCAGTATTGAGACATCCAGATTTTTCAAAAAGGTTTTGGATACAATGTGACGCTTGCGATTATGGTATTGGTGCAGTCCTATATCAGCTTAATGACCAGAAGGAAGAACATCCTATAGCTTTTTACAGCCAAAAACTGAATGCCTGTCAAAAAAATTACAGCGTGACAGAAAAAGAATGTCTAGCGGCTGTTATGGCAGTGAAAAAGTTTCGGCCTTACATAGAGATGATGGCTTTTACAATAGTTACAGACCATGCTAGCCTGAAGTGGCTTATGTCTCTCAAGGACTTGACGGGAAGACTGGCAAGATGGTCACTTCAATTACAGGCATTTGATTTTGATATTCAGCATCGAAAAGGATCGGAAAACATTGTAGCTGATATGCTGTCAAGACTGCAGGAAAATGAATTGAATCTAGATGAACTAGTAATGGATGATTTATTTGATTTTGAGACAACCGAATTTCAGAGTGATGAGTATCTGGACTTGATAAAACACATAAACGATAACGAAGAAAATTTGCCAGATCTAAGAGTCGAAGATGGACTGGTGTTTAAAAGGGTTGATTTTGACAGAGATGTCGAGTCCGAAGATCAATGGAAATTATGGATTCCACCAAATATCACCCAGCCCATCATCGAAAAAGCACACTCAAGCAAAACAGCAGCTCACGGTGGTGTGACGAAAACTTTAGAATGTTTGCGAAGATTCTTTTATTGGCCTAAGATGGCAACGCAGGTAAAGGCTTATATAAAAAACTGCCAGACGTGTAAAGAAATAAAACCTTCAAATCAAAATCTGCGCCCAGAGATAGGAAATCAGGTTATTACTGATCGTCCTTTTCAAAAATTATATCTAGATTTCTTAGGAAAATATCCGCGATCAAAAAGTGGAAATTGTTACGTCTTTATTGTTCTTGATCATTTTTCTAAATACACTTTTATAAAGGCGATGAGAGAAGCTACCGCCAGTAATGTAATAGAGTTTTTAATTCATGAGGTATTTCATAAATTTGGTGTACCGGAAATCATTCACACTGATAACGGAGCACAATTTATTTCAAAAACTTTTCAAAATCTTATAAGCATATATAAAATACAACACATTAAAACTCCAGTTTACCAGCCCAGCAGTAATGCATCTGAAAGAGTGAACCAGAGTATTTTATCAGCCGTCAGAGCTTACTTAAAGGAGGACCATAGAGATTGGGATCTCTACCTCTCAGAGATAGACTGCGCTTTGAGAAATTCGTTGCATAGTGCAATAGGTTTCACCCCATTTTATGCATTATTCGGATACCACATGTACACTAGCGGAGCAGATTATAAATTGGCCCGAAAACTTCAATCTATTACAGACCACCGAATAATAACAAAACCAAATGATAAAATGCATTGGATAAGAGACCAAATAAAAGACAACTTAAATAAAGCCTATGAGAGAAGCGCAAAAATATATAATAAGAGAGCGCGAATAGTAAAATTTATTCCTGGACAAGAAGACTACAGGAGAAATATCATTCAAAGTAATTTTCAGAAGAATATTAACGCCAAATTCTGCCGGAAGTTTCTAAAATGTAGAGTGGTTCGGCCCGTCGGTAATAACCTGTATGAGCTAGAGAGTTTAGATGGTAAAACAATAGGGGTATATCACGTTAAGGATATTAAAGTTTAAATTGCTAATAACTAATGATAAAAAAGTGCAATATTAGGAAGTAAGGCAATTATTTATTTGATTATTTTTGCTAAATTATTTAAATTTGTAATTATTTTGATTTGATTATTTTTATTGTTATTTATTTTTTTATTTTATTTGATTATTTTTTATGTACTTATTTTTTTATTTTCGTAATTATTGAATTTTTTGTGTTTATAACGTTTTTTCTTGACAAAAAAAATATAGTTTAATTAGTAAAATATTTATCTATCGTCCTGCACTATGATAAAATTAGCAATTTTACCTTTAACATCTGTGATATTCTTTTTAGTACCTGATTAGATAGAATTCCATTTTCTTTTGTGCAATATTAGTTATTAGAAAAATACCTGTGTTCCATCTGTGATATTAGTGTTGATAAGATTTCTTTAGTTTATTAGGTTTTCCTTTTAATCAAGTGATTTGTACAGCTGTCAGATATAATGATGGTAGTATACCAGTTTTGGGCGGAAAATCTGAAAAAGTAAAGAAATAAGACACAAAGTAAACGCTTATATTACTGGTGTGTTGCAGATATACTTCCCGTAGGGAGTTCAAAGCGAGGAATTCCAGTATCTCTGGGTCCTTTTTATTTAAAAGTATCCAGAAGATATCCCTCGGTCCATAGAGCAACCATAAGGGAGAAGAATAGAGGCGTAGCCCGTGTAATAATTAAATTGATCTGAAATTAGTAGATTGACGAATGATTTAAATTTAATTTTTTTAAATTTTTGCCTCAAGACAAAATTATTTTTTTTTGCAGGCGTTCGAAGTAAATATTCGCACTCAAAGCAAGTGCCCAATTGGCTATATGTAAGACCAATTACATGAAATTATATTTATTGTATAGATCTTTTTTTATATTTTTATGGGTAGCCACTATGGTTTTCTTTCATGAGAAAAGTCAATGTTGGCCTTTGCTCTATATTGATGTAGGTTCGGTTTCCGGCGCTTGAATTGGTTACGTTGGCGAAATTTTATTGCACACAAGAGAATTTAAGAACATAATATCACTGATCTGTTTGTTTGTTTGTTTTTTTTTGTTTCAATTAAGGCCCGGCTAAACTCTAAGTCTATCTCAGGGGTGAGTGTTCCCCACGTTGGGCAAGTAAAATTTTCAGTACACATTAGTTTTTCTTATGCAAATCACCGCACACCGATTCCCACCGCGGTAGACTTGTAGCACTCGGAGTTTTGTTGCGGGTGAAAAGAAATAGACTGCTGCACTTCAACAACTACATTGTTTATTTATGAATTTTATTAATTATTTATGAATTTTACACTTTTTTTTTAAATATAATTCACAACAATTCCTTATTATTTTCTTCTTCTTTGTTTTGATTTATTTCTTTTTGTTGACAGCTGTGGCTGTGTTGTTTGTACATAATACAAATGATACAGTTGCCAATAAGTTTTGTTTGTGTATTAAAAGTAATAATTATTTATGCTGGCAACATCAGTGTCACGATCACATAAAATGATCATGTAGCGCAGTTTTTTTTTAATTTTAAATTTAATGAATGAAAGCGAGCAATAGAGCTAAAAATGATGATCGCCTGGTGAATAAATAAATCTGAATAAATTAACATATTGATCGGTTTGTAGGGAAGTTAAAGATCATGTAGGATTTGAAAGAGAACAAAATAAGAAAAATGCAAACTAAAGGTATTTAGTTTTTTTTTAATTCTTTGTTCTCGAAGAAAATTTAATAAAACAAATGTTTATAAATCAAGAAGGAAATTAATATGGAGATTTGATGTATGTAGAACATTCTAGAAAAATCTAAAGAGAAAAAAGATGGATGAAAGAGCGGGATTGGATTAGGGAAAACTGTTGGAAATATTTGGAAAGTTGGAAAAGTCGTGAGGAGTTAGAAAGTTAAAAGGGTTTTGTTTTTTGATCAGAAGTATCGTGTCTCTCATAGTGTGAAGTTGTGAATTAGAAAACACAGTGATTTTGTATTTATTTTGTTCTATTGTGAAAAACTAAAATCTAAAGGATTTCAGGATACAAAACAAGGTAAAAGAATAATGAATATTAAAAAAAAGTTAGTGACATTTTTATATAAAAAAAGTTTTAATTATTAGTGAATCCTCTCGAAGGTCCTTAGAATTGAAGGAAGAAGTTTTTTATTTATTTCCGAAGGAGTTGATTGCGAGCAAAATATCAAAAAAATATATATAAACGTAAGAATAAAATAGTGTTTGAGTTTTAAGTTCAAACTTTAAAATTATTAAAATTTACAGCTGGCTAATGAAAATTTAAGGGATTTGTCCTGGACGATACTTAATCAGGACATAACGCGGAAAAGAAGTCCAATCTCTATAATCAAAAAGTTAGCCAGGTAACAATTTTTATTCTATTTGCTCTTCCTATAAATAAAAACTTGAAGAAAAGTGAAAGACACATACAGTTACACTCAAAAAAAGAAAAACGTAAAAGGAAAGTTTAAATGATTTTTTTAGCAAAAATAAAAATTTTATTAAATCTTTTTTAGAGAAAATTAAAAAAATAAGTTTAAAGTTTTAAACAAAATAAAATTAAAAAAAAAGAGAATAATTAAATATTAAAAAAAAGATAAAAATTTATTTTATCAATTCCAAAAATAATTTAAGTGTTTGTTTAATTAATTTATTTATATTTCCATTTGTTTAAATTTTGTATTTTTGATTTGATTTTATAATACTTTTGTTTTTAGTATAAGTAGCCTAGGGTTAATAGGAATAATAAAACGCCTAAAAGCGTGCTGTAACATTTGTGAATTTTGTTTATTTTGTATTTTTTTTGTATATATCTACGTCCCCATAGAGGGCAGTGTTTATTTCGACGAATTTTGCTTTTTATAGACGAAATTTGTTTTATTTAAGAAATAACAAAAAAGCTACGCGAACAATTTTGTTCAAGTACGTTTAGTATTTAATTTTGCCAAAATTAGTTAATTTTTTTGAGATTTGTAAACTTTAGGGAGCTCCTTCAGGTTAGGTCTCTAAGATTATAGTAATTTAAAAAAAAATCACCTAGGAAATAGTTTTGTTTATTACATAAAATTAATAGATACAAAGGAAACAGAATTTTTTTTATATAGGTTTTTATTATATATATTTCTTTTGTTTTTTTTTTTTTTTGTGGATATTTAATGAATATTTAAAATTTTAAGACTTAGTATATTATGTTTAGTGTTAGTTTAATGTTAGTTTAAATCGTTAGTTAAAATCGTTAGTCAAGATCGTTATTTTTAAAAATTTAATTAATAAAATAAACAAATTGTATAGGTTTAAATATATATATATTAAATAAAAAAATATGATTTATAATGTTTGAAAAAAAAAATTTGTTGAAATAATGTATTGGCATTGATTTTAAACAGGTTGAAGGCATGAAGGTAAGTTAAAGCTGGAGAAGGAAATTGGTTGGTTTTTGGGGTCACTGGTCAGATATGTTTCGGATTTAATAGTGACATGGTTGGGAGGGCAACGTAGGGCATAACATCGGCCTGAAAAGATAGGGAGTGTTTTGTGTGTGGTGCGCGTTAGTTAAATGTTCCTTTTTTTTTTTGTGTTCCTGTTTTTTTTATGGACAGCGTACCCAGTGGGAGGGTTGGAACCTACTGAGACGTGTTCGCCGCAAAAAGAGGGTTTAAAGAGCTTGCCGGAAACCTCACTGGTCCCTACGGCTGTTACAAGTATTGAAATTTTGCACAAGTAACACACGCACTTCACCAAGGCATATTCATAACAGGTATACTCGCAGCTAAAAAAATTACTACCCTGAAATAAAAATACCATTTTCGTCTCTTAAAGAAAACAAATGTTAGTACATTTTACCACTGGAAGATGGAGAAACAAACGAAAGCAAAAAATAGTCACCAGAGCTTTCAAGTTTACCTGTTGCGAATTCGCTTTTGACTTCACTAGCACCCTAAATAGCTCATTAAGATCACTTTGTACCTAAAAACTTAAATGTATAAAGAATATTTTTCAAAAAACGACAGAAAAAGCAAGCTAAGAAATACAACAACAAACATAGTGCTATTTAAGGTGCTTGAACACGTATACGTATATAAGTAGAAGTACAATTATTGAAAGGAATAATATTGAAATTAATTTAAAAACTGAACACGTTTCACAATGAACTGTGTTTTTCACAATGATGCTGTTGTTTTTCACAATGAAGATCAAAAACACCACCATTTATGTAAATAAAAGACGTTTCATTTAATTCTAAACTTAAATTATCGTTATTTAAAATTCAATATGGAAGCTGGAGTATTTTCTCAAAGACAGTTGACAAGAAAGTGTTTTTAAAGAAAAGTAAAACTAGCGTGGTGTTTTATTGTGATGATGCCACATCTATATGTAGACGTCGCAGATAAGGGTTACCCAGTAACATATCCCTCCTTAAGACACTTGCGGTGACCTTGAAATTGTTTCAACAGATTGTCCTTGTTGAGTTTGCGTTTTTGATTCCAGTGTGGAGAAGCTGTTTGAGTTGAAAAATTTTCTTCCTGTGCTGAAGGTATTCGGCCCTATTCCCGTTGTCGCTTTAATTTTAGTAGTCGTTTCTAGGTCGTTGTCGTTTTTATCGTCGTTTCGTTCCTAAACCCTATTCCTGAAATATATTGAAACGATGAAGAAACATTATCGAAAACAAAGAGAAAAATTAATAAAGTGTGGTAGTACTGCAATTTTTTGTTATTATTTATGACATTTTTGTAAATATCTGAAAAGTTTGTTACTTTTCTGTAAGTTTTAACAAAATATGGCGAGTACTGAATTTTATTTTTCAAGTTCAAGTGATGACGATGAAATAATGGATATAAATATAATTCGGAAGATGCTACCACAGAACGTTAGCATCTTTGCCATCACAGATTCTAAGTGAGAAACTCGATTAGTAGCGATCCAACTTCTTCTGGTCGGCGCACAGTGGCTGAAAATAGTTTTTCGTTGGCCAAAATTCTGTAACTTTTGAACCGATCAAAATATTGAAATAATTTTTTTTTAATGAATAGATATTTAGCTCGGCTTGATTCAGTTTTAATTACATTAAAATTGATTGAGGACTTTTTAAGGAATTCGAGGTCAAAGTTGAACATTTTAATTTTTTTAACTTTCAGAGTGATATATGGGTTTATTCTGTGTGTAACATAGTAAAATATCCCTCTAAGATCCAAAAAAGTATATATATTCTTGATCAGTGAGGAAATCTAAGACGATATAGCTATGTCCGTCTGTCCATACGTCCGTCTGTCCATCCGGCCGTCCGTCCATTCGCCTGTCTGTATGAACACGATTCAGTCTAAACGAAAAGAGCTAGACCCCTGAAATTTGGTACATATATATCTTGAAGGATAGGGCAGGCTAAGTTCGTAAATGGGCCAAATCGGACCAGGATGAAAAAAATTCCCCTAAGAAGAACTAAACCAACCCCTGAAAAAACTACACATTTTTACAAGTTTTTTTTGTAAATTTGTTAAGCAAATGAAACATTTTTATGTCAAAGAAGGTTCAAGGTCTTTACCCTGGAGCCAGAAAATCATAAAAATTTATTTTTTGATCCCGCCCCCTTTTTGTGGGCGTTTATATAGCATATTATATGAAAAATAGTGTCAATAATTAACAAATTGTATTACCTAAGCCTAGATTGCATAAAAAATTAATTTTTAAGCTTTCATGACGAATGGAAAATGTACTCGGATCTTCTGCGCTACCTTCACCTCACACCTTCACCTCATTGCACGCAAGTACTTCTAGTATTATATTAAATCTGAAAATAAGGTTGAAATCCACTCCTATTATTTCAGATGCTGTTTCTGGATCTGAAAAGAATCTTCTTGCGGTATTGCCATCATTTGTATTGCCTGACCCTTGTTTTGGCTGATCTATAATCAGTCCACGTTTGCGATATTCATCTTGAACATGTTTCTTTTTTCAACTTCTTAACTCTTTGTTGGTCACGTTGTTTCTTATTGATCCTGAAGACCCGAAATCCAAATAATAACTGATTTTTAGTATGTGTTCCATAAGTCGTATTCTTGCGTGTAGTGGTGATAATCCAAATTCATATGCATCGGTATTATCTAATGATTTTGCTGGGACTTGGTTTAATTGGGTTGATGTTGCTTGGCATATAATGCAGCTGGATGCAGCCTTCGTGTTAGTCAAAGCCTGACCCACTTTTCCATCTATCATTGTCAGGACTAACTGGTAGCTTACTCCAATTTGCTGCCCATCTAACTGTAATTGTAATGGCTGTAGTGCTGTAATTTGGGCCTTGATATCACTAATTTCTTTATAAATAACATCATTTGTTTCTTTTTTGAATTGAAATTTGATTGGCCTGCAGTATTTCGTAGAAGATGGTGTCTCATTTTTCCAAATATCTATTGTTTGCGTTGTACTAGTCGAAGGCTCTGAATCTTCCAAAATCTTTTTCAATCGCAATGGTACAAATGATACCATGAACATATCTGAGTCAGAAATATTTTCACATACAGCTTGTTTATATTGTTTTTGTCCCGAAGAACCATCACATCCCCATTTACAAAAAAGAATTAACTTTGTGTTTCCGTATTTCTTCAACTCATTTCCTGTTATTGATTGCAGCAAGCGTGCGGCTGTGTGATCAAGTAGAGATTGTAGTTGTACCTCTGCCGAAATTGGTGTGATTGTAATAATGTCCTTTGATGGCAAACAGTCCATTTTAGCAGCGGTTATGTGATGATATGCTTGATATATATTTGAGCCTTTTTCAATCGCACGCTGTCTGAGTTTAATATATTGCTGTTTTGTTAATTTCAAATCCAGAAATAATGCTAATGCCTCCTCATTTGTGTACTGTATTGCATCATTCGGAGTTGGTATACTTTTAAGAATCCGTTTTGTTCTCGGTGGACTAGCTTTAACAACTTTTTCAATGATATCCACTTTTGTAAATTGGTTCTGTGATCGTAATTGATGTAGGAAAGATTCTTTTATATTTGTAGAACCAAAGGCATCGTCAATATGGGGTTGTTTTTTTAACTTTACTGGTTTAGTGTCGCAATTATTGTTATAAAATTGTTTATGACTTTGGTTGACCCTAACATTTGATAACAGGTAAATTTAGAAAGAAATCATATGCTTCCTGTAGAGCCCATTGTGATAATTTTATTACTTATTTTTTGCTGATCAAAACAAAGCCATTAAACCCTTTCGAAGGTATTATATTTATTTTTTTAGTTATACGTAGCCTAAACTAAAAAAAATAAACTTTTAGGCAAAAAAGTGAAAATTTAATACAACATTGTATATGATTTTTTTTCGAGTAATTTCATTAAAATAAAAAAGTGTTCTACAGGCGGCTCGTGGCGGGTGCAAAAGTATATATAGCCTTAGAGAGGACACTTTCACCTTTCTCGTGGTTGTATACGTTTCTTGTTCCCTTTTGTTCCCTAGAAGTTCTATTCCACTAAAGTTTAAATTTGAGGAAAATATAGTAGTTTCATAAATATTTCATAACGCCCCTAATATTAAACGCTAGAGCTGTGTCTACTTACAACAACTAAAGACAATAATCCTACCAACATTATAAAAAAAACCGTAGACCATTATCGATGATAGCTTGCGAGTAGTAACCATTTAATTTTGATAAAAAAGCAAAGAAAAACACCTTTTTCTGAAATTAAAAAAAAAGTTGAGTTTGACAGCATGCCACGCCCAAAATTATCAATATTTTAACATAATTTTTTGGCTACCTTAATTTGGATATATTAACTACAAAATGACGTAAAAATTTTAAAAATCGGTGACAAAAAAAAATTTACTTTTGGCCAACGAAAAACGATTTTCAGCCACTGTGCGGCGTAGTGGTACGTTTCCTTTCGGGTTAGTTTGTTTTTCAAATTTTAATAGGTTTGTCACCGGTTCCTCCAAAGGTGACAAGTGGGTGCACTTGTCACCCTTGTTTATAACAGCCTTCCCTGATGCTCTGGATTCAAAGTTTCATTTTAACCTTGATTTATTTTAATTAAAAAAAAACATACCGATATATTTACGACGAAGGTCATAAATAATGTTCGTACTAGTTATAAACCTGATAACCATAAAAATCAGTCTAGGTATAATGTGCGACCCCAACTCATAAATAATGAGTTTCGAAATTTTGCTACCGCGAACAGAAGATTTTTAGCTCCTTTCGGAAATCCTCTCAATGATTTTCAAAATCCTCGTAGTCATTTTCAGAATCCTCCCAATAATTTCCAAAATCCTCAAAATAATCATCCTGGGGGTAATTACCAGAATCGTAACAGAAATTTTGGTAACTTCCATAATCGTGAAACCAATTACCAGATTAACATTCCAAACCCGAAACGAATGAGGAAACATGATTCCAACCAATCTAGGTTGAGGAGATTTGGAGTGCCAGTTCCAATGGAGGTGGAGAATTTTCACTCCATTGCCTCCAGTCACTCCCCTCCATTACAATAAAAATTAACAATAACAGTTATAAATTCCTGATTGACACGGGATCGTCAATCAGTTTAATAAAACCCAAACCCATCTCCTTTAATAAAAGTAAGTCCTGTTTGTGTAAAAACATCCACCGGAAATTTTGAGTCCTGTAAGAAAGTCTAAGCTGATGTTTTTTTGTTTTGGAATTCGGAAGTAATTGTGATGGCCTTTTGGGATTCGATAACTTGAAAAAACTAAATGCAATAATAAATATCCCAATGGGTTGTGTGAGACTAAATAATATTAAATATTTCTTTTTGAACGAAAATCAGAAGGAAACGAAAAAGGAAGTCATTGAAAGTCTCCCAGTTGACAAAAATCTTAATTCTGCTTCGAATGTCGATCGTGTTGGGGGTCAGAGTAATGATAAGGATTTTTTAAATTGTATTGATAGGAATTGCAATGATTCAATATTTAAATTGGATCACCTGAGTCAGGAGGAACGCACAGGGTTGGAAAAATTGTTGAGAAAATACAACAATATTTTTTATAGAGAAGGAGATAAATTAACCTTCACTAACGTGGTCAAACATAAGATTAATACTGTTCACGAGGATCCAATATATTGTAAAACATATCGTTACCCTCAAGTTCATAGAGAAGAGGTTAATAAGCAAATCCAAGAGATGCTTGACCAGAATATCATATGCCATAGGCAATTGCCATATTCAGCCCCAATTTGGGTTGTACCCAAAAAGCTTGATACATCTAACAAACAGAAATGGCGTATCGTTATGGATTATCGGAAATTAAATGATACAACTATTAGCGATAAATATCCGATCCCAATTATAGATGATATTTTGGATAAATTGGGTAGGTGCTTATATTTCACTACCCTTGATCTTACTAAGGGATTCCATCAAATCGAAATGGAACCATCTGATAGGAAGAAGACGGCATTTTCTACACCCGATGGAATAAAGCCAAATCCTGACAAGGTGAAAGCAATAATAAATTACCCTATACCGAGGATTAAAAAGAGAATAAAATAGTTCTTAGGACTGGCCGGGTTTTATAGAAAATTTATTAAAAATTTTTCAAAAATAACTAAACCCTTAACTTAGTGCCTCAAGAAGGGAAATAAAATTGATATTTCGAAAAAGAGCTACATTGGTGCAGTAGATACTGTTAAACTTTTGATTACCAATGAGCCAATCTTAGCTTTCCCAGACTATGAGAAGCAATTTACCTTAACAACAGATGCTTCCAATATCGCTCTTGGTGCCGTTCTTAGTCAGAATGGTCATCCAATCTGCTTTGCGAGTCGCACTCTAAATAAGCATGAACTAAATTATACTGCTACCGAAAAAGAGTTGCTGGGTATTGTTTGGGCAACAAAACCGGCGAAACACCCTATAACATTTTTTTTAATAGGCTATAACCTAAAACCAATCCACAAATAGAAAAGGAAAAACGAATAAATAATATAAATAGGTTTAGAATGGAAAAGCCAATGGATACGAATTTTGTTGGTGCAGAGATTCAAAGGAAGAGATTAAATAAAAAGGATAACCCTTTTAAGAAGGCAGAAGTGTTGAAAACAGAAGATTACGGTGAACACTTTATAGTTAAGTTTAGGGATAGAAACGTTAGAAAGTATAAGAGTCAGTTCAAAAGAAAGAAAAATTTCACATAAAACAATTCCAATGGTATAATTTCAGGGCTGAGTGTAACTGGAAATCAAAATCGATCGAAGGGTATTAATGCCCTTTGGATCATATACTTACATTGGCGACAGTAATTGTAAAAGTCAACAATCAGATAATGGAAATAAACCCAATAGACAGTAATTTGGGCTATTTAAGAGTATTAAAACTTCCGTATGGTTAGAGCAAGAGATGATCTTTTTTGTACTCTCAATACCTACATCATTCGAATCGTTTAAAAGGATTCGAATGATGTAGGTATCGTTTAAAAGGATTTAAAATAATACCTATACCAGATAAAAATAAAGAAGAATTAGTAATAGATGATGTGACTGATTTTGTTAGAAGAAGTGATATGATTTTTGAATTTAAAAACAATAAATTTGAATACACAAAAAGTGTCTGTATTAGGAATCTTTTAAATAATAACAAGACCGAATGTCAATTTAAGAAAAACAATGAATCCTCCATAGAATTTGTTCAACCAAACATTGTTGTAACGAAGAATTTAAAGCCAACACAAATAAAACAAAATTGTAATGAACTTAATATAAGAATTAGCGGTAATAATAATATATTTACACAATTGTAAAATAAAAATAAGTGACTTTAAAATAGAAGTACAACAAATTATTGAAAAATCATCTATATTGCCTAGTATTAAGAATACTGCAAAGATTGTAAAACTAAATTTAGCTTTGCCTGATTTGAAAAAACATATTTCAATTATTAAAATGTTGTTATTAATTTTTGCTTTGTTCATTAAAAATAAAAAATGTAAAATATCTATTAAAAATAATGAAAGAAAAAACAATGAGGTCATTGTTGATTCTAAAGAGGGGAGGAGTGACATACATGCCACTACTAGTGACATACATAACACCACTCCAACTCATAACATAAATATACCATAAACATTAATTTCATACTTACAAACCAATCTCATAAAATTAAATAAACAAATTTTTAAATTTCAATTTTAATGTATTTAGAAGTTGCTGACTCTTTCGAAGTTTCAAATTTCATTCCTTTGTTCATGTTGTTTACGAAAGAGGCAGATAAATAAAAACTGTAAATTGGATTAAGAATAAATAAGATATTTTTTAATAAAGATTCAGTTTATAGAAAACCACAATACTTGGTACAAGTATACATTATTTATATTATTTATATGTATATATATATATATATATATATATATATATATATATATATATATATATATCTATCTATATATATATTTTATATATATTATATATATATATATATATATATATATATAATATATATAAAATATATATATAGATAGATATATATATATATATATATATATATATATATATATGCATATATTCATATATATATATATATATATATTTAGGCTAAAGTACACAAAAATGTAATAATTTTGAAGTTTTTAATTTAAAAATCATCTAGTTGTTAACTCAACGAAAAAAAAAGAAAAATGTACTAATACTAAATATATCTTTAAGACGATGTAAAATTTTGAAAAATCGACCAAAAATTTAAAAACTTTCAAGCCCTAAAAAAATCGAGGGTGTGAGGTTCTCAATTTTGAGACCACATAGCGCCACCACTGGTAAGTAAATGATCCCTAGCTCTAAAACATATATATATATATATATATATATATATATATATATATATATATATATATATATATATATATTTCTTTGATTAAAAAAAGATTAATGGCCCTTTTTAGGCTAAAATACACAAAAATGTAATAATTTTGAAGTTTTTTAATTAAAAATCATCTAGTTGTTAACTCAACGAAAAAAATTGAAACATGTCTTAAACCAAATAGATCTTTAAGACGATGTAAAATTTTGAAAAATCGAGCAAAAATTGAAAAACTTCCAAGCCCTAAAAAATCGAGGGTGTGAGGTTCTCAATTTTGAGACCACATAGCGCCACCACTGGTAAGTAAATTATCCCTAGCTTTAAAACTTTAAAGCTCAGATACTCCTCTGCTACGTCCTTATTTGCTATGTCAAATTTTGAATCAATCGAACTAGCCCTTTACAATGTGCAATGTTAGGATCGGGCTACACTGCAATTGTAATCAAGTGCTTGAAACTTCACTAAAATTACCGGATCTTCATCCGATTAAATATGACAGGAGCTATTTAGAAAAACAAAATTTTCACCAGAAAGAAGGAAAAAATATATAAGCCGAATAATGCCGGAAACTGATTAAGGCGATCAAAAACGTAACTAAACTACATATCACTTATACATAATAGGTTTAGCAGAGTAAATAATAAAAATCCTGAACATAAATCAAGAATGTTGAAATTTGGACAGGGTTGGAGAACTGTGAAGTTAGAAACAAAAAAAATATATTTTTTTGATTAAATAAAAAAATTTATTGAATAAATTTTATATGAAATTGTACCAAAAAAGCATTAAGTGTACCAGTGTACCACTGATGTTTCGATTGTACCAAATTTGGTACAATTGTACCACAAATCCCAACACTGTGATAGAGTAAAAAAACGAATATTATGAGAGAATTAAACCTTTGAAAAACAATGTCTCCGTAAACATTTTGGAAATAATGTATGCGGCGTTGATAATTGCCAATTTAAGCCTAGTACTCTGTTCGAATTTTTGAAAAATGTGCAATATTTATTATTTCACAAAGAAAATTTGACATTTAAAATGTGGTGTCTATCTCGCGATTTGAAAGAATTTTACGATTTTATTGTTTTTAAGTATACCACATTGTTTTAGAAATGTTAACAAAAGCCAAGCGATCAGCTGTTGTTTGAAAAATTCCACATGAAATAATGCCCCTTTGCTTTATTTCACAGCTTTGATAAAATGTTGCCAGAAACATTTCAATGTTTTCCCACAGCAAAACCAGAGTACTACTTCTGCAACATTCTTTCATGACTTTTTCATAGAAATTTTATATGAATGTAATTTGACAGGCTTTAGACATCATTATCTTTTGCATAAGACAAATGAAGAAGTTGATGAAATCAAAACGTCAAATGTAGCAGAAACAACTAAAAGAACAATAGAAAACAATCAAACTAGCAGCTGTAACATGCACAGTGCTGGGAATTGCCAATATTTTTTTTTTAAATTATACCAGTAACAATATATGGTAATGGGAACAAATTTTTAAAAACGTTTGCTTTTATTGATTATGGCTCTTCAACGAGTCTCATAGACGAACAAATCATTAATGATTTAAACCTCTCAGGTAGTATTGAACCTCTATACCTTAAGTCGACTGGAAGTGTTGGACGTACTGACGAAAACTCTCGTCGAGTTTGTATAAATGAGTCCGGGCCTAATGAAAAAATTCGTACAGTTGATGTTTGCACCGTAAAGCATCTTTCGCTACCAAAGCAGACAATCGATATTGAAAAGCTGAAAAAAGATTTTCCGTACTTAACAGGGTTACCACTAAGAGGTTACGTTGATGCTACCCTCGGATTTTAATTGGTACTCGTCTTGGTTGGCTTGTGTATGGGGCGATTAAAAACAATTTACGTGTAGAGCACCATCATTTTCACATAAATGAATGCGTTAATAAAGAACTGCAGGTGTTTTGGTGGTTGTGGTTGACCCATCAAGTCCGCGTAATGTGTGTCGTAAGTATTGGAAACTACGGTTGCTAGTGATGGTCAAGTTCGCACGGCGAAAAATAATGACAACCTGTCGCGTATTAGAGAGACCTGTAGCAAAGTTGGCGGTAATCGAAGTGGCTCAAAATAAGGAGTAGGGCGTAGGAGTATTGCTAGCTAAGGCAGTGCCCGATAATTGAATACCATAACATCAAATTGGTTTTAAAATTGACTTGTATTATTATTTGCTTATTTGAACTTTTACCAAATACGACATTCCAGTCCAACGTAGGCAATTACTGACAACTAATCAATTGTGTTGCTTCCCTTACAAAGGGGTAGCGTAGAGAAGCTATCAGTTAAGGTCTGGTGTTGAGTAGACGAATTAATTTAAAGCTGGTATAGCCATTTTATAAATTTTTTGACGTTGCCGACAGTTTTTTGCTATATATACCAATAGCAATAACAAACTGGTGTGAATGGAAACTAATGCATATCAGATAACATTTGCAACTGCCGTGATATGAACCCAAAACCGTTAAATCAATTATAACGAGTGATTTTTTAAGAGCTTGAGAACTTTTTTTTAAAAAAAAACGCATAAAATTTGCAAAATCTCATCGGTTCTTTATTTGAAACGTTAGATTGGTCCATGACATTTACTTTTTGAAGATAATTTCATTTAAATGTTGACCGCGGCTGCGTCTTAGGTGGTCCATTCGGAAAGTCCAATTTTGGGCAACTTTTTCGAGCATTTCGGCCGGAATAGCCCGAACTTCTTCGGAAATGTTGTCTTCCAAAGCTGGAATAGTTGCTGGCTTATTTCTGTAGACTTTAGACTTGACGTAGCCCCACAAAAAATAGTCTAAAGGCGTCAAATCGCATGATCTTGGTGGCCAACTTACCGGTCCATTTCTTGAGATGAATTGTTCTCCGAAGTTTTCCCTCAAAATGGCCATAGAATCGCGAGCTGTGTGGCATGTAGCGCCATCTTGTTGAAACCACATGTCAACCAAGTTCAGTTGTTCCATTTTTGGCAACAAAAAGTTTGTTAGCATCGAACGATAGCGATCGCCATTCACCGTAACGTTGCGTCCAACAGCATCTTTGAAAAAATACGGTCCAATGATTCCACCAGCGTACAAACCACACCAAACAGTGCATTTTTCGGGATGCATGGGCAGTTCTTGAACGGCTTCTGGTTGCTCTTCACTCCAAATGCGGCAATTTTGCTTATTTACGTAGCCATTCAACCAGAAATGAGCCTCATCGCTGAACAAAATTTGTCACATTTGAACATTTCGAACCGAACACTGATTTTGGTAATAAAATTCAATGATTTGCAAGCGTTGCTCGTTAGTAAGTCTATTCATGATGAAATGTCAAAGCATACTGAGCATCTTTCTCTTTGGCACCATGTCTGAAATCTCACGTGATCTGTCAAATACTAATGCATGAAAATCCTAACCTCAAAAAAATCACTCATTATTATTAGTAGCCAAAGTCCTAACCCAACTAAACTATACCCCCAAAATTTTTTTTGATTATTCTTCCTTTGCCAAGTCTGCTTGCCAACTGTTTGAATATTTTAATTTCCGTCTTCTTTGATAACATGATTCTCTCCTTTCGCTCAAATAGAGCGCGCTATTCAGATGTGAAGCATATCCAAGAACACGATTGCATTATTCACCCGATTAGCCATCTTTTTCAAACTAGTTGCAATTTTACTTGTAGTGGGTTTGGCAACAGGATTTGGTCGAAGAGCTTGGTCTGGTATCACGTGGTATCCTAAACTTATTCTGACCACGCTCTAGCTCTTTGAAGAGCTGCTTGGTAGCTGTTGTTTAAACCAAACTTGTTATAAAAGTGTGTGTTAGAAATAGCCATGGCTTTAAGAGTTGTAGAAATTTTATAAACGTTCAGGTTCAAATTCTGGGTTCAAAAATAGTTTAAACGAGGCAGTTAACATGAGGGCACTGATGAGTTGCATTGTCTCCATTCGGACTTGTAGGCGCCATGAGTTTAGTCCAATAGACTTATATCGTCTTTAATCCGTAGTGAATTTTTTGTAAGGGAAGTTGTCTTAACTGCAATTGCAAGTTGTACGTAAAGGGTGTAATTTAAACCCAAAATAATGGAAAATAATCCCCTTCTTGCCATACTGCGGGGGAGTGTTACCGCCACTGTCGATTATTTTTATGTTATAGATTAAGTTATCGATTAAATGTAATCTCTTGCTTACAAGAGGCAAAAGAAAGAAGTAGGTTAATCAATTAATCTTACATTCATTTATATACTTAAATTTAATTATCTTTATATTTGTAAATCTAGGAATTTAAACATTGAAATACATATGAATTGTCATAAACTCTAAATATTTGGACTTTGTATTTCATGTTAAGAATCTGGTGAAAAGTTGACGCTCGGGAAATTCCCATAACAGCACCGCTGCCATATGCTTTGATAATATTACCATCGCCCAGTCGGATTTGCATTGGAATAGCAAATTGAGTGTATTTCACAAAATATTCCTTTTTATTTGTCATATGATCACTTTGACCTGAATCTACGAACCACTCATTTTCTTTATAAATACTGGCGGCTGCCTCTTTTTCACACACAAACGCATTTCCTTTTATGTCATCTTCTTTGGACTTATTTGTTTTATTTAAAAAACATTCACGTTTCCAGTCTTTTTACATATGAAACACTTTCCAGGTTTTTTTTATTAGTTTTATTTTTATAACCTTTTGTTTTCTGTTTCGCCGCAAAGGCTTCACCAGTATTAACACTTGCATTAGATAAACTTAACCTCGTTGTGTCCATTATAAGACTAGCTGGTTAATTCTCAATTGTTTGCTGGTCAGCTGATGTAGACTCCTATGCACTGTAGAAATGAGCAAAACTTGGCGGAAGTGACATTAAAATTTTTGTGATGACCATTGTTGTAGAAATATTTTCACCAAAATCTTTTAATTGCGATACTAACGTTTCTAGTTTTGATGTATGCATAGCGATGTCATCATGACGGTCATTTCGGAAACTATAATATTTTTGTTGCAATCTATGAACATTCCCTGTTGATTTAAACTCATATATACTTTCCAATTTACACCGCATTTCCCTTGCAGTTTTGCAATTTATTAGATGCATCAATGGCTGTTGCCCTAACGTCTTACAATGATTTTTTGATCCTTACCATCACCTCTCAACAATTCTTTAACAGCCTTTTGTTCACCAACGTTACCACCTTGTACTCCGGCACCAACAGTCAATCCTGCGCCATTAGCCACAACATCACAACCACTGGCAACCGATCCAACTTCACCGTTGTCAGCAGCACCAGGTCGACCAAGTTTATCATCAGTAATGTATTGTAGCAAATCACTGGCATTCAGAATTACTTTAATCTGAAAATGCCAAATGTTCCATTGATCTGCTTTCTCCAGTTTATAATTTTTTGCATATTCAGTGTCATTTTCTCTCACGACAAAGCTAATAAACTTTTACTTTAAAATTTTAATCAAAATGCTCTTTGACAATTAAAAACTTTTTTATTTTCTTTAAAAAAACTTTAGTGCTCAAAAACTGTATTTAAAAAGTATCTGGGCCCATAACCTGTTAAATAAAATAAGACACAGATAGATCAATTGGAGTTCAGTAAGCAACTGTATTAAAATACTTTATTAGAATAATGTGTATAGCAAAAGTAAAAAGTAAAAAAAACCGTAAGCTTATGCATACATATTTATACAGGGTAATGCATTTATATTTTTAGGCAATAAACAATACAGTGGGATGAAAATATAAAAGTTTAACAAATATTTTCAACATTCTTAAAGACGGATTATCAACATAGATTAGATAAAATAAAGATATAAGGTTTATGTCTCAATTGCTTTTCCAAAACTCATAGCATTAAAGGGCGTTTTATTAGGAACTGCCTGGGTAAACATATGCCATTTGGGAAGGAATTGCCAAGTGCGAGCTCTGATTGATTCTGGATCAGAAGGCTCCTTTATTTCTATTATTATTTTATAACCAAACTGTGTCTGCTAAAGTTCAATTCAAAGTTCATTTGTACTTGGTTCACAACTGAATGAAAATATAAGAATTCCCGTGACGTCGCTTCTGTTCCCACAACTCTCCAGTAGTCTCCCTTCATACAACATTCCAAAATCCAAATTTATAAATCTCCCTAAAATCATACTTGCTGACCCGAAATTTTATATTAGCTCTCGGATCGATATGTTAATTGGTGGTGACCTCTTCCCTTTAATAGTCAGTCCAGGTATTAAATATAATGTCTGTGAATCCCTCATAGCACAAAAACACATTTTCGGATGGATACTTTCTGGTTCTATTTCCCATCGCAACCACCCTCGTACAATCATAACTTCAAATGTCTGTGAAATTTCTTTGGATAAAGAAATAGTATCGAAAATAATGCAAGCATCCTATTCAAACTGGAAGCACGTCAGCTCCGACTCAAATCCAGCAGATCTCGCTTCTCGAGGTCTTGGGCCGCAGGATCTATGACACAACATATTGTGGTGGTTTGGACCACACTAGCTCAAAGAACCTGAATCTCATTGGCCAGGATCTAACCCAACTCATAATCCACATACTTATCTCGAAGCCAAGCCGATAAAGGTACACTTTTCATACTTCGCAGAGTTCGAAGATCTTTTGGAACGTTTTTCCTCCTTCAGTAGGGCCATACGAGTGTGGCATATCGGGTTTTCTATAGAACCCATACGAGATATAGTTTTAACTTTTCTGAAGATTCTATAGCGTTTTTGTATGTTTTTCAACCAAGGCAATTCATTTAGAAGCCACATCCGACCTATCCACGCAGACCTTTTTGGGGGCATTTAGCAAATTTGTATCTCATGTATTCCGATAACGGTACTTCATTCGTAGATGCTTCCAAAGTTATAGCACGAAATTTTATCCAATCCTCCCGACAATATATCCTAGCTAAATATGCTCACCAAAACGTCTCATGGCATTTCATTCCACCAGTTGCCCCACATATGGGTGGACTATGGAAAGCGGGTGTCAAGAGTTTTAAGACTCATTTTCGTAAGATTGCAGGATGCTACAAATATACATTCGAAGAGCTAACCACTCTATTGTCCAAAATTGAATCGTATCTTAATTCACCTATTTTCAACTGATCTAGCTGATCTATGCGCACTGACCCCATCAATTTCTAGAATCAATCGATGGCAAAGGTTAAAGCTGGTCCATCAAACCTTTTGTTTACGGTGGGAAAATGAGTACTTGCGAGAAATGAATAAATGAAATAAATGACATCGACCTGAACTCAATATTGAAGTAGACGCAATGGTAGTGATTACAGATGAAAAACTCCCGCCAAATTGTTGGCGTCTTAGACGAATCGTTAAAACATACTCTGGTTCTGATAATCAAGTTCGTGTAGCTGAGGTCTTAACACAACGAGGACTAATTACACGACCTATAGTCAAACTTATACTGTTGCCTACAGATTCCTAGTTAGGTTGAACCTTTCTTAAAATATAAACTTTAATTTTTATTTTCCAGATCATTACTCCTAAAATAAGTTCATAATCAAAGTCCTATAAAGAAACCATAAAAAATATAACGCTTATCCGTGCCCTCATCCGCTCCGTATCTGTTTTTAGCTATATATTTCCGATTTAGCTATATATTTCCGATCGTCTTCGTGCAGTTTGCGCCAATAAATATTGTCCAAATTGTCTGGCACACGACCATTCTAAAGGCACTTGTTTCTCTAAATATGGATATAAACATTGCCATAGATTTCACCACACTTTACTTTATATCAACCCTAGGCTTGCGAAAGACCTATTGCCTTCTTCACCGTCCTCCCGATCACTTTACTTCATATCAAACCTAGGCTTGCGCAGGACCTATTGCCTTCATCACCGTCCTCCTGACCATGGTCACCCAGTCCAAGAGAAAAGATTCGTCGGCAAAAAAACCCAAAGGGAAACTTGTCTCCAGAAACGAAGTTTAAATCTGCATCGCTATCAGCCATCCTGCGACAAAATTCGCTAATTCTCCTTCCAACAATCTTAGTAATGGTAGGGTCGACTTCATCTCATGCGCGATGTTTTTTGGATTCTGGATCGCCAGTAAGCCGTGTGTCGCGAAATTTAATCGATAAATTGAATCTTACCGCGTACATTCTACATGAATAAACAATTTGTCGAATGGTGCTAAAATCTCGGTTTGATGCCACTTCCAGTATTGAAGGCACATTTAGGGTTGATAATCGCATAACACTGAAAACTCCGAGTCAAACTCTTCCATAATCATACAAAAAGAATTTTCACGACTTGATTCTCGCCGACTCTAAATTTTACGAATCGGCCTCTGTTGACATAATCATTGGAGTGGATCTATACCCAAAAGTGATGTGTGAAGGGTTTTTTGTCGAACGGGCTTCCCGACTGCCCAAAGTACCTTAGTCGGCTGGGCCATGTATGCAAATTATAAAACGTTTAAACTTTATTTGAATTAAATTATATTATACTTGAAATTATATCATACCTGATATTATATCTTATCTGAAATAATATCATACATTATATTAAAATTTGTATCATATTTGAAATTCTATTTATACTATTATAATGAATTCCCAATGTATAAAAAATCACTCAATTTCAAATCTTAAGTTATATTCCCAAAACATCATCTTTGGCGCGGCCGCTGACATTATCCATTTTCCGTTGCATTAATCCTGTAAGGCGGGCGGCAATGTTAATGCCATAATACTAATTATCGCTTTCATTAATATTGGTGATAAGCAAAGCTTTTCCCTTTCTCAAATGCTATATAAAACCTGAATGTTACGAAACTCGTACCTATAAATAAATTTCAATTGTCAATTATGCCGAAAAATGTTGTTTCCTTTTCTTAAATTTGTCTTATATTCCATTTGCTACTATTTTCAATTGGGGTTTTATTCATTTCGGAGAAACACAAAATACATTCCTTATTTTGGGTGTTTCCTACGGCTCTGAAATTAATTGGTCCCAATATTTCCAAGATTGTCTAACACAATACTTTTATCTACCTCCATATCAACAATCTGTTTAAAATAAAGAAAGCTCTCAGTACACAGTGAATGTAAAAGGACAGAGAAAACTATTTTTTTAAACTTCAAAAGAAGCATTTAGATATGCAAGGAAAAATGTCAATGTCCATATAAGAAATGCTCTTAAAAAGCTCTGCACTTTAAACAAACTTGACAATGCATACGGGATATCGGAATTTGTAGTATACTTTGACTCGAATGGAATAAATTCACAAAACCGTGTTGCCATCTAAGATAGTGTAACAAGTGAACCTAAAACAGCACCCAAGTCATCCAAACTACCTCCAATTTATTTAAGGGAGCTAAATTCGAACGAGCTAATAAATAAGTAAATTTCAGTTATTGGGGAAAACTCATTTTATGTTGTTCCTATTAAACGTGGTACAATAAACGAGACAAAAATACAAATAATTGACGAAACCAGTTCTCCAGTAAATGAATTTAAAAAATGCAAGCAAAATATTTATACCTATCAACTCAAGAGCAGCTTAGGTCTACAGGTAGTTATTAAAGGAATAGATTCATATATTAATCCGCATGAGATAATAGCTGGCCTTCAAAAGGCAGGATTTAATGTAAAAAATGTTAATAATCTCAGAAATAGAGAACGTGTGCCCCAACCACTTTTCCGAGTTGCACTGGATTTGAGAGTAAAAAAATGAAACGCACCCTATCTACAATCTAAAGTATTTATTGCACAGTACAATTACAGTAGAGGAACCACATAAACGTTCATGTCCCGTCCAATGTTTAAATTGCCAAGAATATGGCCATACTAAGGCATATTCTAAGTTGCCACCGGTTTGTGTTGTGTGTGGCGAACTACATTGTTCCGCTCAATGCGACAAAGCAAGGGCTGACTCGAAAGTTAAAAAATGTAGCAATTGCGGTGGAAATCACACTGCTAACTACATATGCTGTCCAGTTTAAAATATCGTAAGGAAATCGTCTCAAAAATTAAATACTCCTCCTAAGCAGTCACAATACCGACCACATGCTCATTATCATAAGTTAGCCCAACCAACAACGCAACATTTTTCATATGCGGATATCTTAAAAACTAACAACAATCCTCTCTAAAAAGCCGACGACAAATTTGCCACCCAGAACCTAAAGAACAAACACCATCTGGTAACTGTAATCGAGGCATTAGTGCATTCCTTAAACAGTTTTATGAGCTCTATCAGCAGCATGATGCAAGAAATGGTACGCATGCAATCTACTATGTTTCTGGAACGCGTACTTCGCCTTGCGTCGCACAAAATTGAACTCGAGTACTTCCTTAAGAATCAACAAATTGATGTCATGGTGGTTTCAGAGACTCACTTTACAACAAATAGCTTTTTTTAAATCAATGGCTGTATATTATATGACACTAAAGATCCCCGTGGGAGAGCATGTGGTGGTTCAGCAATACTAATAAAGGCTAGAATTAAGCATTATTTACTGTGTGATTTTTCTGAGGACTACCTTCAAGCAACAATCATCTGCATTAAAGAATTTAATCAAAAATTCGTTATTTCTTAAATTTATTCACCTCCTAGATTTCAAATATCAGAGAGTCAATATAGCGACTTCTACAAATCACTAGGTCCCTGGTCATATCATCAGGCGACTACAATGCTAAACATACGTTTTGGGGATCCAGACTTATTTCTCCAAAAGGTCGTGTTTTATTTGACACTATTTCAAAAATGCTTCTGAATGTGATATCGAGTGGACAACCCACCTTTGGCCTACTGATCAACAAGAAATACCTGATGTTATTGATTTTGGTGTGATTAAGGATATTCCAAGAGAAATAATTAAAGTTGAAGCGTCACTTGAATTATCCTCAGATCATTCACCCACTATTGTCTATATATGGAACCAGCAAAATATCGTGTCACCAAGATCTAGCACAAGCATAAATTGGTTGAAATATAAAAAATATCTCATTGTTCGGGAAACATCCTTCTTAGAACACCAGAAGAAGTCTTATTAATAATGATCAAAACCTTAAATTACCTGCCAAACATGCAACAGTAACCCGACAACAATCAAATTTATTCTCCAGACGTCGAGACGCTATTGGCTGAAAATAGAAAAATTCGCAGAGAATCACATAGATCTCCTCAACTTAAAAGCAGCCTTAAAGAATGCACGAAACGGCTAAGAGAGTTACTAGCATCCCGAAGAGCATCATCCCTAAAAAAACTGTTAATAAGGCCTTGACGTGCGTGTAGAATCCTTAAAAGGACAGTTATACATAAGCCTCCCTTGCGAACTTCGTCTGCAGGCTGGGCAAGGAATGATAAGATTTAAATTTAGTGATACTTTAATTAAATAATTGATTTAAACACCAAGAAAATCCATGGATTAGATAAAACTAGTAACTAGATGTTATTTGAGTTGCCTCGTATAGCTCGCAAGATTATTATTTTTATTTTTAACGCCATTTTACGCCTTGAGTACTTTCCTCCAGATTGGAAGGTTTTGGTTATAACAATGAACCCTAAACCAGAAAAAGTCCACACAAAAGTGGATTCATACAGGCCTATAAGCTGTTAGAGAGGATGTTAATAACTAAGCTGAACCCTATTCTAAGCGACAAAGGATGTATTCCAAACCTACAATTTGGCTTCAGAAAACAACACAGTACGATCCAAAAAACAGTCAGATTAGTAAATTTAATTAAAAAGACCTTTGAAAAAAATACTGCTCTGCATTCGACGAGGTATGGAACGAAGGCCTTATATACAAATTAAAGCTGAAATTGCCCAAAAACTTCAATAAGCTCATAAAAATTATTTAACTGATCGAAAGTTCATACAAAAAGAAGGAGATTTCTTAAGCTCCCCTCAGCTCATTAAAGCCGGAGTTCCACAAGGTAGTATTTTGGGACCCATTTTATAATTGCTGTACACATCCGATATACCAACTAGCAATCAAGTGCACACATCAACTTTTGCTGATGACATAGCTTTTTTAAGCATTCATGAAAGCGCCCAAGTGGTATCACAACATTTACAAGACCACATAATAAAGTTGGAAAAATGGTTGAATAAATGGAAAATAAAGGTGAATGAACAAAAATGCACTCATATAACTTTACCAATACGTAGGGACTGATGCCCCCCTATTCTCATAAATAATCAAATGATACCGCAGCTTTCAGACGCCAAATACCTCGGTATACATCCTGAGCAGCGCCTTACTTGGAAAAGTCACATAGAATCCAAACTGGCATATTGGCAGAAACTCTACTCTCAGCTTAGATTGCAAACTTAAGGGATTAAATCATAGGCCGCTGCCTTAGCTAGCAATGTTGAAAAATTTCAATGGCGCCAAAACAAGATTCTATAAGATGTTTTTGATATACCAGTTGCTCCCTGGTATATCAAAAACACTAATATCCACAAAGATCTAAACGTGCCAACAGTTAAATCAGAAATAGCGAAACATGGGGTAACGTATTTGAAGAAGCTTGAAACTCATCCAAATCCATTGGCGCGTAACATTCTTAATGCTCTTGGTTACATTCGACTAAAAAGAAGAGATACTGCTTTTCTTGACTGTACAATAGAGGGATGACCCGTAAATGATTTCAACAATAGTGGAACATTATTTTTTTGTCTAGCAATGGCTGCACTTATTAAGTATATTTATTTTTTTAAGATATGAGTAATTATTGTTAGTTCAATATATTGAAGATACATACAATAAATAAAATATGAATGCAAAAAAAAAAGAAACTGTTGTACAAGATAAGATAAAAATAAGATAATATATCTGTACATGAAGGCGATAGTTTAATTCAATTCAAACACATAAATCTAAACTGAAACTATTTTTGCTTAATTTATTCTTACAAGCACTTGAACCTGAAGAACGCTAATTAAATCAAATAAAACACCTTAAATGCTTTAAAACGATTGATTCATATTTTCTTTATTTTTCATTCTTATATACTAAATTGTTTTACAATAAATTGATTTAAATTCCTTAGTAGGTAAAATAAACCAAAGTTGCGTAATTACTCTTTTATAGTTAATAATTTCTGCTTTGTCAACAACAATGGTTAATGAACTTAATACAAAATTAGGTCACAAAATAAAATGTTTAGGTAATTGAACTTAAAACAAAAATAATTCTTGCAAAAAAAAACCGACTTCAAAACAGACAAACTTAAAATCATGTTTCTTTAAGACGGTAATTATACAATGATTATATTATATTCGAGGAAGATTGTAGCAGGATTTTTTAAATGTCATTGCACAAACTGTCAATTCAGATTAAAAAAAACTAATTTTTGAATTCAATAATCTAAAACAAATATCAGTCGATTATCTACCTGGGGAGCAGTACTTCCGGAGTATATAGGGGCACAAGACCCCAGGTTTCTGTGCTTTTTCAGGTCAAACCAATGCCAAACGACTGTCTGTATACAGCGGATAAAAAGTTTGGCTATATACATAAAGTTACACTAACTATTGCGACACCCTGTAATTTCCGAGTTCAAATTTTATACTTGTTATAGCGGTCGTAGCAATACAGGTTCATTGTAAATTTCAACCGTCTGTCTGTAACGGCTTAAAAGTTTGGTCATATATATCACTTTTACATTAACTATTGCGACACCCTGTAATTTATAATTTTAAATATTTATACTTATTTTAAGACACATAGTAATGGACATTCTGTCTAATTGTTAAAGGTGTGTTTACATTGAGTGTACAAGTCGTATGTACTGTCAAAATTGCTATCCATATGGAATTTCATGTGTATGTCAAAATCAGTGTTTTACATATGGTTTATAATTTTTGTGTTCAAACGTACATATGACATAACCTCCTGTTGTTGAAAACAAAAATCAAATCTCTAAAACAGCTGGTCTTCAAAGTGTGGTATAGATGAATTATTTTTTTAAATTATTAGGCTATATAATAAAACTAATAATAGCTTCATTGGGAATTGCTGTAATAAGTTATTAGGCAATTTTGCATATTTTTGCCGCCATTTTATTTTATAAGAAACCCGCTAGTGATGTCAACTATGCAAAGAACTACCGTTTTGTGTTATCATTTGGGAGCTTCTACAACAGTACAGAAATCAATTTATAAGAAAGAAATTATATCAAAACAAAAAATAATTATAATAAATAATACAATAAGTAATAATTAATATCATTTGAACTATGTACATATATCAGCAACAATTAAATGAATAATTTTGATGATGTTAATGTCAATTTATTTTCACTCTTTTTTCCTTGGAATAAAATATTTTTATCCTAATTCTTATGACAATAGAAAATAATTAAATTTCTTTTAAATAATTGAGCCCTTGCTTTTAAAAATGATAGAAATCCATTTTATAATATTTAATGATTTGCATTTGAATGGCGTTACAAAAATTCACAAACCGTAATAGACTTATTTTATATTTTTTGTGGTCTTATTGCACGGAAGTTTAATATGCAATAATAGTTATCCATTTTATCTGAAAAAAAGGTTTTGGTAAAATGTTTGATGAAAATGTTGATTTTCTTTTACTGGAATGTAATTATAATACCAAAATCATTTCATTCTTCTTTGGTGCAGTAAAAAAAAAAACAAAAAAAAAACTAAAATTATATTTAATTTTAAAGTAAAAAGTGAAAAAAGAAACAAAGAAATTACAATCTTATATTTCTTAGGTTACATAGCGAAAAATGTTCACCATAGTTGCAGTATGATTGCTAAATTCCAATAATGCTTCTGAATGTATTGCAATATAAAAAATAGTACTATTCAACATGGATTAAAAACATAAAATTATGTTAATTTGTAATAAGATTTAGGTTTTAATAATTTTATTTTCACAAAACGGAGTTCTCTCATTTTCAAAAGCAACGGCTCAATTAAGTAATTTGTAGCAGTTTCGATACCCACAATACCTCAATAGCATTTTTTTTTGTCCTACGGTCCAAAGTTGTTAATTAGGTAATATTACAGTTTACACAGTATGTATGTATGTATATTAGATTACATAACTTTATTATTAATATCATCTATGAGGTATCTGCGAACATTAAATTACTAACAAAAGTTAGAATTAAGATATTGGTTAATTTTTGACTCCTTAAAAACATGATAAAAATGTATGAGCGGAATTTTTAAAAATAAAAGTGAACATCACTGAAAACAGCTGTTGTCATATAGTTTTACACATCAAATAGAGCGTGCTCTAAATAAAAAACTAACACATGTTATTGCACATAGGAAAATAACATATGTTATGTTTCAAGAGGTTTACATTATGTGTATAGTTTTACATATGGAAAATCTGACATTCCATATGACTTGTACACGTAATGTAAACACAGCTTAAGTGTTTGTCAATAACTATTTAAAAGATAGGGTCATATATATCAAATGACGTCACCTATTGGGACACCCTTTAAATTCAAATTTTAATATAAATACTTGTTAAAGAGAACTTTGTCATACAGATTCTTTGTAAAATTTAACTTTGTGTCCATATACATCAAATTACATCAACTATTGGGACACCCTTTAATTTCCAATTTTAAATATTTATACTTGTTATACCAGGCATAGTAGTGAACACTCTGTCTATTTTTCAAGTGTTTGTCTATAACGGTTCCAAAGATGAGGACATAATGGTCAAATTACATCAATAATTGGGACACCCTTTAATTTATCAAAATTTTATACTTGTTGTAATAGCGGACTAAGCAATATAGGTTCTTTGTACATTTCAACTGTCTATCTATAACAGTTGAAAAGTTTGGCCATATATATCACTTTTACATTAACTATTGGGACACCCTTTAATTTCCAAATTCATATTTTACACTTGTTATTTTAGCGGACTTAGCAATACAAGTTCTTTGTAAATTTCAACTGTCTGTCTATAACGGTTCAAAAGTTTGGCCATATATATATCAAAATAAAGCAACTAATGGGACACCCTTTAATTTTTAATTTTAAATATTTATACTTATTATAACAGACATAGTAACGAACATTCTGTGCAACTTTCAAGTGTTTGTCTATAACGGTTCAAAAGATAGGACCATAAAGGTGAAATTACGTCACCTATGGGGTCACCCTTTAATTTTTAATTTTATTTTTTAATTACTTTTTGTTATTGGGAGCTATAGTGATACGCACTTTTTTCTAATTTTAAATGGGTGACCTACAAATTTCATAATACACGTAAAAAACGTGTATGTTGTATGGGGACACCCTTTAATTTTTAAACTTTTAAACTGTTTTTAAAATGGGACCAATCTGTAGCCATAACCTTTCTAATGGCGCAAAAATTTTTAAAATCGGTTCAGAAATGACCGAGTTCTGAAGGCACAAACATAAAAAAAAAGCAACATTCAGACGAATTGATAACCTCCTTCTTTTTTTGAAGTCGGTTAATAAAAGTAGAATAAAATGTTTAGTCAACAATAATGGTTATTGAACTTAATACAAAATTAGGTCATAAAATAAAATGTTTAGTCAACAATAATGGAAATTTAAAAACGGAAATTAAGTATTATTTTAATAATGATAAAAAAATAAAAAAAAAAAAAAATATGTTGATGTAAGTACCAACGGTCACTGGTGACAAACGTTCATTAGGTTTGATATCTGCAATGTCGATGGTAACAGGTCGAGGTAAGGGAACTGGATGCGGTGTCGGTTGAACGATTTTATGATTTTTTCTTTTCTTATATATTGAGTATAGCTTGAATATCATGGCTACTAAAATGATTAGAGAAATTGACAGTGCAGTGTAACTTACAAGGTGGTGATGTTGGCTTATGGACCTGATTAGATCTGGTAATCGTACAATAGTTGACTCATCAAGTTGTTTTTGCAGGTTACTCAGTTGATTTAGATGGGTTTAAAATTGATTGTTAGTATTTAACATTCTTTTAATTTCTTGTGGATTGCTAATTTTATCAATGTGCCTGAATTGAACGTATGAGGTATGCAAGCTATTTGATGCATCAAAGTGGTCTTGGATAGTGAGAAAGTTGTTTTTAATTATGCAATTTGGTTCTATTTGCATTATCCCAGTGTCTCTTATTAGCCGTTGAGAGGTTTCAGTGCCACTAACTGCTGAAATTTCTATTTCTGTTGTAGTAGCAAAAATCCATTTATATGGATTTTTCAATTGCGTCCATGTTGTGTTATCTATCAGCCGGGTAAGGTTACAGTTGGCTTTGTTTAGACTATTGAGGATATTAACTTCACAGGAATTTGTATCCTTTTTAAATCTAATCTGTTTGTTGTGGCATATACATGTATTTCCTTTAGCTTGTATAGTTAAACCAAACTATCGTCTTCAATTGGAAGCATATGTTGTACTGGTAGATGTGCTTTTATTGTGGTTAATTCAGTTCTTAGCTGTTGAGGTGATAATAAAAATGGACTAATTTTTTCATGGTGCGCATCCGTTAGTACGTCGATGATCTCCTTTTGTACCCTTTGCAAGTTCAGTGCTGTTAATGTTAATTGATTGCAAAGAGGTGATATTAGTTGTGTTTGGCTGATTTCTGATGATTACTTAAAGTGCTTTTACACGGCGTGTATTTATCATATTACTTGTCACTTTTCCATGTGTAAATTCTATACACGTCGTGTAAACCCTTTCAAACATAACATGTGTATTTTCCATGTGTACAATACATTTTTCATTTAGAACGTGTTCTATTTTGATGTGAAAAAGTATCTGACATCCTGTAATTGATATTTTGCTATTTTAGGTTTTTTGTGGTACCAAAAGCACTAAAAGCGTGGCAAAATCACTACTTTTGCACATTTGCATCAGCTGTGGTTGGCAATACAAAACTGTGTGGCGGAAAAATTATATATTATAGGTTATGTCAGATGTAATTACACATGTACGTTTGAAAGCAAAAATTATAAACCGTATGTAAAATGTTTATTTTGACAAACACATGAAATTACATATGGGTTATCAAACTGACAAGTCATATGACAAACACACGCCGTGTAAAACCATTTTTAGCAAGTGCATTTGCTTCATTATTGATTCTTACAAAAATTTCTGTTAGTTGTTTTTGTGTGGTAAGTTCGTCCTTTTTAGTTATATTAATAGTGGAATCAATAATTGATGTTTGGTTTTTAAGTAATTCGAAGATATAGTCTGTTTCGACCTTAGCCTTTTTATTGGTGTCTGACATTTCATTGGCATAGTCTGAGTCCAGTACTCCAAACAATGATCTTGCTACATTTCCTACAATGTTAAATGCACCCCTTTTTACTCTACTAGTGGTGAATAGTTCTTTCTCTTCCAGCAACTCTTCTATTACTTGATTGAAATTATTTATCAATATATTGCATGTTGACTGATGTCTGATGATGAACATAAATGCTGCAAAGTGACTAGTCCAGATTGAAAAGTCTTTAGTTTGGTCAAGAAAGGTGCTAGATCATAGTATACCACGAGCTTTTATTCAGCTGTTGCCAATTTCACGCTTCCAACACCTTCAAAGTACAGCCCCGGGTCAGAATGAAAGTTGTTTATCTTTACGTGACTGCCCATAACAGCTGGAATGATAAGTATGGCTACTATTATGGTGAATACGATTGAATTAGTAATAGTCTTTGATTTTTTGGTGGATGGAGTATATTCTTCGTCAACAGGTATTTGGTGAATAGGGTTGGATAGTTCACTTGCAGGTAATTCGTCTTCGTGAAGTAGCGGAGCCAATCTATGGATAGGTCTTCTTTTTATTCCTGATAATGTTTTTACATCTGCTACCCGAACCTTGCCATCATTGCCCTCGTGTGTTTGAAGGATTCTTCCAAGTGGCTAACTCATAACCGGTAAATTGCCCTCTTTAATAATAACCATCTGTCCTTCCTTCACGTTTTCAGATGGTGATTTCCACTTCTGTCTTTTCTGCAATTGTTGTAGATACTCGGTTGACTAGCGTTTCCAGAACTCATGTTTAAGTTGGGAGACGAGTTTCCATCTCGTGGCAAGTGAATTATTTGGTTGCACTGCTCTATTGTCCACTTGAGCTGTGAGTGGTTCTCCAATTAAGAAGTGTCCTGGAGTCAATGCAGTTAGATCATTTGGATTAGGTGACATTGGAGTTAGGGGACGGTAGTTTAATATGGCTTCTATTTCGATGATTACTTTTTCAAGCTCTTCGTGCGTTAGTGGCGCTGTTGAAACACTTCGTAATAAAAGTTGCTTAGCGGATTTTACTGCTGCCTCACATAAGCCTCCAAAGTGAGGGGCTCGAAGTGAAATTAATTTGAATTCAATGCCTTCTTTACTGCATGACTGTAAGATTTTTTCTTGTGACTTACTGTCGAATATCGCTTGATGTAGTTCTTCTAGTTGATTCCGTGTACCAAGGAAGTTTGTGGCATTGTCTGAATATATGATCTGACATCGCCCTCGGCGTGATAGGAATCTTTTAAGAGCCCCAATGAATGCATCTGTTTTCAATTCAGTAACAACTTTCATGTGTACAGACGCTTCCATTGGAGAAGGTGATAGCTTCTTGATAAGCCGTTCAGTCACAATGTTTCCTTGTGAACCTGAGTCTAGTATTGCTCGAAATTCGTGTGTGACACCATTTGCGGCCTTGATAATTATCTTTGCGGTGGCTAATATGACGTAATTATGATGCCCTGTTGTTGGCTTCAAAGATGTAGATGAGACTGTAATCGTATCTCCTCTTTTGTTTGTGGGTTGAGTATGTGGAACTGATATCTTCTGGTTCTGTGGTAAATGTAATAATGAATTATGATTCTTGCTTCATTTTCTACATCCACTGGAGGTACAAACTTTTGTTATGTGATCCTCTTTGAGACTCTTCTGTGCCACCCTTAACCTGTCTGATGCCGTCATGTTCAAGAATTTCTTACAGTGATAGATAGGATGATTTATTTATTCATAATTCACAATAATATACAAAAGCCACATAGGCCAATTAACATATATTATAAAGAAATAAACCTGACTAGTACTTCAATAATACATTTCAAAATAAACTAAAATCTACTTGTTTCCTAATATATACCAAAATACATATTCAATAAAACTACTCATAGGCTCCCCAGCCACAAAAACAAATTAAAAGAATTAATGCATATATAACGAAATAATCCCTTAAGTAGTAGAGAAAATATAAGCGAAATAAGCTCTGTGGTATACAGTTTGCAATTGTTATTATTATTCATAGATGCAACAGATGACACTGTCATCTTTTCCTTTTGATGGGTAGTTAATTTCTCCTTATAACCAAGTGACTCCATTGACTGAAATTGAATCTCAAGAAAGGAGAATAACTCTTTCACTGTCGGCACATCTCTTGGTTCAGTTATTGATTGTATAAATCGAATATAGAGAGCACGATCTAGTTTTTTTTATCATTAGTTGTATGATTATGGCATCCCAAGAAGAAGTGTTAACATTTAAGTTATTTAACGTCAGCAAACATTCCTTGGTAGTGTCATGAATAGTCTTAATTGAAGCGCTAGAAGACATGGCTCCTGTTGGTTGGTTAAGGATCTTGTCTACTAAAGTCGCTACTATGACTCTTTTGTTATCATACCACTCCTGAAGTAGTGCCCATGCTGTCTGGTAGTTCTCTTCGGATAGCGTTAGATGGCTAATAAGTTTTGCGGCTTCTACTGAGACGTTTGATTTGAGGTACCACATTTTTTGTACGTTTGGTAGAGGTTGCTTATCAACCATTTCCGTAAACAGTTAAAAAAATTGACACCACTGTACACAGTCTCCATTAAATTGTGGAATTGTAAACTTTGGTAGAGGTAATTGACGCTGAACTTTTTAATCTGAGACGTAAGATACTCAATTGTCTCATTGTACATTTCACCTACGGATTTGTACAGGTTTTGTACAATATATGGATCGCTGGCTAACAGCGTATTATCTCTTCTAATCGCGTTTTCTGATTTTTCAAGGGCCAGCCATAATGCTTTTAGTTCTTCGCTTTTACTTCTGTAGAAGTCTAGCGTTCGCCGATCATGTGGGGACTTTTTGATGTTAGTGATAATTCTTTCTATCTCAGTTGCTTTCACGTGCTGCTCAGACATAAGATCTTCTAAATTTGCCATGTTGGATTGCCTTATTTTAAGATGATTGGAAAAAATCGACAAAGTATTCCAATACTAGGCGTCTTGTTCTTGTGTTAGGACTGGGTGTCCTGGTAAATTATTGTATATGGACTGGCTGTCCTTGTGAATTGTTGTATATGTACTGGTTGTCCTTTTAAATTGTTGTATATGGACTGGCTGTCCTTGTAAATTGTTGTATATGGATAAGCTGTCCTTGTAAACTGTTGCGTGCGTTTTCTTAATTTTCAAAGCTCCTTACTACTGGTGGGGGGAAAATCTGTAAACTATTAAAATCTAGGGGTCATAAAAATGTACATGAAGGCGATAGTTTAATTCAATTCAAACACATAAATCTGAACTGAAACAATTTTTTCCTTATTTGTTCTTACAAGCACTTGAACCTGAAGAACAGTAACTAAATCAAATAAAACACCTTAAATGCTTTAAAACGATAGATTCGTATTTTTTCTTTATTTTTCATTCTTATATACTAAATTGTTTTACAATAAATTGATTTAAATTCCTTAGTAGGTAAAATAAACCAAAGTTGCGTAATTACTCTTTTTAGGGTTCCGTACCCAAAGGGTAAAAACAAAACCCTATTGTTTTCGCTACAATGTCTGTCCGTCTGTCAGCGCCTTTTTTCTCTGGAACCGTAATAGGTAGCCTCTTGAAATTTTCACAGATGATGTATAGCTGTTGCCGTTATAGCAACAAATACCAAAACTTATAGGGTGTTGCGATAGAGAGGTGTTTTTCACGAATATGTGTTTATTTCTTGAACTGTAGGAGGAATACACTAAAAATATGCAAGCATTAATTAAAGCTTAGTTCGCTATAGACACAAGTCTAAAAAAATAAACCTAAAAATTAAAGGGTGTTCCGATAGTTGCGTGATTTGCATGTATAAGGCCTAAGTTTTGAACCATAATAGGTAGACTCTTGAAATTTTCACAGAAGGTGTATAACTGTGGTTGCCATAGCAAAAAATATTTAAACTTATAGGGTGTTCCGATAAAGAGGTGTTATTCACGAATGTATGTTTATTTCTTGAACTTTAGAAGGCAAACACTAAAAAGTTACAAACAGTAATTAAAACAAAGTTCGCTTTATAAACAAATGTAAAAAAATAAATCTAAAAATTAAAGGGTGTTCCGATAGTGGTGTGATTTGCATGTATAAGGCCTAAGTTTTGAACCCTAATAGGTAGGCTCTTGAAATTTTCACAGAAGGTGTATAACTGTGGTCACTATAGCAACAAATACTAAAACTTATAGGGTGTTCCGAAAGTGACGTGGCAAATAACCTTTATGTCTTTATTTATTGAGCTATAGGAGGCAACCACTTAAAATTTGCAGACAGTAATTAACTCTATGTTTGCTGTCTAAACAAGTATATAAAATTAAACCTTAAAATTAAAGGGTGTTCCGAGAGTGACGTGCTTTGCGTGTATATGGCCAAAGTTTTGAACGATAATAAGTAGACTCTTGAAGTTTTACAGGAGGTTTATTACTATGGCCACTATAACAAATAATAAAAATTAAAGGGTGTTCCGACAGTGACGCCTTATTTCTTGAACCGTAATAGGTATACTCTTAAAATTTTGTACAGAAGATATGTTGCCCCGGCCGATATGACATTTACTAAAAATTAAAGGGTGTTCCGACAATGAAATATTTTTCCCGTTTAGTGACTTATTTTCTAAGTCGTAACAGGTAGACTCTTGATATATTCATAGAAAGAGAATTTCCATGGCCGTTATATAAATACCAAAATTAAAAGGTGTTCCGACAGAGACATGATTTTTACTTACTTAGCCTTATTTTTTGAACCGTAGTAGGTAGATGTTGTACTTCGGCCGCTGTAACAATTACTTATTACTAAAGGGTGATCAATCAGTGACATGTTTTTCATGTATATTACCTTATTTTTTAACCGCAATAGGTAGGCGCCCGTGGCCGTTATAACAACAACTCCTATTTTATATTACATTTTATATTACATACAAACAAACATATATGTATATAAACACAAATTCCTTATTTTACATATTTTCTCATTCCACCGTTGTCCTTATTTACTCTATTTAAATTGTACTAAATTTGTTAATGTTCCGTTTAATAACGGTAGTCTCTTGTTTTGTAAAATATTTAAAATCAAAAGATCATTTTTTAAAGTAAAAAAAGTAGTTCTTATTGTGACACGGTGGAAACAAGTTGTTTTAAAGCGCGATATATGCAAATTAATACTTAATAAACAAAACGTGCATATTTAAGCAAAAGTGAAGTGTTTTAATATTTAATATTAATATTGTGTAGCTCTTAAAAGTTTGTATTACGCCGTGCGAACTCAACATTCTTTAAAACAACTTCACATAAAAACAATTTAATTGAAAAAAAAACACAATTTGTACATAAATCTCGCGTGTATCTTTTAAAATCAATATATCGCATTTTTATTGAAAAAAATAAAAATTAAATAGTGTTTCATAAAAGACTAAATAAATAAAATGTCTCAAACCGATTTTAATGGTAATAAATGCGAATTAAAAGACACCGCTCGTACGGTGCAGTGTGATTCCTGCGATAAATGGTATCAATTTGAGTGTGTAGGGGTAGACTCAAATATTGCTAATGAAAGCTGGAGTTTTTCAAAGTGCCACGAAAAATCAGTGGTCCAAATGGACATGCCCAAAACTACTCAACAATTGCCGCCGGTTGATACAATCGCCGAATTTTCTGACGGAACGCAAGGAACGTCCTCACCTACAAATTACGAGTGCACTAGAAAACCAAATAATGTGCCTAAATCCACGACTATTGCCCAAAATGCAAAGTCCACCGTCGTGCAAGATAATGATTACAGTAAACGGCACTATGAAACTCCCTGTGCTTCGAACTCGTCCTCTCAAACACAGCTTCGCCAGTATTTGGAAAAGAAATATAGAATACTTTCTCAAGGTGATTCAATGCAGCTGTCATGTTCCTTTTCACATGCATTTTCGTCTCCCCAACCAACAGCTACGCAGATTGCAGCAAGACAGGTAATACCTAAGGAGCTTCCAAATTTTGATGGTAACCCAGAAGATTGGCCGCTCTTTATCAGCAATTATAGGAATAGCACAGAATTAGCCGGTTACACTGATGGTGAAAATTTAATGCGCCTTCAGTCGTGTCTCCGTGGTCGTGCTAAAGAACTGGTAAAAAGTAAATTACTAATTCCATCTATGGTGGGCGAAATAATTCAAACTCTTGAAATGTGTTTCGGTCGTCCAGAGCATATACTTGACTCTATGATAGAAAAGGCAACAAAAATTCCTCCATTAAAAGACAAATTAGATAATATTATTGAATTCGCTCTTACTATTCGAAACATTTGCTCGACGATAGAAGCTTGCAATATGACGGCTCATTTAAATAACCCAACGCTTGTTAAAACCTTAGTCGAAAAATTGCCAAACAATCATAAGTTCAATTGGGCTATGCACCCAAAAGAAAATAAGGTTCCCATAGTGAAATTGTTTAGCGATTGGATATACGCTATAGTTGTTGCAGCTAGCCAAGTAGTATCCCCAGCAATGTGTAAGAAAAGTGGTTCAGTGAATACGCATCGAAGTAGCACAAATAAACCAATTTGTTTTTCATGCAAAAGCGAGGCTCACAAAATCCAGACTTGTGGTGAGTTCGCATTATTAAATTTAGATGCTAAAAGGAATTTAGTAAAAGAATAAATTGTGCCGTCAGTGTCTAAATCTTCATCGTCGTAAATGTTTCCCAAACAAACAATGTGGTATTAATGGCTGTACAGCAAAGCATCATCCATTGTTGCACAAGCATGCTAATGTGCCCGAACGGAGAGAAATAGTAAATGCACATAGTGATGAAGAGAGATCGTGTTTCAGAATACTATCAATCCGTGTTTACTTTAATGGTGGCTTTGAAAACACATACGCGTTTTTGGATGAAGGCTCATCAGTGACTCTAATGGAGCAAACATTTTTTAACAAACTGGGACTAAAATGTAAGAGTGAACCTCTAGAGCTACGATGGACAGGCAATACTACACGGTCTGAAGATGATTCAATGAAAATTAACCTGAAAGTTTCTAGCGTACAAGATGAATCCAAATTCTTTTTATACGACGTCCGTACAGTTAAAAACCTTGATTTGCCCATTCAGTCTCTGAATTTTGCTGAAATATTTAAAGCTAACTCGTATCTCAAAGGCCTACCAGTAAAATCATATACAAATGCCAAACCAATGATTTTAATTGGGCTCAACAATTGGAGAGTGGCAGTCCCGATGAAAATAAGAGAAGGTGACCGTGGGCAACTAATAACAACAAAAACACGCTTAGGCTGGACGTTACAGGGTGGTGGAAAAATTTCCGAAAAATCAGCCTCATTAAACATTCATACATGTAAGTGCGAGGACCGTTATAAGGAGCTTCGCGATGAAGTAAAAGAGTATTTTGCCCTAGAAGTCTCTCAGGAGAAAAATATTTTATCAGCCGAAGACGAAAAAGCCATGCAGATTCTTCAGAGTACAGCTGTAAAAAAAGAACAACAATTTGAAGTAAATTTGCTTTGGAGAAATAAACAAGTATCGTTGCCCGATAGTTACGAGGTCGCATTTCATCGATTAAAGTATCTGCAGAAAAAGTTTATAAAGGATCCACAACTACAGCAAACCATGCAAGCTCAAATTGATAAACTTCTGCTTAAAGGCTACGCAAGAAAGGTGTTGGGTTCAGAAGTATATTCATATCCCGGTCGTACGTGGTATCTCCCAATTTTTGTAGCACCTAATCCTAACAAACCAGGTAAAATACGTCTAGTGTGGGATGCAGCAGCAAAGTCGAACGGTGAATCCCTAAACGATTTTTTATTAAGTAGTCCTGACCTGCTCACCTCGCTCTTTAATATTTTAATTGAATTTCGAGTTGGTCAAATCGCGATTTGCGGCGACATAGCTGAAATGTTTCATCGCATTAAAGTAAAGGATGAAGATATGCACACACAACGATTTCTGTGGCCCGCAAGCAGTAATCAAAGTGAACGTCCTACTATGTACGTGATGAAGGCATTAACTTTCGGCCTTAACTGCGCGCCATGCATTGCTCACTTTGTTCGAAACAAAAATGCAGAAGAATTTCGCGATAAGTATCCCCGAGCATTTAAAGCAATTACGAGCTACCACTACATGGACGATTTTATCGACAGCGTCGACTCAGAAGAAGAGGCCCTTGTACTGGTGACAAACGTTAAGATGATCCACGCTTCTGGAGGTTTCCACATGAGAAATTGGGCTACAAACTCTACTTTAGTTAGGCAACATTTATGCGACGATGAATCAGCCGCGAGAAATTTGTTTGGAGCGGTGGAGAAAATTCTCGGTATGTATTGGGAATCTAATCATGATGTTTTCGGTATAACTCCAGATTCTCGAGGCTTCAAAGAGATGTGTTTCAAGCGAATGTAGTTCCCACTAAAAGTGAAGTCCTTCAAGTTCTGATGTCTATATTTGATCCACTCGGACTTGTCTCACATTTTACAATTGGCTTGAAAATTTTACTGCAAGATGTTTGGCGCTCAGGCACAAAGTGGGACGAGGAACTTAATAAGGAGCTGTATGTAAAATGGCATTTGTGGCTCTCGAACTTGAGCAAAATATCAGCTATAGTTATCCCTAGATGCTACTCTAAACTTCTCAGAATGACTGTTGATGTACAACTGCATACGTTCGCTGATGCAGGCGAAAATGCATATGCAGCCGTAAGCTACTTTCGAGTTCAATATAATGATGACGTCGACGTGTCGATTGTTGCAGCTAAGTCAAAGGTTGCTCCTCTAAAGCCTATGTCAATACCCCGATTAGAATTGCAAACAGCTTTATTAGGCGCCCGTTTAGCCACGAAAATCCAGAGTGCTACAAGGCTTCGTTTTTCAGAACGCTTCTTTTGGTCCGATTCTAAGACGGTTTTAAAATGGTTGTCTATGGATCCGAAAAAGTTCAAGGCATTCGTAATGTATAGAGTCTGTGAAATTTTGGAATCAACTGACACAACCCAGTGGAGTTGGGCTCCAACAAATTTAAATCCTGCTGATTTTGCTACAAAAGTAGGCCCAACAGACAACGATATCTGGACAACAGGACCCGAGTTTCTGAAGCTCAATAAAAGTGAATGGCCAAAATCTGCAGATTTAGGTAACCCCAATAATGAAGAGGTACGTAATCGTTTTTTGCATATCGATTTGCTTAAAAGTTTCTCTATAAATTTCGAATATTTCTCATGTTGGAGACGACTCTATAGAGCCTTAGCCCTGTTTCTGTTTTAAATAGAAAAAGTAAAGTCTGTAGTCCACGGCTTCAAAATACAAGACGACAATCTATTTGAACGTATCAGAAAATCCAAAAATATCTTATTTAAATACGCGCAACTCAGCGAATTTTCTGATGAGATATGGAGTCTGCAGAACTGCAAAGAGCTCGAGAGAAGCAGTCAATTGAAGCAATTCAACGTATTTCTGGACGAAGATGGTATAATTCGGACTTGTGGCAGAGCAAACATGTTAAGCTGCAATCAAGCGATAGTTTTACCTCATGGCCACTATATAACATTTCTCGTAGTCCGATATTATCATGAAAATTACCATCATTGTATGCACGAAGCAGTGATCTGTAGAATAAAGTCATATTTCTATATCCCTAAATTAAAGTTGTTCGACGGAAGTGTCAATTTTGTAAAAACGAAGCAGCTGCGCCGCAACTACCACAAATGGCCTGTTTGCTGCTAGCTCGACTAGCAAGTTTTGAACGTCCATTTACTTACGTTGGTGTTGACTTTTTTGGCCCTTTATATGTAACCGTTGGCAGACGTAAGGAAAAAAGATGGGGTGTACTGTTTACTTGCCTGACAGTGCGAGCACTACCTATTGAAGTGGCACATAGTCTCGACACAAGTTCGTGTATTATGTGTATACAAAATTTCATAAGTCGGCGTGACACTCCAAGAGAAATATATACAGACAATGGCACTAATTTCAAAGCTGTGGAAAAAATCATCCGAGAAGAAAATTTAAGTCTTCGAAAAGTCTCCTCGAAATACGACGAAATTAAATGGTGGTTCAACCCTCCAGCGGCTCCACATATGGGCGGTGCATGGGAGCGATTGGTAAGGACAATTAAAACAAATCTTCACGCCATGTGCCCTGCATTTAAATTCAACGACGAAACTCTAAGATGTGCCCTATGGGAAGTTGAGTTCATAAATTCTCGTCCATTGACATTTGTAGCTCTGGATTCATGTGAAGACGACCCCTTGACTCCAAATCATCTTCTTCTTGGGTCTGCTGCAGGCAAAAAGCCTTTATTAGAACACGATCATGATCTCCGACTCCGGTGGCACCAGACGAAAAAGTTTGCTAATCATTTCTGGCGAAGGTGGGTGCGAGAATATGGTCCAAGTTTAGTGCAACGCAGTAAATGGTTCGAAAAAACAAAACCCCCGTCAGTAGGAGATGTAGTCGTCATAGTCGATGATACGCTTCCACGAAATAGTTGGTCAAAGGGCATTATAACAAAAGTTTTTCCCGCAAAAGATGGTCAAGTTCGACTTGTCGCGATCAAAACAAATTCAAGTACATATGAGAGGCCCGTGGCAAAAATAGCAGTCTTAGACGTCGGTAAGAAGGATGGCAAGCTCATGGACACCTAATTCGCTTACGATGGGGGTAATGTTACCGCCGCCACTGTATTTTGTATTTTATATTACATACAAACAAACATATATGTATATAAACACAAATTCCTTATTTTACATATTTTCTCATTCCACCGTTGTCCTTATTTACTCTATTAAAATAACTATTTAAATTGTACTAAATTTGTTAATGTTCCGTTTAATAACGGTAGTCTCTTGTTTTGTAAAATATTTAAAATCAAAAGATCATTTTTTAAAGCAAAAAAAAGTAGTTCTTATTGTGACACGGTGGAAACAAGTTGTTTTAAAGCGCGATATACGCAAATTAATACTTAATAAACAAAACGTGCATATTTAAGCAAATGTAAAGTGTTTTAGTATTTAATATTAATATTGTGTAGCTCTTAAAAGTTTGTATTACGCCGTGCGAACTCAACAAATAGCGATGCAATTTTTTGCGAATATGATTTTGATTTGATTTTATAAGGATTTGAACAATGTGTATTGCAAAGCGCACCGGGTTAAACTAGTTACATAATATAAATTTACTTAGATTTAAATATTAAATGTATATAAAAATGTGTATTTGCGATACAAATAATAAATTAGTCAAGTGCGAGTTAGACTCACACACTTAGGGTTCCGTACTATGTTTAGTACAACTTTAAAAATTCAAGTTGTTAATTTTTTCATGTCTTATTAGTCACCCTTTAATTTCAAAATTAAAGACATAATTGCATCACTGTTGGAACACCCTTTAAATTTTATCAATTTTTGTTATAGCGGCCATGGTAATACACTATCTATAAAAATATACATGCGCCTACCTATTGCGGTTCAAAAAATAAGGTAATATATGTGAAAAACATGTCACTGATGGAACACCCTTTAGATATTAGTAATTGTTACAGCAGCCGAAGTACAACATCTACTGTAAACATTTAAAGAGTCTACCTATTACGATTCAAAAAATAAGGATATTTACGTACAAATCATGTCTCTGTCGGAACACCCTTTAATTTTGTTATTTGCTATGGCGGCCATGGCAATTCTCTTCGTATGAATATATCAAGAGTCTACCTATTACTATTAAAAAAATAAGTTACTATAAGTGAAAAACATGTCACTGTCAGAACACCCTTTAATTTTTAGTAATTCTCATAACGGCCATGGCAACACATCTTTTATACAAACTGGAAGAGTGTACTCATTACAGTTCAAAAAATTTGTCGTTATACATGCAAAACACGTCACTGTCGAAAAACCCTTTAAATTTTTATTGTTTTTATAGGGGTCATAGTAATACACCATTTGTGAAAATTTTAAGAGACTATTATGGTTAAAAAATTAGTCAATGTGCATGCAAATCACGTCACTGTCGACACACCCTTTAATTTTTACTATTTCTTATATTGGCGATAGTAATACACATCCTGTAAAAACTTCAAGAGTCTACCTATTATCGTTCAAAACCTATGCAATATACATACAAATCACGTCACTAAGGAAACACCCTGTAATTTTTTGGTTTAATATTGCATACTTGCTTATAACGTGAACATAGTTTAAATCACTGCAAATTTTAAGTGGTTGCTTTGTATAGCTCAAGAAATAAAGATATAAAGGCAAATAACATGTCACTTTCGAAACACCCTATAAGTTTTAGTATTTGTTGCTATAGTGGCCACAGTTATACGCTTTCTGTGAACATTTCAAGAGTCTACCTATTATAGTTCAAAACTTTGGCCTTATACATGCAAATCACACCACTATCGGAACACCCTTTAATTTTTAGGTTTATTATTTTAGACTTGTTTATAAAGCGAACTAAGTTTTATTTACTATTTGTAAATTTTTAGTGTATCCCTCCTACAGTTCAAGATATAAACACGTATTCGTGAATAACACCTCTATATCGGAACACCCTATAAGTTTTAATTTTTGCTGCTATAGCGGCCACAGCTATACACCTTCTATGAAAATTTCACGAGTCTACCTATTATGGTTCAAAACTTAGGCCTTATACATGCAAATCACACCACAATTGGAACACCCATTCATTTTTAAGTTTATTTTTTAGACTTGTTTATATAGCGTACTAAGCTTTAATTACTGCTTGCATATTTTTAGTGTATTCTTCCTACAGTTGAAGAAAAAATCACAGATTCGTAAATAACACCTCTCTATCGGAACACCCTATAAGTTTTAATTTTTGTTGCTATAGCGGCCACAGCTATACACCTTCTGGTAAAATTTCAAGAGTCTACCTATTATGGTTCAAAACTTAGCCTTTTACATGCAAAACACACCACTATCGGAACACCCTTTATTTTTTATTTTTATTTTTTTATAGTTGCTTATATAGTGAACTAAGTTTTAATAACTGTTTTTAAATTTCAAGTATATCCCACCTACAGTTCACGAAATATGAACATATTCGTGAATAACACCTCTCTATCGGAACACCCTATAAGTTTTAGTATTTGTTGCTATAGCGGCAATAGCTATACATCATCTGTGAAAATTTCAAGAGTCTACCTATTACGGTTCCAGAGATAAAAGGCGCTGACAGACGGACAGACATTGTAGCGCAAACAATAGGGTTGCGATTTTACACTTTGTGTACGGAACCCTAAAAAACATGTTATCATTTAACTGGAAAAGTTATCCCATTTTAACCGCAATTTTTGGAGCACCCTGTACCTCTAGCAGTACTTTGTAAACATTATTTTGAAGCCTAAAGTGTTCAAAAGTTATGATTTTTGCAACGAAAAAAGTCAAAAGGTGCCAATGATATTTTTTCTTTGTCCTGCACCTGCCCTAAATTACCATCAGTCTTATTGCCTACTTATGTACTTTGTTTCTGCCATGCCTAGAAATTGTTGAATGTACGTATTAGTTTTCTTTTTTTTATTAACCGAAAACTTGAACGGCCAAATAAAACTATGATCCGGCACGTCCGCCGTCCACATAAAATTGCTCAGCCGACGCCGATCGTCTCGGCTTGTTTCTTTGCTGATATTTTTCATTTTATTTGAAGTGTGATAGCGTGATAGTGTGAAAACGAAATGTTATATTATGTTAGATTTTTTGACAATCACACAATTCTCATTTGATTTATATCTTTCAAAATCCAATGAAAATCTTAATACTCAGTATTATAGCGTGTTTAACAATTATGATTCCCAAACTAGGAAAACACCACACAAAATTAAATGCATACAGACCTATAAGACTTTTTTCAAATATGTTTGAGAGGATGTTAGAAACTAAGCTGAACCCCATTTTAGGCGACAAAGGATGTATTCCAAACCATCAATTAGGCTTCAGAAAAAAACAGCACAATCGAACAAACTCACAGGTTAGTTAACGTAGTCAAGAAGACCTTTGAAGAAAGAAAATACTACTCTGCGCTTTTTATCGAAGTTTCTCAAGAATTCGATAAGGTATTTTCACGCTGGCCTATTATACAAGTTAAAACTGAATTTGCCCGTAAATTTATATAAGCTTTTGGAAAGTTATTTAACCGATCGAAAATTTATTGTGAAAGAAAGAAATTTTGTAAATTCACCTGAGCCAATTAAAGCCGGAGTTCCCCAGGGTAATATGTTGGGGCCCATTTTATACTTGTTGTATACTTCAGATATGCCAACTAGTGACCGAGTCCACACATCGACATTTGCTGACGACACGGCTTTTTTAAGCGTTCATGAAACTCCCGAAGTAGCATCACGATATTTACAAGACCACGAGTTAAATTTAGAACAATGGTTGAAGAAATGGAGAATAAAGGTGAATGAACAAAAATATACTCACATAACTTGCACACTACGTAGGGAATCGTGTCTCCCTATTCGCGTAAATAACCAAACGATACCTCAGCTTTCAGACGTGAAATATCTCGGCATACATCTTGACCGGCGCCTTACTTGGAAAATTCACATTGATTTCAAATTAATTCAAATGAAACTTGCTTATTGGTAGAAATTATACTCTCGCTCTAGATAGAAAACTTTTATAGTACAAGTAAATTCTAACACCAATTTGGTGTTATAGCATTGAATTATGTGGCACTGCCTTAGCTAGCAATGTAAAAAATTCAAAGGCGCCAAAATAATATTCTACAGATGATCATATTTGCTCCCTGGTATTAAAAGAACTCAAACACCCACAAAGATCTAAACGTGTCATCAGGTAAAGCAGAAATAGCGAAATATGCAGTAACGTATTTGAAATGGCTTGAAATACACCCAAACCCGCTGGCCTGAAACTTACTAAATGAACGTGGTTACATTCGTCTAATAAGGAGGAACATTGCTTCTCTCGTCCGAACATCAGAGGGATGACCCAACTGTTGCCAATTTGAAGATTTTGCAGCTAAATCTAGCGTTTTTGCAATGCCAATCGTGGGGAAAATGTTCTCTTAGAGGTTAGCGGGAAACCTAGCGATTTTTAAATTTATTATAAGAGACACAATTTTTGTCAAATATTCAATGCATTTGAACAAATTAAATTTGCTGGGGGAGCAAAACCTTTTTTTGTACTGAGTGACAGTTAAAAATTATTTTCACGACTTTGTGGTTCTTTCATGCGAGAACCAGGAATTCTCAGCAATAGAACGATCATTGCCGGTTTTAGGGTTCCGTACCCAAAGGGTAAAACCGAAAACCTATTGTTTTCGCTACAATATCTTTCCGTCTGTCAGCGCCTTTTATCTCTGGAACCGTAATAGGTAGACTCTTGAAATTTTCACAGATGATGAATAACTGTTGCCGCTATAGCAACAAATACTAAAACTTATAGGGTGTTCCCATAGAGAGGTGTTATTCACGAATATGTGTTTATTTCTTGAACTGTAGGAGGCATAGACTCATGATTTAAAAACAGTAATTAAAACTAAGTTCGCTATATAAACAAGTATAAAAAAATAAACCTAAAAATTAAAGGGTGTTCCGATAGTGCTGTGATTTGCATGTATAAGGCCTAAGTTTTGAACCATAATAAGTAGACTTGAAATTTTCACATAAGTTGTATAAATGTGGCCGCTTAAAACTTATAGGGTGTTTCAATAAAGAGGTGTTATTCACGAATATGTGTTTATGTCTTGAACTGTAGGAGGCATACACTAAAAATTTGCAAACAGTCATTAAAACTTAGTTCGCTTTAAAAACAAGTCTAATAAAATAACCCTAAAAATTAAAGAGTGTTCCGATAGTGGTGTGATTTGCATGTATAAGGCCTAAGTTTTGAACCATAATAGGTAGACTCTTGAAATTTTCACAGAAGGTGTATAACTGTGGCCACTATAGCAATAAATACTAAAACTTATCTGGTGTTCCGAAAGTGCGGTGTTATTTGTCTTTATGACTTTATTTCTTAAGCTATATTAGGCAACCACTTAAAATTTGCAGACATTACTTAACACTATGTTCGCTTTCTAAACAAGTATTTAAAATTAAACCTTAAAATTAAAGGGTGTTCCGAGAGTGACGTACTTTTGAACGATAATAAGTAGACTCTTGAAGTTTTTACAGGAGGTTTAATACTATGGTGACGTACAGGACATATGTTACCACGGCCGATATGACAATTACTAAAAATTAAAGGGTATTCCGACAATGACATGTTTTTCACGTATAGTGACTTATTTTTTTAATCGTAATAGGTACTCTTGAAAAGAATTTCCATGGCCGTTATAACAAATAACAGAATTAAAGGGTATTCCGACAGAGACATGATTTTTACTTAAATAGCCTTATTTTTTGAAACGTAATATGTAGACTCTTGAATTGTTTACAGTAGATGTTGTACTTCGGCCGCTGTAACAATTACTAATTAGTAAAGGATGATTCATCAGTGACATGTTTTTCACGTATATTACCTTATATATTTTTATAGAAAGTGTATTACCATGGCCGTTATAACAACAATTCATAAAATTTAAAGGGTATTCCAATAGCGATGCAATTAACATTTTGTGAACATGAACACGAACACGCATATCTATCGTACACGTACGTTTTTTTTTTCGTACACGTATTTAAACTATCGCACATATACTTTTTTCCGTACGCGAACTTAAAGTAAAGTTGTACACGAACATGTGTGTTTCAAGTGTGTTCCGATTAAACTGTACGTGTTCGTGTACGCAACCAAATATTAAAATAAAACACATTCATGATTGTGTTAGACTGCGTACAAAATTTAGAAACACACATAAATGTTGTGTAAATAAAAATTTGTGTTCGTTAGTTCGAGCTGTGTTTTTTACATTTATGTACGAGTTTTTTGAATAGTGTGTGTTCTTTTCTGAACTCTGGCTTACATAACCATTTATTAATAAACGTTGAAAATAGAAATGTAATAAAAATGAACTTAATTTTCTAAAAATTTAATAAGTTGTTGTTTGAGAAAGGTTTAATTGTCAGAAACGAATAAATCGTTTATATATCTAATAAAAATTACTTTCAAGTTTGCCTAGAATGCGACAAACTGTCGATTACCTGAATAGTTTTCTTTAATTTTTATGAAATTTCCCTTAGCCATTATACAATCGAATAATATCCATAATTAAATGGCATAACCTACTGAACAGATATCGCTATAAAATTTAAATATACGGAATTTAAATGTAATTTTTATATTCTTAGCTATTTTTCACTTCAATTACCGCCAAACAAAAACTTTAGCGGTTTTTAGCTTTTTTCAGTACAACTTTGGTGGGAAATCGTAGGAAAAAGTTGGCAGCAGACAATTTTTTGTGTAGCACTGGCTGGACGTAACAAGTATATTTATTTTTATTTTAGAATTAAGATATGAGTAATTATTGTTAGTTCAAATTTATTGACGATACAATAAATAAATATGAAAAAAAAAATGTTTTATTAGATTTAAGCAACATTACAGAGTAAATAAAGCTTCATTTTCTTATTTACAGGATGTTATTTCTAATTCCCAAACGTTTTGTAAAAAATCTTTTGGTGTTCCACTAATAGTGCAACTTGAGGTTTTTCGCAAAGGGCGGATACCAGAAAAAAATGTCAAGAGATTACGAGTTGGTATGGCCCAATCAACTTTCTGCGAAGTCCTTGAACAAATATTTTTTACAGGAAATTCTTTGCCATCAGTTGATAACTTATCCGTCCGAAGTAGAGCGTAGAGTGACAGGCCAAGATTTGTACCGTAAATTTATAATACTGCTGTTACGGGATGTATTGATGGAACGCACAGCAATATTGTAGCCCCAAAGGAAAATAAACAGTTATTTTATAATCGGAAAGGAAACTACAGCTTAAATGTCACACTCGTAAGTTTTCTATAAATAAAAAAATATATATCGGACTTGTTTAACAATATTTTCAGTAGAAGCAAAAAACCGTTTTGATTTTTGGCAAAAAAAATGTTTTTTTTTCAAAATACTATTAAGTTATTCACTTTTTATCTAATAAAAAATGTTTGGAAATAATGTAATGCCCTTTTAAATTTTACATGACAATATACTTCTTTTTGGTTATGACTATATGTACTGAATTAAAATTGTTTTGAAGATACGTGATAGTAGAATGGGAATCCGGTATGTGGATGCCACACATCTCGGAGCATGTCACGATTTTATTGTGTGGAGTACGAGTACTTACAGAAGCATAATGAAGAATAACTATTTAGAAAGAGGACCCGAGAACATTAACTGTTGGATGAGTAAAAAAAACACGCTTGTACATGTCAAAATATGTTTAAATATATTGTAGGCGACGGACGATATCCCTTAGAGCCTTGGTTGTTAACGCCCTATCGAAATCTAAATGCAGAAATATTATAGAAAGAGCAAACGGAGTCCTAAAAGCCGGATGGAGGTGCTGGTTGGTTTAAGTTATTCTTCTCCAATATTTTAAGTTTCATTTGCTCAATATATATTAATTTGTTGTACTTTTCTATTTTAGTTTTAAGTTCCTTTAAACGTAGTTGCTCTACCTCTTCGTGATGCTTTTCCAACATATTTAACTTTTTAAGTCATTGCATTTTCCAGGACGCGGTATACTCTTTTTTATCGGTGACCATTTCTTTGTTGTGGGTTTGTATGAATTCACCTATTTCACAAATGCGGAGGCAAATTTTTTAAGCTCGCAATAAAAAAAAACGATTTTAAAAGCAGCTAAAAAAACTGTTATACCTATCAGCTGAAGAGTAGGTAGTCATTAAAGGTGTAGGGTCATACGTCGATCCAGAGGAAATAGGAGATGGAGCCTGGTGATATAAGATTAAGAAAAAACGAAACACATACAATATACAATCTGAAAATTACAGTAGAAGAACCACATAAACGATCAATACCCGTTCAGTGTCTAAATTGCCAAGAATATGGTAATGCCAGGGCTTACTGTAAGTTGATTGCTCAATTGCTCATTATCCTCAATTAGCCTAACCAACCACCCAACATGTTTAATACGCGGTTATGTTAGAAACCAATCATATTTCTGTACGATAACTAATTCTAACCCAAAACTGCACCCAGAACCTAAAGAACAAATACCATATGTTAATTATAATCGTCTTGCTCCAACTATTGAGACGTTACTGCATTCGTTAAATGATTTTATGAGCTCTATGGGCAATATGATGTAAAAAATGGGAAATATACAATCTATCATATTGCAGGTAGTGCTTAAAAAACCATGAACTGTTTAAAAATATGTTTTTGAAACGCAAACGGCATTCGCGAACACAAAAATTAGCTCGAGTACTTCCTTAAGAACCAACAAATTGATGTCATGCTGGTTTTAATGACACTTAACAACAAATTGCGTTATTAAAACCAATGGCTATATATTATTAGATACTAAGGACCCCCGTGGAAGAGCATATGGTGTCTCTGCAATACTTATAAAGGCCCGAATCAAACATTTTTTACTGTGTGATTTTTGTGAGGTTTACCTTCAAGCAACAAATATCTGTCTTGAAAAATATCATCAAAACTTAGTTATTTCTTCGATTTATTCACCTCCTAGATTTTAAATATCAGAGAGTCAATATAGTGACTTCTGCAAATAACTAGGTCCCTGTTTCTTAGTATCAGGCGACTAGAACGTTAAACATACGTTTTTGGGGTCAAGACTTATTACTCCACCATTAAAAAAAATGTATCTGAATGTGATATCGAGTGGACAACCCACTTATTGGTCTACTGATCCGCAAAAGATATCTGATGTTATTGATTTTGGCGTTACTGAGGGCATCTGAAGAGAACTAATAAAAGTTGAAGGGTCACTGAAGAGAACTAATAAAAGTTGAAGGGTCACTTGAATTATCTTCAGATCATTCACCCACTATTGTCTATATATAGAAAAACAAAATATTTTATCACCAACGTCTACCACAAGCATAAATTGGTTAATATACAGAAAATATTTTGGTACTCATTGTTCAGAAAACATCCCGCTAAGAACACCTGAAGACGTAGAGCGAAGTCTTATTGATTTTGATCAAAACCTCATGCAATAGTAACCCGGCAACTAGCTAGATACAATAAAATTTATTCTGTAGATATCGCACGGCTGTTAGCTGAAACAAAAACGGCTAAGAGAGATGCTGCAATCATGAAGAGTAGCATCTGGAAGACCTAGACCCAACTCCTCAATCTTATGACGTTAGTGTAGAAACCTTAAAAGGCCAGTCGTACGTAAGCCACCCTTGCGAACTTCTTATGGAGGCTGGGCAAGGAATGATACCCAAACAGGCAATCTATTTGTTGGACAATTAAAAAGGGTTTTACTCTAAATAGATCGACTAATATAGTTGAGTTGCCAACTGTCGAAACTAGCGGTGTAGTACCGCTAAGATTTGAATTCAATGATATTTATTTATTTATTTATTTATTTATTTATTTATTTATTTGAGTCTAAAAAAGGAATAATCCTATACAGACTTATGAAACTTAAGACTAAAATAGTTAATGTAATTATAAATAAAAATAATACAATGATATGTAAAAAATTTTACAATATTAATTTAAGTTTTGTAAGATAACATTTTTAAAACTAGTTTTTGAGGCACTAAATTCCAAACTGCCATTATTTGACAATGTATTGAAATAATTTAGAGACCTAATTATTGGACTATTAAGCACGTAATTTCTTTGATGTAATGCTACAAAAAATAACCTTCTATGTCGAATTGATAACCTAGAGGGAACATAAAATGTAACCTTTTTCAAGATTTCAGGGCAATCTATATTTGCATTTATCAGGTCAAATATATAAAGCATAGACTGTACTTTACGTCTTTTTTCCAGCGAAGTCATACCCAGATGTAAGCACCGGGACATATAAGAAGGAACAGGACACATTAAATTAAGATGAGGCAAAGCATAATGTATAAATTTTTTCTGAATCTTTTCTATACGGTTAATATCAACAGCACAATGCGGACTCCAAATAGAAGCCCCATATTCTAATTTCGATCTAACATATGTAGAATATAAAAGTTTAATTGTATATGGATCAACAAAATCCAAACTATTTCTTTTTATAAACGCAAGAATAGAGTAAGCCTTAGGTATAAGCTTATCTAAGTGAGGTTTAAAAGTGAATTTAGAGTCAAACAAAATGCCCAAGTCACTGCATTCATTTGTTTTAGATATATAATTATTATTGAAATGATAAATGGAATCCAATGGAACTGTTAATCTTGTATAAGTTACAGGAAAACATTTGCTCAAATTTAATTTCAGATTATTATTATTACACCAATCATTCAAGCTTGAAAGGGCAATAACTTATTTAAACTCCAAGTAAGCCCCTGGATTTTATAAAACCAGTAACAAGATGTTATTTGAGTTGCCCCGTATATCCCGCAATATTATTCTTTTTATTTTTATGCCATTTTACGTCTTGAGTACTTTCCTCCAGATTGGATGGTTTCCTCAATAGCAATGATTCCTAAACCATGAAAAGACCACACAAAAATTGAATCATATAAACCTATAAGCCTTTTATATAATATGTCAAATCTGTTTGAGAGATGTATTCGGCTTTAGGAAAAACATAGTACGATCGAACAAACTCACAGGTTAGTCAATGTTGTTACAAAGACTTTTGAAGAAATAAAATACTAAAAAAGTGCAGAGCTTTCCATCGACGCACAGTGAGACAGCCCTATAGTAACCGCGGCAAAAAATGGTTTTTGGCGTATCGTCCAATTTGGATGAAATTTCAGCCACATAACTTCATTACTTTTTGGTCTAGAACAAGTCAAAGTTGAGGTATGCCAACGCGCTTGAAATATGTTAGTTCAATATGTAATATTCAAAAGCTTATTAATAAAAAAATACATAATAAATATAACATTAAAGTATTTTTTAATTAATTTAGTTGTTGTAGAATGAGTAGATGAAAAAATAAATTTAAAAAAAAAAACACAAAAAAAAATTTTTAAGAGCAGAATTGTGGTGTAAAAATTGAACATTTTGCATTTTCAATGGACTAGGAAATGTAGAGCAGCCCCTCGCCCTAGGTGCAGACTTATATCAAATCAAAGATTGAAGTCTCAGCTTTCATTTGAAGTAAGGGACATATAGCAAAAGTTTGCAAAAGTACTTTAAACATACAAAAAACTACAAAAAATACGCAACGCGCACATTTTGTTCATGTTCATGTTTACAACTTTTTACTTTTATTTTTTTTTAATTGTTGACAACTATTCACTTATTGTTTATTATTATTTTATTTACATTATTCATTTGATTTGTTTTTTTCATAATTTATTTATTGTATCTTCAATAATTTTTGAACTAACAATAATTACTCGTATCTTAAGTCTAAAATAAAATATTCTTTTTAAGTCCAGCCAGTGCTAGACAAAAATAATGTTTGTTTCACGGATTTCGAAATCATTTGCGGGTCATCCCTCTAATGTACGGCCAAGAAAAGCAGTATCTCTTCTTTTTAGTCGAATGTAATCAGGTTCATTCAGCATGTTACGCGCCAAAGAGTTTGGATGAGATTCAAGCCTCTTTAGATATGTGACTGCATGTTCCGCTATTTCTGATTTAACTGATGGCATATTTAGGTCTTTGTGGATGTTCGAATTTTTTATATACCAGGGAGCAGATGTAATAATACGTAAAATCTTATTTTGGCGCCTTTGAATTTTTTCTACATTGCTAGCTGAGGCAGTGCCCCATAACTGAATCCCATAACACCAAATTGGTTTGAGGACCGACTTGTACAGCAGAAGTTTACAACCTAAGCTCAAGGTGGAGTTTCTGCCAATAAGCCAATTTAGTTGTACTGCTTTTAGTTTCATTTGTGTTAACTTGAAGTCAATGTGGCTTTTCCAAGTAAGGCGACGGTCAAGATGTATACCCAGGTATTTAACATCTGAAAGCTGTGGTATCATTTAGTTATTTATGCGAATAGGAGGGCATGAGTCCCTGCGCAGTGTGAAAGTTATGTGAGTGCATTTTTGTTCGTTCACTTTTATTCTCCATTTTTCTAGCCATTTTTCCAAATTGAGTATGTGGTCTTGTAAAAGTTGTGATGCTTCTTGGGCACTTTCATGAATACTTAAAAAAGCTGTGTCATCTGCAAAAGTTGATGTGTGGACTAGGGTGCTAATTGGCATATCTGATGTGTACAGTAAATATAAAATTGGTCCCAAAATACTACCTTGGGGAACTCCGGCTTCAATGAGCTGTGGCGAGCTTAAAAAGTCACCTTCTTTTAATAAAAACTTGCGATTCGTTAAATAATCTTTTAAGAGCTTATACAAGTTTTCCGGCAAGTTCAGCTTTAGTTTAAATATTAGGCCTTCGTGCCAAACCTTATCGAATGCTTGAGAAACGTCGATAAAGAGCGCAGAACAGTATTTTTTTCTTCAAAGGTCGTTTTAATTACATTTACTAATCTGTGTGTTTGTTGGATCGTACTATGTTGTTTTCTGAAGCCGAATTGATGGTTCGGAATGCATCCTTTCGCGCTAAGAATTGGATTCAGCTTAGTTATTAATATTCTCTCAAACAACTTTGACACGTTTGATAAAAGGCTTATAGGTCTGTATGATTCTACTTTTGTGTGGTCTTTTCCTGGTTTAGGAATCATAGTTATCAAAGAGACCTTCCACTCTGTGGGAAAGTACTCAAGACGTAAGATGGCATTAAAAACAAACAGAATAATTCTGCGACCTATACGGGGCAACTCAACTAACATCTTGTTACTTGTTTTATCAACGCCAGGGGCTTTTTTAGTGTTTAAATCTGCTATTGCCCTTTCAATATCGCGAAATTCAAATCTTAGGGGTACTACGGCACTAGTCTCTACTGATGGTAACTCAGCTATAGTACATACATTTGGGGTGAAAACCTTCTTCAAATGTCCAACAAACAAATTGCCTTTTTCGGTATCATTCCTTGCCCAGTCTCCACAAGAAGTTCGCAAGGGAGGCTTACGTACGACCGGTCTTTTAAGGTTCCTACATGCACGCCATAATGAATAATCTGATTGAGCAGTTGCATCGAGGTCTTCCAAGTAATTTTTCAGATATGCTACTCTTCGAGATTCTAGCAGCTGTCTTAGTCGTTTCGTGCAATCTTTAAGTCTAGATTTGAGTTGAGGAGATCTGTGTGCTTGCCACTCTCTTCTAATTTTTCTTTTCTCAGCCAAGAGCCGCTCGACATCTACAAAGTAAATTTGATTGCATCTAGCTGGTTGTCTGGTTTCTGTCGCATGTTGGGCAGCTGATTTAAGGTTTTGATCAAAATAAATTAGACTCTGGTCCACATCTTCTGGTGTTCTTAGCGGTATGTTTTCCGAACAATGGGTACTGAGATACTTTCTATATTTCAACCAATTAATGCTTGTGCAAGTTGTTGGCGACACGATATTTTGCTGATTCCATATATAGACAATAGTGGTTGAATGATCTGAGGATAATTCGAGTGAGGCTTCAACCTTAATCATTTCTCTCGAAATACCTTTAGTCACGCCAAAATCAATAACATCAGGTATTTTTTGTCGATCAGTAGGCCAATAGGTGGGTTGTCCACTTGATATCACATTCAGACGCATTTTGGAAATTGTATCAAACAAAATACGACCTTTTGGAGTTATTAGGCGTGATCCCCAAAACGTATGTTTAGCGTTGTAGTCGCCTGATGCTATGAAACAGGGACCTAGTGATTTGAAAAAGTTGATGTATTGACTCTCTGATATTTGAAATCTAGGAGGTGAATAAATCGAAGAAATAACAAAGTTTTGATGATATTCTTCAATACAGATGTTTGTTGCTTGAAGATAGTCCTCACAAAAATCACACAGTAAATGATGTTTAATTCGAGCCTTTATAAGAATAGCTGAACCACCACATGCTCTGCCACGGGGGTCTTTAGTGTCGTATAATATATAGCCATTGATTTTAAAAAAGCTATTTGTTGATAATTTTTTTGAAGGTCATTGACTTTGGGTTAGATAGTTGCATAATTTTTAATTTAAATTGATAGTGCAAGCTGTTGTTCTTATCTAAATTGTGTTATGCTCACTTTTCGTATTTCTACGAATGAAGATGTAATGCCACTATTTGCAAATATAATCAGATCCTTCTTTTAATTCATTTAGAATTATAATGAAATTGAAAAAAATAGAATACCATGATGATGTTAAAAAATTATTGATAGAATGAAAATAAAAATTGTTAATTTTTATTGCATTTCAATGGGAAGTGGGCGTAAAAGAGGGCGTGTTATTGTAATTTTTGCATGAAACATTTTAAATGATATAAATTACAGTAATATCAAATTTGAAGGTTGTACCTAAAATGTTTTAGAAAATATGTCACTTTTTATGTTGAGGTTGTATGGGTGGTGGGGGTAAAAGTGAGCCAAAGTTCAAAATATTTTTCCGATAATGTTTGTAACAATATAACCTTCAAGTATACCAAAATTGAAAGTTATACCTAAAGTATTACGGACAATACGGCATTTTACAAATTTCGATTGTATGGGAGGTGGGCGAATTTTCTTAAGTTTTTTTTTTTAACTGGAATTGTCTCGAAAATAACCTGTGCAAAATTTCAGAGCTCTACAATGACTCCTTGTATTTAATGCCGGCGTTGTCTCACTGTGCGACGTTTTCTAAGCTTTCGATTTTGTTGTCGAAATCCTCTTCCGTTTCTTATATTTTTAGATGCTCAGTTAAAAACATTCCACGGTAGCCTACAGATGATGCAGTCCCACGTTTCGCGATTCTATTGGGTTATTTCTGCTCGAAATGTAGCTAAACGTGTTTAACATGGATGTATAATTTGCTATAAATACAAGCCCCAACCCTGACAACAACTCATGGGAAACCTGCAGTCAGAAAGTTTGCAACCTGCTCGAGCATTTAAGCATATCTTGACTACGTTGGTCCCATCAATATCAAAACCTCATCTTTAAGGACAGCATCAACTTCAAAGGCATATATCTGTCTCTTTATCTGCATGGCATTCTTCGTGGATGCTGATGCTCTCACATCATCACATTTTCTCATCAGTGAACCATCAAACTGCATTCCCGATGATGACTTGCTTGATTCAAATTTAATTCATTTAAGCCGATGGAAGTTAGCAGAACGTCTCAAGCTAAATTTCTGCGATCTCTGGAATAAGGAATATTTATATCGACCCCAAGCGGAACAAAGACATACAAAAGTGGGTGCTATTGTTCTCCTTCTGCACGAACGGAGTGTACAGGTCAGTGGCCACTTGCCAAAGTAGAAAAATTACATCCTGGTTCCGATGGCGTCGTTAGAGTAGTCACACTCTACTGCAATGGCAAACATATAAAGACGCCAATATCAAAGGTTTTGTGAATGTGTTGTTGATTTTAAGCTAATAGGCCTGAGGTTTACAAGTAATTAAAAATTCCTTTTATTTATTTTACCCGACGTTTCGTAGATTTTTTGTCTACTTTTTCTAGGGTTCGTCTATTTAAATATAAAAACAAATTATTTTTACAAAAATTAACAATAAAAAAGATGACTATATCACTTATAAATTTTGATTGATTAATTTACATTATATTAAATAAAATAAACACATACTCTAATAATTTTGTCTATGATAAGGCAACTCTGTAGCTTGTGTTGATGTTTGCTGTATCTTCCTTTAAATTCGTGGTTCTGTTTATACTTTGTTGCTTTTCATTGGTGATACGATCTCTTCTGGTGTTCTTAGCGGTATGTTTTCCAAACAATGAGTACTGAGAAACAAAATAATATCACGTTTTCAAAATAATATAACGTATGATACATATTGAGTGGTCGGTTGGGTTAACTGAGGATAATGAGCATTTGTTAGATATTGCGGCTACTTAGGAGGAGTAGATAATTTGTAAGAAGACTTTCTTATCACCGCAATTACTAAATTGTTTAACAACGTTTCTGGATTTATTACATTGAGCTGTATAGTGTAGCTCGCCGCACAAAAGGCAAACTGCAGGTAGCTTACAATAAGCCCTAGTTTGACCAAATTTTTAGCAGTTTAAACACTGGACAGGTCCTAATCGTTGATGTGGTTCTTGTACAGTGATTTTGCGATGTAATGGTATTAATGGCTGAAAATGGGATGCGTTTCATTATTTTTTAATCTGATATCCCCGGTTCCAATTCAACTCGAAATAGTTGTGGGAAATAGGTTGTGGGATGGTATCCCAATTTCTAAGTTTTTCTACGCATTTTAAAACCAATTTGTTTAAGGCCAACTTTTATTTTCTCAGGATCAATGCATGAGCCCATACCTTTAATAACGATCTGAAGAACTTTTTTATACTTCAGCTGGTACATATAAATTTTTTTTTCGAAACTAAATTACGAAAACATTGTTCATTAATTATCTGTAATTACCTGTGTCGTAAATGTTGTCACGCTTATTTGTTATAACATAAAAAATTTTCACCAATTAGTGAAATCAAACTTTTTATTAGTTCGTTTTAACTTTGCTCAAACGAACTATAGTTAGGATTTCAAGCTCAAGTATTAAGTTTAAATAAAGAAACTATTTATTTAACATTAATTTTCCGACTTTTCGTTAGCAGTTTTTTTCAACATCCTCAGGGAAATTTATATTATAATATATATAAAATAAATAATCTTTTCCTAGTCAAATTAACATCATTTAATTTTTATCACAGGTGTGTAAAAGTTTAACAACACTACACAAAACTTAAAATAATCAAAATAAATGTAAAATAAACTTAAAATAAAATATCACAGTAAATATACTTCTTTCAGATCACAGTTGCCTTTGTAACTAGCTTTATTGTTATTCTAGTAATGACATGTTGAATTTATTTTTTTGGAAAGATGTGAACATCTTCGCAAATTAATGGTAGATGTTAGATGTTGATTAGTGTGAAAATGCTATAAAGAATACCTCAAACACATTAAGGTCGATTTTATCAACTTGCCAATACATTTCGTTGGTCTCAAATATAAAGGGCCTAACTCAAATAATTGTAACTTTACAGGAGATTGTAAAAACATAATAGAAATTGTAATATTCACAATGTAATTTGTAAAGTACAACTGCTTGTAAAACGTTATTTATTACACTAATGCAATAAATTTTTGTTACGATGGGTCTTTCTACTTGAAAACTGAAAAGTTATGGTTGTTAAAGTGTTGCTTATTTTGGAAAATGTTTTAGACGACACTGCAACACTTTTTAAATAAAAATCTCTTTAATTAAAAAACTTGCAGTTGTTAGTTTTATTATATTTTATTATATCGTGATTAATAATATTTTAATATAAACATGTCATAAATAATCTTATTTTGTGACAGTCATTTGCACAGGGCATCATGATTTCGAAGAGGGCCCGGAGGAGTAAGTGGGTCACAGACTGTTTTTGCAATTAGATTGGCAATATTCCCTTTTAGAATGCGGAAATTAATTTCGTTGTAGTTAAGTTCGCTGTACAAATAAATTGGCAAACGATTGCTCATTACCCAAATGTTTTGATCAGTTTCATGGTCAACTTTAAGATCGTTAGGAAATTGAATTAGGGACTCTGTTAAGTTGTTGTCACCTCTGCTTGCCTTATAAGCGTTTTCAAAAAATCGATGTATATTACCTTGACTATATAATTTAGATGTGTCCCAACATCCAATATCATCCCTGTGGACCTGTGTGAAAAACATGACTCCATTTTGTGCAATACCAGATGTCGATGATTGCCCAAATTTTCCTCGTTCACCAATAGGTACAAAATATTTGGCCACTGTTTGCGCATCAGCTGGCCATACGCCTTCATCTTTTAACAAGCTTGTAGATACCATAAATTCCTATAATAACAAAAATTATTTTATAAAATATACGAAATTTTAAAAATGATTAAAACTTATAATAATTTTTATTTTAGGCATTAAAACTTTTATAATTTTAATTTTTCATTAATAGTGTGCTATTAACACAAGCTATAAATTCACTTAAATTGATTATTACGGGAAAGCTAGTCTCCAAGGCTATTTTGACCAGTGCTCAATTTAGCATCATTAGGAAACCTTGACCCAAATTTTAGATAAGCTAAAGTTACTCTTAAGTTGAAAAAATTTATTTGACTAAATAAGAATTAAGTCAAAACAATTTAACAACAAGTAACAAAGCTCAAACAAAATAATAGCCAACAGTGAATCTATAGTTTTCTACTTTATTTCTACACTGGCTGGTTTTTTCCTATTCTGGTTGTAACGAGTGATTTTTTAAGAGCTTGAGAACTTTTTTTAAAAAAAAAACGCATAAAATTTGCAAAATCTCATCGGTTCTTTATTTGAAACGTTAGATTGGTCCATGACATTTACTTTTTGAAGATAATTTCATTTAAATGTTGACCGCGGCTGCGTCTTAGGTGGTCCATTCGGAAAGTCCAATTTTGGGCAACTTTTTCGAGCATTTCGGCCGGAATAGCCCGAATTTCTTCGGAAATGTTGTCTTCCAAAGCTGGAATAGTTGCTGGCTTATTTCTGTAGACTTTAGACTTGACGTAGCCCCACAAAAAATAGTCTAAAGGCGTCAAATCGCATGATCTTGGTGGCCAACTTACCGGTCCATTTCTTGAGATGAATTGTTCTCCGAAGTTTTCCCTCAAAATGGCCATAGAATCGCGAGCTGTGTGGCATGTAGCGCCATCTTGTTGAAACCACATGTCAACCAAGTTCAGTTGTTCCATTTTTGGCAACAAAAAGTTTGTTAGCATCGAACGATAGCGATCGCCATTCACCGTAACGTTGCGTCCAACAGCATCTTTGAAAAAATACGGTCCAATGATTCCACCAGCGTACAAACCACACCAAACAGTGCATTTTTCGGGATGCATGGGCAGTTCTTGAACGGCTTCTGGTTGCTTTTCACTCCAAATGCGGCAATTTTGCTTATTTACGTAGCCATTCAACCAGAAATGAGCCTCATCGCTGAACAAAATTTGTCGATAAAACACATTTCGAACCGAACACTGATTTTGGTAATAAAATTCAATGATTTGCAAGCGTTGCTCGTTAGTAAGTCTATTCATGATGAAATGTCAAAGCATACTGAGCATCTTTCTCTTTGGCACCATGTCTGAAATCTCACGTGATCTGTCAAATACTAATGCATGAAAATCCTAACCTCAAAAAAATCACCCATTAGTTGTAAGAAGTAAAAATATTTTACTAACAAAAAAACAACAACACAATTGGGGGATTACAAGGTGTCATAAAGTCATATTTTTTTAAATAATAACATGGAAAAATATGACTGCTGTGAACAAGCCCGCATATTTTATTGTACTATTTTAAATTTAAGTCAGTTGATAAAAAAAAATTATAAAAATAAATTTTTTAATAGAATGCCAAAAATAATTGAGAAAGCTAATATATTAGCATAACTCTACCTGTCCGGTTGCTTGGAAGTTTAATAAAACCTGTTGTACTTAAGTTAGTTTTAAGAAACCATTTGTAAATAAAATTGAATTGTTGAACTTAAATTGAAACAACCTGTCGAGTACCTATTCTTTATGAAGTAGTTATTACAAAAACTTAAACCAAAAAATACACCGAACTGTATTTTTAAAATTTATTTTATTTAAATAATAAATACTTAAAATCATGTTTTTATCTTACGCCATAAAAATATTAAGGCAAAATATTTTGGCGCCCGAGCAGGGACTGTGTATTTTTTTTTAATTTAATAATAATAAACAACCTACTGATGTTATCTACACTGATTTTAGTAAGGCTTTTGACAAAGTTAATCATGTTCTACTTTTCCTGAAGCTTCTTTTGGGGTTCTCTCCAATAAGTTTAAACTGCATAAAATCATGATTAGCAGGTCGGAAGCAATGCGTTAACTTCAACAATGTCACTTCCAAAAATAGTGCGGTGATCTCCGGAGTTCCTCAGGGAAGCCACTTGGGTGCTATTTTGTTTTAGCTTTTTATTAATGCGTAATAGAATCAGAGCGTAATAGAATTCAGTAACGTTTTAATGTATGCAGATGACGTAAAGATTTTTCGGAGCTACAATAAAATTTCTGAAAGGGATTATTTACAACGCGACTTGGATAAATTTTATGACTGGTGCAATGTTAATTTAATGGTCCTTAACTTAAAAAAGATGCAAGCACATGCAATTTTCAAGATGCTCTATTGCGAATGGTATATTTTCGCTGGGTGGCTATTAGCTTGAATTGGTTACGGAGTTCATGGATTTAGGAGTTCTTCTGGACTGTAAATTAAAATTTAACAAGCATATTGCTCGTGGCGTACTAGCCTTTATTAAACGTTGGGCTAAGGAATTCACTGAGCCTATAATAACTAGACGGTTGTACACATCTTTAGTGAGGCCCATTCTGGAGTATGGGTCTATTGTATGGGATCCCTATACTGATTATTGAATCTGTACAGAAACAGTTTCTTTTATTTTTTCTGGATCCATTAAGAAGATTATGCAAAACTTATAATGACTTTTACAATTTCATTGATTTCTCCGTAAATGTTAATATTATAAAACGTGATATTATTTTGTTTTTACGTGTTATTCGCTAATGATGTAAGTCCTAATATTTTTTTATATGATAAATCGTGATATTATTTTGTTTTCAAATGTTATTCACTAATGATGTTAGTCCTAATGTTTTTGTAATTATTATTATTGGTCTGTTAAGATATTAATCTATAGACCTTAATTAAATAAATAAAAAATTTGTTCGCGGTTACCATGATCGTATTTCAACACGTTTGTCAAATATATTAACAAATAAACCTACACAACTTCAACCTCAGGAGTCAACTACCATCAGGAATCATCCCTCAGTGAAGACATCATTAGTAACATCTTCGAAGATTTCCAGATGCCAAATTGAAACTGCATACTTTGCCAAAAGGAAAGTGCAGAACGTCAGGTATTAAAGAACTAAAGGCCGGGGCACATAGAATCCGTCATATGTTATACTTTAACGTGATCAACTGCAAAAAAAGTAACAGCCGAAAAGGTTGACATAATGAGTACTTTGTTGACGGATATATTTTTTCATAATTTATTTTTTTATGCATAATTTATTTATTGTATCTTCAATATTTTTGAACTACCAATAATTACTCGTATCTTAAGTCTAAAATAAAAATATACGTTTTAAGTCCAGCCAGTGCTTGACAAAAATAATGTTTGTTTCACGGATTTTGCGGGTCATCCCTCTAATGTACAGCCAAGAAAAGCAGTATATCTTCTTTTTAGTCGAATGTAACCGGGTTCATTCAGCATGCTACGCGCCAAAGGGTTTGGATGAGATTCAAGCCTCTTTAGATATGTGAAAATTAGAGGTACTACGGCACTAGTCTCTACTGGTGGCAACGCAGATATATCAGTACATACATTTGCGGTGAAAACTTTCTTCAAATGCCTAACAAATAAATTGCCTTTTTCGGTATCATTTCTTGCCTAGTCTCCACAAGAAGTTCGCAAGGGAGGCTTACGTACGACTGGTCTTTCAAGGTTTCTACATGCACGCCATAATGAATAATCTGATTGTGCAGTTGCGTCGAGTTCTTTCAAGTAATTTTTCAAAGATGCTATTCTTCAAGATTCTAGTAGCTGTGAACCGATTCGTGCAATCTTTAAGTCTAGATTTGAGTTGAGGAGATCTGTGTGATTGCCACACTCTTCGAATTTTTCTTTTTTCAGCCAAGAGCCGCTCGACATCTACAAAATAAATTTGATTGTATCTAGCTGGTTGTCGGGTTACTGTCGCATGTTGGGCAGCTGATTTAAGGTTTTGATCAAAACCAATTAGACTCTCGTCCACGTCTTCTGGTGTTCTTAGCGGTATGTTTGCCGAACAATGAGTAAGGAGATACTTTCTATATTTCAACCAATTAATGCTTGTGCAAGTTGATGGCGACACGATATTTTGCTGGTTCCATATATAGAGAATATTGGGTGAATGATCTGAGGATAATTTCAGCGACGCTTCAACCTTAATCATTTCTCTCGGAATATCCTTAGTCACTCCAAAATCAATAACATCAGTTATTTTTTGTCGATCAGGAGGCCAATAGGTGGGTTGTCCACTCGACATCACATTCAGACGCATTTTTTAAATAGTGTCAAATAAAACACGACCTTTTCGAGTAATTAGTCTTGATCCCGAAAACATATGTTTAGCGTTGTAGTCGCCTGATGCTATGGAACCTAGTGATGCTACAGGAACCTAGTGATTTGTAGAAGTCGGTAAATTGACTCTCTGATATTTGAAATCTAGGAGGTGAATAATTCGAAGAAATAATGAAGTTTTGATGATATTCTTCAAGTAAATGGTGTTTAATTCGAGCCTTTATTAGTATAGCTGAACCACCACATGCTATGCCACAGGGGTATTTAGTGTCAAATAATATATAGCCATTAATTTTAAAAAAGCTATTTGTTGTTAAATGTTGTTGACGGATATTAAATCAAAAAAGAAAACACTTGAAATGCTTTTTTTACCATTTTACTTTTCTGAATTTATTTATTTTGTTGTTATTTTGTTTTTTTTTTTTTGCTGCCACTCAACACAAAAATTTAATTTTGAGAGAGAGAGAAACAAAGAGAAACCAATTTATAGCTCTCAATTGCTCTCAACCTACGCCAAAAGTTAAAAGATGCCGGAGACGTACTGATTGTGACAACGACATATAACGTATGACGGATTCTATGTGCCCCGGCCTTAACTGAAATTGTGTTAAATTGTAAAATATTTACAATTCCAATATTCGATTCTGCCGTTTGTTACTTTATTGTTTGTTTAATTATTGTGGCGTTTACTTTGTTTAATTTTCTTTGTAATCGCTGCAAGCCAATAATTTCGCTAACCAACACTTTTACTTAGAAAAGGTAAACAAATGGACAGACAAACAGAACAAATAAATTAATAACATTTTAAGTTTGTTTAATTAAACTAAATAAGAAAAGTGAAAAGTAAAATAACATTAAATAAGTAAATAATATTGAGAAGTTTAATTAATAATACAAAAGTGGAAAATTTGTACATCAGTTTGTGCGAAAATAAAGAGAAATAAAAAGAGATAAAATCATTTTTATCGGACGGACATTTGTCAAATAAATAAATAAGAGGCTGTGATTTATTAGAACAATAAAGAGAATTAATAAGAGTAATAAATAATATCACGTCTAAAACTTATCAACATACATATGTAGTTACTGTGAAAATAAAAAAATTTGTGTTTTTTCTCTTTGCGGTTTTGGTAGTTGTTTGTAGTGCAACCCAGAAAACATTTTAGAAGCAATTTGGTCGCAACAAGTAAAAAAATTTTTCTTTGTTTATTGAAACAATACAGTTGCTTGATCACGCTAATATTTAAGAAAAAATCACAAAGCTTACCCAGCAAACAATTTTTATTCATATTCTTGCTTTTTTTATTAAAAGTTTGCAAAATATAAAAAATTAATTATTTCACAATTGTTTACTTACGTTTTCTGTTCTTGTTAAAGTGGTTTATTTATTTGCGTGTAAACCGTAAGTTGATCTTGGAAAATGTATTTGTTTTTTGTCAATTAGACAAACGCGACTTTTCCTTTGAGATCCTTTCAGAAAATTTATTACAAATTCTTATTTGGTTTCCAATAATTTTCACTGAAAATAAAATAAACCTCGACTACAATGGCTGGCGGTAAGAAGCAAAAAAGCTCAAATAATAGTCTTGAGAATTTATATCAAATTAAAAAAATACAATTGTTTAAAAACGTTTCACGAATAAGGCGCTTTATTAAAGAGAAAACTAGAAATTATAAAACTGGAAATTATAAATTCATAAGTACATCGAAGATGCTATGAATATTCAGTCAGAGATCCGTAAAATAATGAAGGAACTGATATGGAAAATGTATGTGTTCCCACTAAATGTATGCTCATGGGGTATTTAACTCCAAGAGAACATAGCTTTGCTGAAGCTTCTTGTAGTTTTCATGGACATCGCAACCGACTTTAAAATATAAAGTTGCCGAAATTTAGCTGAAAATATTCCGAATATAAAAATTTTATAAGCTTATTCTAGAGTTTGGTAGAGAGTGATCCGACTCTGACTGAAATTGAAAAATTTAATCATTTAATTTTATGCCTAGCAGATGAAGCTCTAGGTACAGTAAAGGCCTATCAAATAAGTGAGCAAAATTATGCCAAAGCCTTGCAAAGTTTAACAAAAATTTATGACAGTTCATGCTTAATATTTTTTGATAATATAACAAAATTATTCGATTTACGGGATATGTCTAAGCAGGCTTGAGGAATTTGATTGATACGGTTTCGGCTATATATGGCTCACTTTTGTCAATCGGTGCTGACAAAGCAATTACTAATGCAGTAATTATTTATTTAAGGGCGGTTTACATTATACTACAAGTAATACGACATATAAATTTTTGTGTAGAAGAGTACAAGTAGTATCGTCTAAACATAACATGTAATGAAACTGTCTGACATTGAGAGAAAATACGGATGGAAATTTGACAGTTTTACGGCTCTCTTTATGTTTTGGAATTTTTTTAAAAACTATTCTACTTCATTAGATCAGGGTTGCGTTTTTCTTATTAACGCTAACTTTTCAAAGGAAAAACTCATCAAAATAGCAGAAAACCGGTGAATATAGTGCAAAATAGATCCAGTTGGCATCACAAATAAGTTTGTAAACAATAAAAAACTTTTGGCAAAAGAACGTGAAAATTTTTTAATTTTGTTTTAGTTGTTGGTTTCCAGTTTTTTTATTATGGCAATGGCTAGTACAACATCAAGAACCTTTTCCTTGTTACTTTTTTTAAATTTTGCAATTTTTTTCACAAGTACGCGCACTATTTATTTGTTTTCACTTTTTTATTGTTTTAACCACAGCTGTTTCAATTTTACTTCATTTTATTCAACACCAATGGTGTAAACGTAAGAAAAAAAACCATACGATTTTTAATCTCTATTTTTTCATACAGATTGATTTTCATTTTATTTTCTCTTAGATTTTACGTACGTAAAGTCTTACTGTCTAAACTGCCCTTTAGTAATGACAAAAGTAGTAGCAGCTTGATTACGAGAAGCTGCCGCTGCCAAATGCCAATGCTAATTTTACAAGAAAAAACGACGTTTTCCCTAAAAAGAAATCAAAATCATCATTTTCATGCCAAACCGAATCACAACAAGCATATTCGAAATGTCTATTTTGCAAATCTGCACAAAATTTTGTCTCGAATTGTTCTTCTTTCTCTGCAATTCCCGTGCAGCAGAGATTTGATTTCATTAAAGGCGTTTCTGTCTGTATTAACTGCCTAAAAATGGGACATACAGTAACTACTTATAAGGAAAATATGTATAAAGAATTGAGATATTGTAATAAGAGTTCATGCCATCTAAGTTCACTTAAAGAAGGTGAAAATTCATTATTCATTAATTTTTCATCGTCGTTTTTGGAAACTAGAAGAAATTCCCAAAAAAGCTAATATTTTGTCTGCAGAACATGAACAATGTGAGATGAGGTTTAGGAATTCAGCGATTGCCGTCAAGCAGATTGAAAGAGGTGCTACCCTCTAAAGCGGATATTAAAACTCTGGGATTTTCCTTTGAAACAGCTAAAAGACGATTTTTATCTTTAGAACGTCGGCCTTCAAAGGAACAACAATCAAAAGATATAATTCTTTCATGAAAGAATACATCAATTTGGGACATATGTCTATTGCAGACAATAAACTTCCTGACAAACCTCATTATTTCATTCCACATCAATGTGTACTGCGCCCTGACAGTTCTTCTACAAAACTTCGTGTGGTTTTCGCGCTTCTTGTAAAACGTCTACTCAACTTTGGCTTCATGACCTACTTATGATCGGTCCAACAATTCAAGAGGAATTGTATTCTACTCTAATTCGCTGTAGAATGCATAAATACGCGATCACGGCTGTCATTGAGAAAATGTAGCGTCAAGTCGTAATTGATGAGGCCGATAGAAACTTTCAGTTAATATTATGGCGTGAAGATTCATCTCAAAATATTGAAATTATAAACTAAATACAGTGACTTCATCGGCACCATTGCGGGCAATAAGATGTCTAACTTATTTAAGGGAATTATATGAAAATTCTTTATCTATTGGGTCAAAAATCATCAAAAACTACTTTTATGTGGATGATCTTTTGACTGGTGCTGATTTGATTGCAGAACTTAATTCAATTCGGTCTCAAGTAACACAAATATTGCAATCTGCAGGCTTCAACCTTACTAAATGGTTTTCCAATTATAATAGGCAATTTGATTATTCTACATTGGAAAAGTCTGTGCAGATAAATCCCGATCTCTCGAAAACTATAGGCATTTATTGGCGTCCGAAGAGTGACGTATTTAAATATACCTAAGATGATTCGTTTTGCAATCTCAAGGCAACGAAACGTAATATATTATCAGTTTCAGCAAGACTTTTTGATCCACTCGGACTTTTGTGCCCACTAGTAATTAAGGCAAAGGTTCATATTCAAGAACTTTGGCTAATGAAGTTGGATTGGGATGACTCAATTCCCAATCGTCTTGATACTTCCTCGGATAGTTTCCAAATTAATTTATTAAAAATTGATCAAATAGAAATCCCCAGGTATGTCTTAACAACTTCGAAAAAAAAAATATCAAATTCATGGGTTTTCTGATGCTTCTATGCGAGCTTATGGTTGCTGCAAATATATCCGGAGTAGAGCTTCTGGCCAGGACTGCCATGTCAATTTAAGAAAAATTCGTCATTTTCCCGATAAAAATGAAAAAAATCGTCGTTTTAGTTTTAAAAAATCGACAAAAAACGGACAACTCAAAAAGTATTTCTTTAACTATTTTTTGTTTATAGTTTTGTTAAAAAGCAATCAAAATAATTATAAAGTTAACTTACATATTTAATGTATACTGATTTCAAAACATTTTTTTTTTGCTTTAAAAATATACATGACTACAAATTCCGTTGGCTCAATTGTCGCAGCGTAGTCAGCTACTTAATTATGTTGAAGACGACAGCTAATTTGTGAACTCTGACATTGTTGTAGAAATTCATATTTTACTCGTATAAAATAACTTTTTAAAAAATAATAAATATTTCTTCAAAATCTTTGTCATGTAAGTTTGTAATTGTGTGACATTTTCTTTTGTTGAAAAAATAAAATTATCGCATACAAAAAAAAACCCTAGTTTATAGCTTTAATGACTTCAAAATAATTGTTTTACATTAAATGTGTGTATATTATTTATGACAGTCTGTACAAGTTAGCCTGGAATGCATTAAATTAAACTTGAAATTTCACCATAAATTCTATTGATAAAATGTTTGGGAGTTATCAATACTCCCAACACTGGAAGTTAACAAAAAACATTTTTAAAGAATTGTACTTAAATCTGGTCCTCTTTTGACATTAATTACCACAATTTTTTAAATCGTTTACAGTAAAAATACAAAACTTTGTAATTTAAAACACTCATATTTTTGGCATTGTAAAAAATTTTCATTTTTTAAGAAAAAATCGTCAAATCGGAATTTTGCAATTTTTTGGACCAAAATTGTCAAATCAGGCAGCCGTGCTTCCGGCAAAACTTCTTGTAGATTGCTAACGGCAAAATCTAAAGATGCTCCTCTGAAGACCAACTCCCTTCCTAGGCTTTAGTTACTGGCCATACCAGTATGGCCTAAAATAAAACCCATGATGTCGTTCGAGATCGAAGACGTAACTTTTTAAACAGATTCAGAAATAACATTACACTGGATTCAAACTCACCCATTAACACTGGCAACATTTGTATCAAATCAAGTCGCAGAAAACCAAGAACTATCGGATGAAGTTGCTTGGCGACATGTTCCAGCTAAGAAAAATCCGGCTGATATAGTTTCAAGAGGATGTGATGTAAATGAACTAGTAGATTCAATTTGGTTTAATGGTCCTAAGTTTCTAATACAGGAAATAAATGAGTGGCCAGTAAGTTCTCATTTTCAGTTGACCGCCGATGAAGAGTCACAAGAAAAAAGAAAAACTATTGTGTTTTTCGTTTTAGAAGAAATTGAAGTCACCTGTATTGTACAGTTGATTGAAAGATATTCCTCATATATTAACTTACGTTTTTCGTTATTTTTCGAGGTAACAAATGTCGCTACTTAGTCGCAATTTACATTAGACAGAAAAATGGGCAGACAGACGAGATTTGTAGGCAAGGGGTTGAAGAGGTAGAGTGTGTATTTCATGACTAGTGTACTGGACATTTTTTCGTTTCTCTTTTCTGCTTTTCGCTTTTTTCTTTGTTGCTTCACTTTATATTTCTCAAGTCGGCCTCATTTTAATGAGTTTCTAGTAGAATGTGCATGTGCGGAAAATGGAATTTTCACACATTAGGTATATTTTCAGATTTTGAAACACACAAACATGTAAAGAATATAACACAGAAAATAAAATGTGCAAAAATCTGTCTGTCTTGTTTATGTCCAATGTAAATTGTTTAAGCAAGAGCAAAAGAGAATTCAAAAAATGTCTGCCCTGTTTCTGTCCTATGTAAATTGCGACTTAGGAATGCTTACAGCGAAGGAAATGAATTTGACTCTTCTACAGCTAGTTGAAATCAGAAAACTTAATATGTTAAAGAGCTAGAAAAGTTAAATAAGTCACAAGTTTTGCTAAATTCTCATTTTTGATGACCAAAAAACGCATTTTATGAAATGTATTTGCAAAATTTACACTTTAATAACTGTCATGCAGGAGCGAAAGCTTTAGTAGCTCCTTTGTGAGACAAAATTTGGCTAATAACTGCCAGAGAAGTGTGTATAAAAATAGTTTGTAGATGTCTGCATTGTTTTCGATATAAACCAAAGTTGATGGATCAAATCATGAGGAATTTTCCCGCTGATAGGGTGACAGCTGAACGACCATTCAAAAAGTGTAGCGTAGATTTTTGCGGCCCAATTAATATTATTCAAAAAATTCGTGGCCGCCTACCTGTTAAAATGTATATTGCTATATTTATGTGTTTCTCCTCAAAGGCTGTACATATTGGATTAGTAACTGACCTGTCTTCAAATTCTTTTATTCTTTGTCTTCAAAGGTCCATCGACAGGAAAGGACTCCCAGAAAGCATATATTGCGACAACGCCACCAATTTTGTCGGTGCCAGTCGAGAGCAACTACAGCTCCGAGTAGCGATGCGCAACCATGCCAGCGAAGAAGAGGTGTTTGCTGCCAATAAAGGAGCCATCTTTATATTCATTCCGCCACGAGCTCCACAATTCGGCGGGCTATGGGAAGCGGCAGTGAAGTCCGCCAAGGGCCTGCTTCTCAAAACTGTAGGCGTGGTGCTGCTAACCGTGGAAGAGCTGCAAGCTGTTCTAGTCCAGTTAGATACCGTACTCAACTCCAGGCCAATTGCTCCTGTCAGCAACGACGGCGAAGCGGTGACTCCGACACACTTATTAATAGGCGGGAGGCTACTAGCGCTGCCGCCAGAAAAAGTGGGAAGGCTGGCATACTCCAAGAGATGACGGCTTATCTGCTCACTCAAGCGGATGTTCTGGCAGTTTCCAAGCCAAAAACAAGTGGGCAGAAGAAAAGCCAGATCTCGCCGTCGGTAAACTCGTCGTCGTGCACGAGGACAAAGTGAGAGTGTACCTATTCTTTGTGAAATAGTTATTAAAAAAAAAATTTAAACCAAAAGATACAGTTCGGTTTTTAAATAATAAAAAGTTATCTTACGGCTTAAAAATATTAAGGCAAAAACAGTGGGTTTTTTTTAGCTATGAAACTTTTAAGTTAGCTGTTTTCTAGCGTTTTTAAGCGCTATTTAATACGAAATTTTAAGTTTTTGTTTGTTATAATGTAAGCTGAATTAAGTAGTTGTAATCTCTTATATTGAATTGAATCTGCGCTGTGTTTGTTTTATAGATGACGAAAGATTTATACCCCAGTAGAAAGTCTTGGTACATTTGTATTCGAATCACTACTTTTGTCGACTATTTTATTTTTTAGGTGACATTTTCAATAAAATAAAATAAATAATCCATTCATTACATACTCAATAACTGATAGAGCTTTTCTTAATCTTTCATCAGCTCTGTGGATCAAAAGCACTGTTGCAGTAAACTGGTCGTTTTGTGTGTACCCATTTTGAGGATGGAAATTAAGATTTAGACCTAAATTTGGTTGGTATTTTGTGTACGTTCCAATTCGCCAGCATCTTCACCCATCGCACTATTTTCTTGCCCAGCAATGATCGTGACCCCAAACCCAAAACTAGATAAAGTTATTGTTTAATATAAAAATTTTCTATAACACTCTTTCTTTTCATATAAATACATACGATCCTGACATTATTTCTATAATATCACTTCACTTCAAAAAATCACTTGTAATTATACCATCTGCTTTGAAACACATTCAAAACAAATATTTTGCAATATCTCTTAAAAACTAATATGAACCGTTTTCGTATACCGTTAAGATACGAAAAACAATTGGCTTCTGTTTTTAATAGTATACATCAAATTGTATATTGTACTAGCGAACCCCGATGCACTTCGTTGCAACCAACCAAAAGAAGAAATGAAATATTCTAGATTTTTTTTTATGAAATGAATGCATTGTATTCAAAAATTATTAATGTTAATCCAAAACATTTGGATATACAATATTTTTCGTTTGCCCATTTGAAGCGAGCACAAACAAACAATTTGGAGTTCCAACTCTTGAGCAGGCCACGTATAGCTGTCCATGTGAAAAGCACGGCTCCCCCAAATTTAATCCGCATATTTGAAGCGTTTGTCCTTGCGCCTTATTGATGGAAAGTGGATCGGGGGGAGATTCAAATGCTGGCAGTCTCACTTTGCCATTAGCACAACACATGCCAGGCGTTACACCTTGAAATTTGGCTGCATCACAATGTGGACATCTCACCGTCATTCCACCAATATTGGCATGTTCACTATAAACATTTTCGCTATTGTAAGCGAAAGCAGCATATTCCATCTCTTGCACAGCACGACGTGAAAGTCGTGTCGTTCGTCTCGATGCTGGAATGTATGGCTGCAATTTTATTATAACAAATATTGAAACATCCACATTTTGAAAGAAAATTGAAATTGGGTTAAATTTTATGAAAAATAATTATTATTTTAAGATTAATTTACCTGATACTTGACAAAATTAGCGGGCAGTATAATAAAATAAAAATTTCAAGTATTTTTTAAAATACTGTCATATACAGAAGTAACAAAAAAAATGATTTTTTGTGAAAGAGTTTTATGACAAATTCATTGTTAAATGAGTGTTAAAGTGTATTGAAAGTACAGGTAAACAGTTTTTAGCATCTGTTTAAAGTATTTTATTTTCATTTAGATGCAAGACATTTCTGTGTTTACATGCAAAATAAATAAAATTCTTTTACCTGTCACAAATGGTCTATTTGCATAAGAAAATAGCCTAATGATGAACATTAAATTCAGCTGAAAGAAGGGTTAACAGATTGCAAGTATTCCTGGAATACATGCATTCCTATTCTATTTTTCCAATAATATTTTATGCACTTAATGTATAGAAAAGTAAATTGTGGGTTTTTTGACAACAAAGTATACAGCAATAATTTTTTAATTGAAAAAACGAAATATGTATTGACAAATATGTGTTAATGGATAAAGAAAAAGTATAAATCTAACAAATCTAAATACATTTTTCACCCACAGTATAGCTGCCAATCTCACTTTCTGCCTTATATTAATTTAATCAAAATAAATTTACTTGGAAATGAAAGCTATATGCACTTCACTGTCGTCTATCAGGGTTAAATTTTAATTCACATTAATGAGCTTTTAATGCAAATTAACTCTGTCGTCTGTCTACGCTATTATATTTCTGTTTTGTTTTAGCTTACGATATCAATAAAAATATACATATTCTCGAATAGAAAAAGTTTAGAAAAAAATAATAAGAAGATTGTAAAATATGCATATTATTTATAACGAAAAAGATTGTAAATACAAAATATTTCAACGATGTGCTGCTAATAATGTGCTTTCAAAACTAAATTCAATTTTGCAAGACTTTGATATAGATAGCACAAAAAATATTACCTTCGTTACTGACAGGGGATCAAATATTGTGAAGGCTCTCAATGACCAAAATCGCATTAATTGCGCAAACCACTTGCTAAATAATGTTTTTATTTTATTTTATTTTATTACTTTTTATTTTATTACTTTTATAATAAGGATATTTTTTTTTTTTTTGTTATTTATATATTGACGAATCTTAAATTTTTTGTTTAAACATTTTTCTTATTTTTTCTTAACGTCCATTTTTCATTTTCTTTCGAAATATCTGCATATATACGTATGAATACTAAATATTTTTGTATATGTAAATACCTATGTACGTAATAAAATGAAAAAATCTGTGTCTAAATTTTTCAATTAAATTATTTTTAAATTAAATTATTAATAAGTAATTAATTGATACTCCTACTCGTATATTAATGTAATATAAATTCATTTACTGTTTTATATAATCATCAATAAATAAATAACCAAATATACTATAATAATTTTTTCATATTAAAATAAAAACCTTCTCTAAAACTATCATATTTGTCAGCAGCCTCTTCCACGAAGTATTCAAAACAATCATACTGATTCATTGCTTTTCTGAATCATGTGAATAAACAGAAACTGCAAGCAGTGACAGGCATATGTTAACAACAGTCTCATTAATATGAATCTAGCTCAATATTCATGTTAGGAAATGCAAAATGTTGCTGTTTGATTCCTAATCATGCAGGTCTCTGATTTGTATGCTGTCAATCAAATGAATGTGTGTATGTATGAGTTTGTGTATTAGGTTGGATAGATTTTTTTCGTTAGGTCGAACCGAAATTTAAACTTTTTTTTTCAAATGTTGAATTTTTTCAGGAAAAAAATCAGAACTGGAGAATGGCTAGACCGATTTTGGATTTCAAAATCAACTAACCATCATCACTCCTCCCTGTACCTTCCCTAAAAATTTTATGGCAATCGGTCGAGCCGTTCTCGAGTTATGGAGTGACAATCAAAATGTACACTTCTTTTTATATATATAGATATAAAGCTCACATTTAGGTATACGTTATTCGCCAATGTTAATTATAATCACCACAATATTGAATACTCAATTACTCATTATAAAATAATATTTTTTGTAAAAAGTCGATTGAATAAAAAAACGAAATAACAAATTTTACTGATTCATAGGAAGTTATTAGAAATCGTATTATCATAGCACTTAAATTTTCATGTTTTTAAATGACCTTTTGGCCCTCTTTTTAAAATTTGCAAAAAAGAAAGTTATTATATATTTAAGAAAACTCAACGTAGTTAAATATATGTATATGTTTATAAGGACCTATGTATCTAAGTAATTAAAAATAAAATATTTTTTCTTAAGCAGCCGCGGCGCACATAGGGGTATTTTGCCAATCTAGCCGGACATTACTTTTTTTTATCTTACATCCTCTCTAAAAATGTACTGAGTGCCCCTAGGTTAATGAAACTTTGTACAAAAATCTGTTGTGGTCATAGGCTGTCAATGCTATAAAATAGGAAAAATCGGATCAAGGAGAAAAAAGTTCCCCTTGGAAGAACTAATCCTACCTCTGAAAAATGCAAGTTTTTTTATTTTCCCGTCATTTTGAATGTTCAAAGAATGTTCAAAAACTTAAAGTTGGACTCAAGAGATTCTTAAATGCCATTTTAGCCCCGCCCCCTTTTGTGGGCGGTGAAATAAAAAATTATTTGAAAAAATAATGCAATTATTAAAAGAAATAGATTATATACTAAAATAGAATAGAAACAGATTACATACTAAAAATTTATTTTTATGGCCAGGGGGAGGTATTCCTCCAATCCCACCCCCAAAACGTACCTGTGAAAAAACAATTTTATTTTTTTGCCAACTTCCTAAAAATATTCATTTTTAAGCATTCCAATGCCTAACCAATTCCCACCTCCCAAGAATATTATTAAAAAAATATTTTTGTAATTTGTTACTTTATAGTATTTTATTTATCGGAAAATAATTAATTTATTCATAGTAATAACTTATTTATGATTGTAACGATAAATTTTATTTAAAATTATTACAATTAATTTATTTAAAACAACTTCTCATTTGCACTAAGATGATGATGAGTGCCATGGTTCTTCTTCGTCTGATTCTTCAAAGAACTCTTCCGAATCTGAATCCTCTTCAGCGTTAAGTACAGTTATTTCTGCAGCTAATTCAGGATTGGAAAAAAATCTTCTGCTAGTGTTACCATCGTTGGTGTTTCCAAATCCAGCTTTCGGTACACCCACTACTAAGCCCTAATTCACTTTTTTATATTTCTGGGATATTTTTTTTCCTCGCGTTAACAATGGCTTTGTCCGCATCATATTTTATTTGCCATTTTTTCACTGACAGTTTATATGACAGGTGCAATATGCTCTCAAATAGGCCAATTCTGGCGAGTAAAGTAGATAGTCCGAAAGAAATGGCATCTACGTCTATATCTCTTTTCATATTTAAATTGTTTTTAGTACAGTACTTTAGTACTGTTATTAACAGTGTTAGATGTACTGATTTAAATAAAAAACATCTACCTTCAGTTATTAAAAACCAAAACATTTTATGAATATACAAGGGTTTCTTACTCGTATTTACCTATCCAAGATAAGAAAAAACATAAAAAGGTCAAATTTTCAAAAAATCGCAAAAAAAAAAATAGCGCAAATAAGCGCAACGTTTTTTTTTTACAGCATAAAAGAAGAGATCGTAAATTTTGTAGTGATATATAACATTTTTAGGATCGCGATGGAGATCACTCTTAAAAAGCTTTTCACTTTTTTTTTTACCAAAAATTTTACAAAAAAAAACCTTTTTTTAATTTTGAACGAAATTTTTTATCATTAAAAATTAAAAAAACAAATTTCTAAAAATTAACATAAGTAGCTACTAATAAACCCTTTCACAAAAAAAAAATCAATACAAAATCTTTATTCGTTTAGACACCAAAAAATATATTGCAAACCTCTCAAAATCGTTTAAAGTCAATAAAAACGTATGCGATTTACTCAACTTTCTGACTTTAACAGTGTCCCAAAACAACAAATCTCAAGCAAACGCCTTGAAAATTCACTATACGATGCAGAATTTTGTTGTCTGTCGAGCTGCGTACTTAAATTTTTACATTTCTCAAAATTATTTTTTGGCCTAATGTCCGGCTAGATTGGCAAAATACCCCTCTGTGCGACGTCTAGAAGTGCTGGTAATTATAATCACCGGTCGGCGAAAAATGGGCTAATTTTACATATGAAGTTTTTGGAGGAAGATTTATAAAAATAATATAAATCGGATAAGTTTAATATTTTTTCTGCAAGTTTTTTAAATTTGGTTGTTTAAAAAACCAACAATTTCTCCTACCAAAAAACTTAAAAAAATGTAACAAACCAACCAAACTACCAATTTTGACATAGAAGGGAAAAATTACTTATTTCGGTCCAAACGGACCAAAGCGACAACGCTGGTAATGGATGGCTCAAGTAAATACTCGTATACAAACAAATTTGTATCAGTTTAGATTTACATACTCGTATATGTAATTTTTATAGGCGAGAAAGACGACGAAGAACAATCAGTTCAAATTTTCTTAATGAACATTGCTACCTTACTAACTGATCGCAAAAGTACTAATTTTGGAGTCCCAAATCTGGCAAGTGGCAGCAAGAAAAGGATTTAAATTACTGCGGGTTGCAAACATTACATGCGGCTTAGCCATACGGCTTCTGTTGATTTATGACAAATTAATAAATATAGAACAAAAAATTTTATTATTTTAGGACTTTTTTGTTTGAAACACAACAACAATATGTATTTTTAAACTATTTTAAAATATTAGAACATTATGACAATATGACACGTCAGCATACACCTTGTAAATCCCCCAAATAAATTTCGTTTTCATAACAAAACGAAAATAATTCTTGAAAAAAAAACCGACTTCAAAATAGATAGAAGGGCACCAATTCTAAACTAAAAATGTAAGAAGTAATCTGTAAGAATTAGATTTAAACCAAATAAAAGATGCGCCAAAATTAGAGGGAAAAAATAAAGACTATTGAATGTCAAGCCTCTCCCTATTACTGTTTAAAAGTTAAGTTATTTTCACCAGCATCCGTCTTGTATGGCGACACCATTCAAGCCTCTGTCTATAACGGTTTCAAAGATAGGGTCACACAGATCAAATAACATCACCTATTCGAACAACCTTTAATTTACAATGTTAAATTAAAGACCTGTTGTTATAGAGGACTTGGTCACAAAGATTCTTTGTAAATTTCAACTATCTGTCTATAACGGTTAAAAAGTTTAACCATATATATCAAATTACATGAACTATTGGGACACCCTTTACATTATAATTCCAAATATTTATATTTGTTATCATACCAGAGAAAGTAGTGGACATTCCTCCTAATTTTCAAGTGTTTGTGTTTAACGGTTCAAAAGATAGGGTCATATAGATCAAATTACGTAATTTATGGGGACACCCTTTAATTTCTAGCTTCAAATTGTATACTTGCTATAGTGGACTTTGCAATACAGGTTCCTTGTAAATTTCAGCTGTCTGTTTCTAACAGTTCAAAAGTTTGGCCACATACATAGAATTACATTAACTATGGGACACCCTTTAAGTTCCAAATTCAAAATTTTATACTTTTTGTTATAGCTGACTTACAACTATTCAAAAGTATGGCCATATACATCAAATTAAATGAAGTATTGGAGCACCCTTTAATTTAAAATTTTGAGTATTTATACATTTTATTATAACGGTCATAGTAGTCGACATTCTGTCAAATTTTCAAGGTTTAGTCTATAACGATTCAAAAGATAGACCCAAATAGGTCATATTATGTCACCTATGGGGACACCCTTTAAATTTTAAATTTATTTTTTTATTAATTTCTGCTGTTGGGAGCTATAGCGGCACGCAGTTTTTTAAAATTTTAATTTGCTGCCCTTTACGGTTCTTAATACACGTAAAAAACATGTATGTTGTATGGGGACACCCTTTAATATAATGAACTGCTTTTAAAATGGGACCAACCTTGAAGCATAACCTTTCAAATAAAGCAAAAAATTTTAAAATCGGTTCAGAAATGGCTGAGTTCTGCGGTTACATACATAAAAAAAAGCAACATTCAGACGAATAGATAACCTCCTTCTTTTTTGAAGTCGGTTAAAAATACAATGGAGTTGCCAAAGTTTAATTTTTGCATGGACACATGCATATTTATAATAATTTATATTTTGGGTGTTAAAACTTTTATAATTTTATTTTTTTATTATCATCCTGCTATTAACCCAAACTACGAAACGAAATACAGACATACATATTTAGAATCACAATTGAAACTCAAGAAAAACTACTAAGTCCTGAAACAATAAAGATAAAACTTTTAGAACAATATGAAGCTAGTAAAAGGACTTATTATTAGGACTCGACAGATGCAAAGAAGACTAAATCAACAGACTGTTAATCGAACAATCAAAATCAGTACAGCGTATAGTACACAGTAACGAGCCTTTGTTTTGTTTGCATATGCGTCGGCAGAATAGGGAACAAAATTTGTTTACTTTCTTCTGTGTGTGGAGAATACATACGATGTAAATGTTCCGACTACAATAATAATATGTACATATATATTAATTTTCTGTTCGTCGTCAATGTTGTTTGATTGCTTATAGCACAGCAAATAGCATTTCCACGCTTGATCCACAGATGGCGTTCTTTAGAAGTCAAACTTTCATATTATAAACAACATTTGATGGCAGACATCGTTGTGCTAACAAATGTTCAGTGTAGGACCCAGTGTTGCCAGGGAAGGCTTAAAAAGTTACGCTTTACTTTCAAATATATAAAATTTTTTCATTAAGAGTTACATTTTGAAATTTTTCATAAATAACTAGTAAACATTTGTGATTAATACAAAGTGTCTATTTTATTTCATAATCCAGGGAATATAAAAAGCAAAAAATTATAGAAGCGAGTGAAACCTTAAATTTAAAAATAAGAAAAATACACCTATGCTAGAAATGTTGAGGGGTTATATTTTGGAAGATCTTTAATATTGTCTTTATCCGATTAAGATGCTTATAAGGTCGTTATAAGTTTCAGTATTAGAAAATGGAAGTATAATAATTAAACATATTACATTTCATTAATTTTTGAACAATGGTTTATTCGTAGCACACTTTATGTTGAAATTTTTTTCTAATTCTTATGAGTAATTAAATCCTGACTTCTACTGTTTCGTCAGCAAAATTAGTTACATTTTAAAATTTGATTGATTATTAAAAATATCGTAGTTAAATACAAATTTTATTCTTATTTGATTTAAATCTTCAATATAAAATGACTGACAATCAATATAAATTTCATCTGGAACCGGCGTTTGTTCATAAAGTTTAAAAATTGAATTTTGGAAGCATCCATTATTTTGGTTGTAAGTACATATGTAATTGTTATGTTATTCAAATGGAATCGATATGTTAAGAAAAACAGCTATCAGAGTGAGTAGTTCTTCTTCAACTAAATAAGTACTATTTCACAAATCGTAATGTATTTTATATTATATATGCTGTGACAAACCGTCGAAATTTATTTTTCCAAAATTAAAGGTAAAATTATTTATTTTGTAATTTAACTGTTCAGACGTAAGCCTTAATCACGTAATTAGAGAAAATACATAATTAAGGGATTAATTTAGCTCAGTTTACCATACTAGAACTCAATAACTAAATTGAGCAATTAGTACATAATTGCTACACTAATTTTTTACTGAGAAGTTTGTTCTGTGAGAAAAATTTAGTTCAGTGCATGGCACAATTATAGGTTCGATCCCGTACTTAACAATGGGATCCCGCGGGTTCGCAAATCTACCGAAATCTGTGCCCATACTGCAAGATTGGGTAAAATCAGTTGTTTGAAAATAAACAAACAAAATTAAAAAATTATATGTTTTTAGGCTCACAAATAAACACAAAAACTATTTTATAAAAGTTTTTTTTAAAGATTAATAAATTAAAGTTCCAACATATGCTAGAAAATTTCAAACATACAAAATATTATTGTTTTTAATTTTTTTTATGTGCGAAGGCAAGCAAAACACTTTGACAGCACGTTTTGGGATATAAAGTTGGCTTCTCGTACTTTTGAGCATTTTAGTGTCTTAAAGAGTTTATTTTTGTTAACTCTCATTTTACTGAACTTTTTCCAAAAAGTACGGGATCGCACCTAATATGAGGTAGTCCTGTTACTACAAGAACAATTTAATTTTTAGATGTCAAAATTACAAGGCAAATTGTACGTTTTTTTTAAATCAAAGTCAAAACAAAAAAATTTATAATAAAAACTCGTGTTTTTTTCATCTGTTAAATACTAGTTAAGTAAGCTTAATTGAGCTTGTGTGGACATTAAATTAAATTGGTCAATGAAGTCTAAATTGTCTCAATTAGTCCCATTTTACAATAAACAGAAACAGGGCAGACATTTTTTGAATTATCTTTTGCTCTGTCTTAGAACTTTTACAATTGGACATAAACAAGACAATCAAATTTTTGCACATTCTATTTTCGAATTTATTTATTTTTTTTTTTTTTTAAGAGAAGTAACACCCAGGCAATTAATGCCTATATTAAATCTATTACTTCCTTCGGAAAGGGATAGGAGTAGATAAGACAGATGGTTAGTGTGTTAGTAAAGCTTCGCATCTGGCAACATTGAACGTTATGATTATTTTTACAAGAGCATTGCAGCGCCTCTGGTGTTATTTAGGCGAATTAGTTGAAGCTAGCATAGCCAATTTATAATTATTTTACTTCGCCGGGGATTTAATGCTATGTGGTAATACCGGCGAAGGAAGGCGCTTTGAAAAACTGTCCAGTACGATAGTCATGAAATACACTCTCTATCTCTTCAACCCCTTGCCTACAAATCTCGTCTGTCTACCCTGTTTCTGTATAATTGTGAGAGCGGACTTAGGAGAACATTTCTCAACATAGTATAACACTGTAAAAATTTCACATATGCGTGACAGCAAAAACCGCGAAAAATTAAATTAAAAATATAATACGAAGAAAATGGATGAAGAAAAACTTATTTATTTAATTTAAGAAAACTACGAGATAATTAACAACAGTAACCCATATTATAAGTTTCCAGGTACGATAAGTCTAACTTAGGCACAAAGTTGAACGATACGAAATGTTAAAAAGTAATACGGTACAAATCAATTATTTCTACCTTAAGACGGCGTATCAAAATTGTCTTATTATATTTCATTTAATTGAAATGCAAAGATTGAAAGAATTAGTAGACAAATCCATAAACGAAATTCCCAAATTACACGTTAAACATGTTTTTATTGGATTTACCAAGAGCAAGGCTGCAGTATCTAAATCTCATCCTGGGTTTAAAAATATTTGGATATATGTACATACACAGTGAAGCAAATAATATATGAACTTTGAAGTTATTTGGAATGAGAATTGAGTTGTACAGACCCAAATCTAATATTACAGATTTGAAGGTTATATTAACATCCTTTTACAACAAGGCAAGTAGGTAATGTTAAAGCCAGACATTTCCTAGGTGCTATATTCAAATTTTATATCCAAAAACAACGGATTACTTTTTACAAAAAGTTCTTTTGTATCGTTTTTTGTAGAAATACATACATATATTGTTTGTTGCTTTCATACACTCATGTTCGTTTTTAGGGTTCCGTACACAAAGTGTAAAAACGAAACCCTATTGTTTTCGCATATGAATATTTTATGGGTGTGAAAATTCCGCACAAAAGGTTTTGTAAAATTTTGAGTTAATAATTACTCATTAAGAATTAGTGTTCTTAAAATTGTAAAATAGTCATAAATTTTAACTTCATACATATATGTACATACTTATATGTATGATGTGAAAATTCCGCACAAGCGCCTCTTATGAAAAAAATGTAACATATTCAATATCTATGTAGATCAGGTAGGGAAATCCCACAATTTAATAGCGCTTATTGGGAAATGCCCTTTACTGCCACAAGAGCCTTTATGAAGGGTATTTTTCCATAAAAAACCATAAAATAAAATTAGTTTACTTTATTTTTTCATTCAAAATTATTAAAACTAATTTCGTATTTTCCAAATACTGTATAATAAAATGCCAATGAACTATTGATGCGCTTTTTGTGAAAACAAAACACTACACTTAATTAATTCAGAATTTGAGCTTCCATTTGCATGTAACATTTATTGCTTTGGAACTAGTCTACTCTAAAATTGGTAAATAAAACCGCAATTTATATTTTAATAAAAACGAAAAATAACCTTTATTTAAATTTAATCTATTTTTAATAAAGATAAAACAAAATATAATAAATTAAAATAAAATTATAAAATTTAGAATATAAGACATTAGCAATAATTATTTTCTAATTTTCAAATTAGGAGAAATAACTGAATTATGCGGACAAAAATATGAAAAATTAACAAACAAATTCTCCCTTTTGCAGTTGATTGTTGCTGCTTAAAACTTAAAAAGCAAAGTAGTTTTTGCTTCATCAGTTGTAACATTTTCTTCTTCAACTGCGACTGTTTTGCTTCTTCAACTGCGACTGTTTTGCTTCTTGGACACTTTTGCTTCTTCAACTGCGACTGTTTTGCTTTTTGAAATGCGACTGTTTTTGCTTCTTCAACTGCTGCTGTTTTGCTTCTTCGACTGTTTTGCTTTTTCAGCTGTAACAGTTTTCGACTTACAAAAGCAAAGAAACTGTTTCTGCTTCTGCTTGTGAACTTATCAAAAGCAAAGCATATGAAAGATTTTTACTTTGACTGCTAACGTAAGTGAAATTAAAATTTTTACAAGTTTTTTTTTGCTTCTGCTTTGACTGTGACTGTCGTTTTTGTTTATAAGCATAAGCAGCAGCAGTCGTTTATTTTAAAAAGTAAGAAGCAGCGAAAGCAGTGAAAAGTAAAAATTTTACGACTTTTGCTGCTTCGACTTAAGTTTTTCAAACACTGCATTCTTTCACCTTTAATATGTTGTTACTTAATTGTTTTCAGAGGAACAACTGCACCACCACAGCAAGACCGGAGCTACTGTATTGTAACTCAAGCACAATACATCTACTGAAATAGAGTAACTGCATTGAATCTGCGGTATACTACGGAAACAATACAACTTCTCACCTAGGTCAGAGAACGGTTACCTATTAGGCTCAATTATAATCTGGAAGATACCACGGAAAACAATTGTCTTACCTCGACAATCGCTGTACCTCGACTCACCAAAATGTGTCAAAATCTCTTAACACATAATCTTAAAACCAGCGTTAATTTTGCCCTCAGATGACATTTAATATCCGTTACATACAAATGAGGGTTTAAATCTATAAGTTAACAAAAGATATTTTATTAATTATCTAATGTTTTAAATTTTAATAATAATTTAATTTATTTATATATAACAATGCGAGTTGATAAAAACAGGGTCTTAGTTCTTTAACTTACAAATACCAACCAAGCTTAAACTTGAAAAACAATATTCTAGCCAACCAACATTGTACCCAAAAACCGCTGAGTGGGCAACTGTTGTTTCTTTGTTTTAAAAAGGTTCTTATCATTCTTTCGCAATTGTACAATAAATAGCTGACGCTGCTGGTTGTTGGCTTTTGTGTATTTCAACATTATTGAAATTCTGAGTTGTGCTAACTCCTCCCTCGCTTAAATGAAGGGCGTCCCCGGACTTCTTTAATATTTCAATTGTAGATTCTATAGCATGTTGCCGACGATTTTTTCTAAGCTTATCATGCAACTTGAAGCCACAGAATGCCAAGGTTAGCAATACCAAAAGAGTAGCAGTAGACAAAAAAAGGACCAGAAATTACCTGGCTTTTTACGCCCTCTATATGTTGTAAATTTTCAACACTTAACCTCTGAATGTATGGCAGACTGAATATGTTTTCATGACTTGTAATATTAGGCAAGGCGATCGTCGGTGGCTCTGATAATTTTGTTACTATACTTTTGTGATTTCTGTATAGGGTGTCATTAATTTTTGCTTCGCCATTGAAAGTCAGTAGAAATGTGCACGAGATGGTTGTCTTTACATCATCATTTGTTTTTATGGTAAAAGTGTCATCGTTTACAATAACAATACCGTTATCAATTATTGTCACCGACTCAAGATGGGAAGGCCGAGAAGTGCAATATGCATGACCACCTGAATGAAGTTGTTGTGCGCATGTTGTTTTTTAACCTTTAGACTTAGCAATATGGCGCCCGATGTCACACAGCTCATCAATCAATCGATCTATTACGCACTATGTTTAACTATACTGGCGATGCCAATTATTATTATGGAATATACCGCTACCCAAGAGATGTTTTGTACAGCTTAACATTCCCTCGATGCAATAGATATATTCGCAGGATTTTTTTCTACGAGATCTAAAGCTAAGAGACTCACAACGTGTTCTGAAGTCTCAACATACAGCTCATGTAGCTGCAAATTTTGATCTCAGTGTTTCGAAGTCACGAAGTCTCATCGTGCAGCTGACATTAGCTGCAAATTTTGATCTCAGTATTTCTATTGTAAATTGATGGTAACGAAGAACGTAATGTCTAGTAAGCCATCCTGTAAGTAGCTTTAAGTCACACCCACCGAGATAAACGTTTTGATTGATAAAGGGCTGTCAGAGCTTTTACAATGACCTAGAAATTACTTTTTTCCTTCTTAGCATAGCCAGTGGATATGCCAAAGAAGGTTTCTGGTTCTATAAATCTATGTATGGGCGATAGATTGTAGCTTTGATTTGACCCCTTTATACTTTTTCTTATGGGGTACCCTTAAAGAATGATGGTATACGAATAATTCTGAATCGCATAATTCTCTTAAGGCTAAAGGCGTAAGATAAAACCAGAAACCGATAACAACGCCTTTGAATTGGACTGGGAGCATAAGCTATTACGAAGCCCGACCTGGCAATTGAAGTTTTGTTCTAATAGGCCATAATATACCTAAGCCATAAAGTTTAGTTCATTTTATTTAATTTCCAAAAAGATACTTGTATTTGGAACACCCACTTACAGGATTCGAATATCACTTGCATGTAGAAATTTGGTTTGGAGGTTGGACATTTACAAAATCAGTAATACAGGTGCCGGTGTTAAAAATAATTAATTTTATTTTTATTGCTATTTTTGCATCTTGAATTCTATTCTCCAGAATGTCAGGTTTCTTTGGTTAACAAGTTACCTAAGCCAGAAAAAAAACACAAAAAGGTATAATAATATAAACCTGTCAAAACTTTTTGGAGAAACTATTAATAATTAAGCTGAACACGATTTTGAGCAAAAAGGGATGTATTCCGTCTTTAAAATAAAGTTTTCCAAAAAATTTTCTATAAAATTATTACAAAACAAATTTTCTATAAAAATTTTACAAAAAAAAATTTCTATAAAATTTTTACAAAAAAAAATTCTATATTACTGTTTATACTAAGTAAATCATTAGAATCCAAAATTTGTGGATTAAATATACCAATTTTTGATAGAGATATCGATAACATCAAGCTTTCTAGCTCCGCGATAATAATTCTGTTTCTAGCAAGCAGGGTCTCGTACAAATGTTCAGTATCTACCATTTTAGCTTTGGTATTTTTGATTATAATACTGACTGTGTCTGTTAAGTTATTTATTTTCTCCTGTGTTCCTATATTTATGAGAACTTGTCTATTTTCTGCCTGAATCAATTCCCCTTGATTAAATCTTACATTCTCGAAGTCATCGTAGTCAGGTGTCCCAGCAACAACCTTAAGAGCCGTGCCCAAAAATTTTATACTTCTTGAATGCCTACGATGAACATCTATTGTTGTTATTAATGTTCTTACATGTCCAATGTCCGCGTCCATTATTTTTTTCATATGTGATTGGGGAAAATGTTCATGTAGTCTTTCCGTATCATCAGCTATTTCAGAATATAATTTTAGGTTCGTTGTATGCCGCAAATACTCAAAATCCTGCCAAATTGTCGCGTAACCGTCTGATACAGGGATGTAGTTTGAATTGGAATAGTCTGTTAGTTTCGCGGTCACTACCGTGACAAGAAGTCCCACCACAAGAATCCTAGGGTTAAAAAGAAATTACTAAAATTTGACTTATCTTAAATTGTCCTTATGGACCACCCTCCCTTTAATGATAACGGTTGTCCCCAAATCGGCTTCTACAGTTTCCAAAATATATAATGGTGTAAGCTTATTGCCTAATCTTCTATTGGTTTTAAGAAGAACCTTTTCACCTACTTGAAATGTTCGATTCTGTCTTCTTTCATTTAATCGTTTCATTTGTGACTCTTGGGCTTTCTGTACCCTGTTTCTCACATCAATTTCAAGCTCCAATGAATCAGAGTGAATTACGTCAATGGGCCTTTTATTTGTGACCGTATGAATTGTTTTATTATATTCTATGGTTGCTAGTAATATTAATTGTATTGTATTACTAATGAATTTTTCCAGCTTAAGGCATTTAGCAATTTTTAAAATAGTACTATGTAGTCTCTCGACTTGTCCATTCGAAGTACTATGAAGCGCAGGTGCATTAACAATTTCTACACCAAAATTATTACTCAGCATTGATTTTATTGTTTCAGAGTTTAATGATGGTTCATTGCCACAAAATATTATTTTCGTACGAGGGAAAAAATTAATCAGCTGTACAATCGGTGCTTCTACATCTATTATAGCTCTCGAGTCTATAGGCTCAACTATTGCAAACTTGGAGAGTTTGTCTACACAGGTTAAAAAATATTTTTTATCTGTTGAAAATATATCAACATGTAAAACTTCCCCTGCATATGATGGAATTGGTGTTGCACCAATCACTTGTTTTTGTGGGTGGCGATCGTATTTTGCTTTTTTGCACACTTTACAATTTATGACCACCTCCTTTGCTAACTGTGTCATTTTTGCAAAAAAATAGTCTTCCAAAATTTGTTTGGTATTTTCCTGAGCTGCCCTGTTATGTTCAGTTACAACAATATCTATTTGTTCATTTTTATTTGTAATATCCATTACTAAATTTTTTGCATAACGAAATGTTGTTGAGGGAAATGTCTGAATCAGTCTATGTTGTATTAAAGCCAAAATTGGTAGCTCGCATTGAATTGCATTCACTACATCTGATTTTACAGCATCACAAATTTTATCTATCAAAACTGATCTATCTGAAAAGTTTATTATGTGTCTCGTTTTAGTTCCAAACAAAACAAATGTTCTTGTTGGCACCTTCGTACCCTCCTCGATCACTATCTGATTTCTATAACAATTAATCGGTTTATCAGTTGATTCAATAGTATATGATAAAGAGTCTTCGCTATGTATTGTTGCAATATCAGAGCTTGAACTCTTACCGAAAGTGTTATTATTTTGTAGGGTGTGAACGTCCTGCAAAGTAAGAGGGTTTTGTCGCGATAAAGCGTCGGCGACGTAATTCTCCTTTCCTGGTTTATAAAATATTTGAGCGTTGTGCTCATCGATGAATGCTTTCCATCTTTTTATTTTTGCGTTAGGGTTACGATCTGAAACCGAAAAAGTAAGCGGTTGGTGATCTGTAAAGATGTTCAGATACCCAACGCCGTATAAATAATTTCTAAGGCTTTTTGCCAGTAACTCACGTTCATTGGTGGCAAAATTTAATTCCCTCTCTTTCAAAGTTCTTGAAATCATGGTTATTGGTTTGCCATTTTGAGACAAAACCGCACCAAGTCCATAAGCCGAAGCATCAGTCGTTAGGTCAAACGATTTTCCGTAATCTGGGTAAAGTAACATAACATCTTCGGATGCTAAGACCTCTTTTAGTTTATTAAAAGCCTGAAGTTGTTTTTCGTCAAAATTCACAACTATTTTTTTAGACTGACTGGCACTAACCTTGCCATTTTCACCTTTTAGGATATCAGTCAAGGGCCTTGCAATCGATGCAAAGTTTTTAATGAAGCATCTATAATAGCTTGCCAGTCCTAAGAAGGATGGCAAATCAAAAACTGGTGGTTTATAGTTTTTTATTGCATTTATTTTACTAGGGCTCGTTGTGACACCCCCTCGCGATACTACAAATCCTAAAAACTCAACTTTTTCTTTGAAGAAGTTCGATTTTTCGCGAGAAACTCTCATATTGGCATCAAAAAGTTTATCCAAGACCCAAGAGATGTGGTCGACATGAGTATCTTTATCTTCTGAAAAAATTATAACGTCGTCAACGTAAACGTGACCCGACTTCCCTATTTGTTCCCTAAGGACGTCGTCGATGGCCCTCTGAAAAATGCTCGGTGCATTTTTAAGCCCGAACGGTAATCTGCAGAATTCATATTTACCATTTCCCACTGAAAAGGCTGTTTTTTCACGGTCCCTTTCTGCCAATAATATTTGGTGAAATCCCGATTTAAGATCCAAAGTAGTGAAATATCTGGCTTTACCCAAATTTGACAGTATGACACTTACATTTGGAATAGGATACTTATCAGACACTGTTTTCGAATTCAGTTTTCTGAAATCCATAACAAGTCGTTTTTTAATGTTTCCATAATCGTCAGTTCCTTTTTTATCTACCACCCAAACAGGGTTATTGTAGGGTGATCTGGATGGGCGGATGATGCCATCCTTTAAAAGATTACGAACTTTTGTATTTACGAAATCTGCTACTCCCATTGGATATGGGTAGAGCTTTGAATATATTGGATTTTCATTCTCAGTGCGAATAGTCGCAATAATATTTGTGTTAAAGGGTAATGCTTCATCAGGTTCAGCAAAGACACCCTTTCTTTTTTCCATAATTTTTCGAAATGTCTCGGATAGCTCCTGCGGTACGTCAATTTTTTCCACACTTGTAAAATTTACACTCTTACATTTAAAAAACTGAATGGGTTCTGACCCAGTCTTATATTCCAGCTTTTTATTTTTTAAATCAAGCTTAGAATCTGTGATGTTTAATAAATCAAGTCCTATAATTCCGTCAAACGACGTCAGGTTTGGAAGAATGAAAAATGTAGTATTTATATTGAAAAGATTAATGGTGAATTTATGTTTTATAGAATTGAAGCCATGAAGTGACTTTACCATAAATGTCTCATCAACATTCCTTACATGTTTTAATTCTGGTAATGGTTTTATATAATTTTTTGATGCGCCTGTGTCTATCAATAATTTAATTTTCCTCCCCGCTATAATCCTTTCTATGTACGGGAGCAGGGATTCATGACTAAAATATTAATTTGTTCATAATCTGAAATTTCATTCTCTATATTAGATACTTCTGTATCGGTTTCATGCCGATAATTATTATCTACATTTCTTTCGTGAGCCATATGATTGACACGCTGTTGCTTTTTATTGCCGGGCTTACCTTTATGGTCGGTTGGGCTCGCCATTGATTATTAATTAATTATTTTTGGGGCTGTCTGAACCTTGATGATGGATCAATATCCATCGGTTCCACCTCCTGTTTCTGCTCTTTTGGACGTTCTTGCCGTCTGTCATAATAAGGATTTTTTTGTTGTGAGTTATAATCACTAACAAACCTAGCGTTTTTCGTAAAAATTTTCTGTTGTGTTTTTTCCTCCACACCTTTAGCAAAATTGCTAGCAAAATTATAGCGCACATGGTTTGATTCAACCTCTTGGGCTAATGCCAGCGCTGATGGAAGATCCTTTGGCTTTGCCGAAAAAAGAATGACGCTTAAAGATTTTTTTGTGCCTGAAATGAACACACGTAATGCGTCCATTCGATATTTTTCATTCAATGATGCAACGAGATCACTATCATGATTCATCCTTGTTTTATTTGTTAAAAGTGTGAGCTGCCGCTCCACTTCATCATAATATTCTAAAAGAGTTAGATTTCCCTGTCAAAGGGTAGACATTTCCTGTTCTATTAAATAAATGGGTCTTTTGTCCGCATAGGTGAAATCGAGTCTATTAATAATGGCTTTAAAATTTAGAGGAGTATCAAAAGAAGCCAAAATCATATCAGCTGTAGCCCTGATTTTATTCCTAATAATTCCCAAAGCCTGAAAATGGGTGGAGCTCCCATTATATTTTTCATAACCTATATAAGCAGTGTGTGCTGACTTTCGCCACGAAACATAAGTTTCATGCTTTCCCTCGAACTCTGGCAAAGATTTTGCTATATCCAAAGTTTCCCTGCACAACACGTCATCTCTAATAGTAGCCTCTTCATATTTTTCTACATCCGGTACATTTACAGATAACTCGGTCACTCTATCTCCTAATTCTTTTAATTTTTCTTTAAATTGTCTTTCCTGTACTACGAGAGCACTGCTAACTGCACTCTCCACAATAGTTTTTAACTGATCTGGTGTAATTGCCATTTCTAAGTCTTCTATAATTTCTAAACTTCTTTAATAATGACTCAATCTTTTCATTCATAGGAGAGTATGCTTTACTTAAAAAAAAAAAAAAAATCAATCGCGATTCAATATTTATTTCACTTTTAAATATTTAATAAGCACTCTACTTACATTGAAACAACAAAAAAAAAATAATTTAATTTATTAATGAGTTTTCTTCAATATAGATGATCCACTGTTTGGTTGCAGTTGATTTTAACTTCAGTCCAATTGATGTGGTTTCCTGAATTGTTGATAGATAGTTGTTTCTTTTATTTGAGATGTAGCACTCTTTTAAATTCAATTGTTGGGTTCCTTTAGTTTTAACACTCGTTGGGCGCCAGTTACTTTATTAATTATCTAATGTTTTAAATTTTAATAATTCAATTTATTTATATATAACAATGCGAGTTGATAAAAACAGGGTCTTAGTTCTTTAACTTACAAATACCAACCAAGCTTAAACTTAAAAAACAATATTCTAGTCAACCAACATTGTACCCAAAAACCGCTGAGTGGGCATTTGTTGTTTCTTTGTTTTAAAAATCTTCTTATCATTCTTTCGCAATTGTAGAATAAATAGCTGACGCTACTGGTTGGTGACTTTTGTGTATTTCAACAATATTGAAATTATAATAAAACTGTAAATAAAACATTTTTTGAAAATTTTTGTTTCTGGTGCAGTTAGTAATCGGAATGAACAGCAATTTTTAGAATTTTTGTCTGTCTGTCTGTGCTCGCATCACATAAAGACTACTGGATGAATTTTATAAAAAATTCTGTGAGGAAGTACCTTAGTATCTTGATTCAAATACAAGATACTTTTTTTCTGCAAAAGTATCTCATTTCCAAGAGAAAAAAAAAACAAAAACCAATGGAAGTACGCAATTTTACCGATTCAATAGTACTGCAAACTTGCCAGAAACTTTTATTTTTGAAAGCCGGATATTTTAAACACTTTTTTCAATATTAGAACTTTATATTAAATTTAGAAGTGTATCCAGGGATGGGTACCTCTACATAAAGAAAATATATTAATTATAACTCAAGTACTGTAAAAGTAATACCCTAAGCCCTTAATTGCGTAAATTCTCTAATTGCGCAATTAAGACTCATGTGTGAACAGGATATAAAAGTGTCTTAACATTTTGTGTGAATTACTTTCAAAGCAAAATCGAATAAAATATTGGTTGAAAATATGCCTGAACGCATAAATAGTGTATTGCAATATAAATGGCTATGGACCAAGAACTAAAAATAAAAACAAACAAATGTTACCAGAAGTGCCAAATTAATTACATTTTGATTTTTCTTTGAACATGCAGTTTTTTGATTTGTTTAAAAAACGTTGTTGTTAATAACTGAATAATAAAAAAAATTAAAAATAAAAGATTAAATCGCTTCATTATTTCTATTATTGTGCGTCGAATGAAGAAAATACAAACATGTACTCAAAGAAAATTTTTTGGAAAACTTTTTTTTTTAAATAATTGTTTTAATTTAATTATTTTTATTTTCAAGCTTTAGGACGTTAATTATTTTTATTCTCGATATTTCGCTACTCCTTTGTGTAGCATCATCACGAAAAATTAAAAAATTAACGTTATGAAAATTACAATTAAAAAAATATTCTTCAAAGTAACATATTTAAAAAAAAAAAAATTGTCATAAACTTATTAAAAAATTTTTAAACAAGTACAAACAATAATTAAAGTTATTTCTTATTTACTAAATGTCTGTAAATTTGAGCTGCAGTATCTGTGTCTGCCTTAAAATTAATTCTCTGTGTGTTTGGTGTATTAATAATTTGTAACCTTTCTAATATATAATAACGACGTTTATAATTGTTTTCTGAATTTAGTACTGAAACATTATCAAAATTGGGATAGTGATTTAATTCAGCACAATGAGAAGATAATGCTGTTTTTTGCGAATTAAAATTCCTATATTTTTGGTCTGATTTATGTCCAGCAATTCTAGTTTTTAGTTTATTTTTCGTTGTGCCTACATATATTTTATTACAATTTTCATTTCCGTTGCAAGGTATTTTATATACTACATTTGACAAATCTAGTTTTTGGATGCTATCTTTAGTTTTACTGAATAATCTGTTTAATGTGTTTTGCGTTTTAAATGCCATTCTATATTTAGTGTTATCAAAGATTTTTGCTTTTTCTAAACGTTCGGTTATTTCAGGTACATACTCTAAAGACTTATACATTTTTGGTTCTATAATATCTCTTGTATTTTGATTAATTCTTCTTGTATTATATTGACTTATTAATCTATTTGTTAGCTTTATAGGTTCTTTTCCCCCAACAAATAAATTGCATTTTTATTAAAAAACGTGATGGGTAATTACCATAATATTAAATAATTAATATTTAAATTCCCAAAAATGTTATTAATAACTAAATATGCAACTGCTTGTGCAAACCTTTGGCAACACTTGTTATTTTTCGATTCTCTTGCGAGAACAAAATTAACTTGTGTATGCTTTTCAGCACACCTTACGTCTGCATTCAGTTATGGCAAAAAACCATCTAATTGTAGAAGGACAGTAAGGAAAAATAAAAACGTGGTTTGTTTGTTGGTGTTTTGTTGAAGCTTTAATGTTCTGTAATATTATTCTATAAGATGCATACTTCTCATTGTGTTTTGTAGAATTTTATTACTTATAGAGTATTTTTGGCTTCTCTAAAATTAGGAAAAAGGTTTCCTGATGATCTGGCCTGAGCAACCAGTGAAATAAGTATATGAACTAGCTCTTTTCCCCCAACAAATAAATTGCATTTTTATTAAAAAACGTTATGGGTAATTAGCATAATATTAAATAATGAAAATTTTTATAATTTAATATATTTCTAATTTTTTTCATATTATTATTGTGGAATTCTTTATTGCTTATCGTTAGAACTCTATCTATCAAATTTTTAGCTGTGTTAACTATGATACGTTTACTATGTTTTGATAGGAGAAGCTGGAGATCCCATCGGTAGTCCTTTTTGTTGTTTATAAATTTTACTGTTATATTGAAAATAACTGCTATCTTCAATACAAAATGTTAAGATACGTAAAAAACAAACTCTTTTCTATACTTGTGTGTCTTTCTATAATATTCCATTTTTCTTCTATCGTACTAATTGCTAAGTCAACAGGTATACTTGGAAATAATGACACTACTAATGAAAGCAATTTCTCATCATCTTTTATTTTTTTATTTTTTATTTTATCTTTAAACTCTAAAGAGTTCTTTATATTATATTTTGAATGTTTCGTATTTTTTTTTAAATATTTGTAATACATTTGCATAAAAATATCTCCTATTGTAGCAGATATTGCTATGGAGAAATTACTAGACATTAGTATTGAAAAATTAATTGTTAAACCGATAATATTGACAAATTATGTAGATGATTTGTTCTGTATAATATCCGATAGGGCCATTGTCAGTTTACTAATGACTTTTAATCAGATTAATCCTAACATTAAATTTAAAGTTGAGATAGAGACTGATTCGAAACTTCCATATTTAGATACTTTACTTATTAGGAGTGGTAATGACTTATTAATAGATTGGTATCAAAAACCAACTTCTTCTGGAAGAATAATTAACTATTGCTTAAAACATAGTAAACGTATCATAGTTAACACAGCTAAAAATTTGATAGATAGAGTTCTAACGATACGCAATAAAGAATTTCACAAAAAATATATGAATAAAATTCGAAATATATTAAATGATAATAATTTTTCTATAAAGCGAAGAAATAATTTTAATTATTGTTTGTACTTGTTTAAAAATTTTTTAATAAGTTTATGACAAAATTTTTTTTTTGAAATATGTTACTTTGAAGAAAATTTTTTCAATACTTTTTTAATTGTAATTTTCATAACGTTAATTTTTTAATTTTTCCTGATGATGCTACACAAAGGAGTAGCGAAATATCGAGAATAAAAATAATTAACGACCTAAAGCTTGAAAATTTTTTTTTTAAGATATTTTTTTGAAATTTTTTATTATATTTTATTGAAAATATTTTGTAAATTTTGTAGAAAATATTTTGGAAATTTATTTTGGAATATTTTTTGTAAAAATTTTTTGGAAAATTTTTAGAAAATTTTTTTTACAAATTTTTAGTAAAAATATTTTTAAAAATTTTCTGTAAATTTTGTTGAAATTTTTTTTGTAAAATTTGTTTTTAAAAAGATTTGGATATAATTGTTTAAACTTTTTTTGTTATATTATATGAATTTTATTTGAACTATTTTTTAATTAATAAATTAATTATTTAGGCTTAAGTTCTTAATTATAAAGAGATAAAGAAAATGCATTCTGCTTTGCTGGTATCTAATTTTTCTTTATCTCTTTATAATTAAGAAATTAAGCCTAAATAATAAATTTATTAATTTTTTGTTATAATTAAAAAAAAAAATACCAAAAATTTTCCACAAAATTTTTAAAAAAATTTCCAACAATTTTTCAAAAAAAAGTTTAACAATATTTTTACAAAATAAATACAAAAAAAATTTTCAAATATTTACAAAGATTTCCTGTTTTTACAAAACAGTTTCAATAAATTTTTTACAAAAAATGTTCAATAAAACATTTATTCAAAATTTTAATGTTACAAAAATATTTGCTATAAAATTTTTACGAAATAATTTTCTATAAAATTAAAAAAAAAAAATTTTGTTTCTTTTCTTCCCTTTTGATATTATTCACCAACTAAAGAAAAACTGTGAGAGCAAATGAATAAATAATTACAGTAGGGAGCAGAAATAAGTACATGTTTGTATTTTCTGCATTTGAAGGCGCTCAATAATTTATATAAAGTTCTACTATTGAAGAAAGTGTTTGAAATATCCCGCTTTCAAAAATAAAAGTTACTGCCAAGTTTGCAGTACTATTGAATCGGTAAAATTGCGAACTTTCATTGCTTTTTGTCTATTTTCTCTTGGAAAATAAGAGCGCAACGTTTTTTAATAAACAGTAATGTTTATTCATAAATTTAGTTTAATTGGCCAGATTGCATCAGATGATTTTAATTATTAATGTAAGCTAATGGGGCCGCCTTGTTATTGTAAATGTAAATAAGACAATTTTATAACATTTTTTTCCCTGACGTTTCGTCAATTTTTTGTTGGCTTTTTCAAAGGGATTTCGTCTATATTTAATAAGAAACAAATTATTTTTTTTACAAATATACATGCATACATAAACAACAATAAAAGAAAATTAAAATAAATTTATAATAATCACATTTATAAATAAAACAATGAAAAAGCTAGACACATAACAAACATTTTAAAAATTATTGCACTTCTTAGTTGGTATCACAGTATTATTTAAACTTTTTTTAAGGCAACACTATAGCTCGCGCTTATGTTGTCAGTGTCCTCTTTATGATTCATTGTTTTGTTGATTTTTTGTTAAATATACAAGCTCTCAATTATGTAACATTTTTCTCTATTTTTTCTTTGTCAAGTATTTTAATTTTTCCAAAGTTAGCTGTGTGTCCTGTTTCTATTATGTGTTGAGCTAATGCAGTTGCTCTTTTTCCTCTCGCGATGCCCATCTTATTCTTGTGTACAATGTTCTCTTTGTTGGTAATGTTTGCTGTGATTTTCTGTTGAGTAATATACAATTTATTGTTCCGTGTCGCAATACTCGTCATTATAAACCTCTTTTTGTAAAATTGTTTAAAACAAATTATGATCTAGCTGATCCTTTTACGCGTATATGTCGTCAATTTAATAGTTTGTATAATTTTGTTGATTTTTATGTAAATGTAAAAGTAATTCAACATAATATCATTGTTTTTTTTTTTTAAGTTCATAATTTAAATTTTTGAATTTTTTCTTAAGATTAAGTTAATATGTATGTTAAATTGTCTAAAAGGATTGTATCCATAGACTTATATTAAAAAAATAAATAAATAAAAATATTGCTGATTTCCATTAGTGAAATTTTCCAAATTATACCTGGCAAATCGGTGTGCTTAAAATTTCTGTATCTCTTCTGGTGCCCTGGTTAAGTTGATTTCAACATGAACAAAGACGGTCGCTTAATCAACTTCTTTATGTATAAGGATTCAGAATACATTTATATACTTAATGGGGTCGGAAATGAATATTGTAGAAATTGCACACGGAATGACAAACTATATATACCCTTTTTCACCACAGGTGGATATAATAAGGTATTAAGTCTTGTTGAATCAGCAGTAGGTGTTACTAGAACAAACATTTTGGAATACATTCGTAATTTAACAAGTATTGTTGAACAACTACGAGGTCGAGTGAAACCTTTAATTCCAGTAATCATTGCACCTGGTACTGGTCTCGGTATTACAAAGTTAGATTTATTAAAATCACTTCCCCAGTTAAGTGAAAATGCTGGCGACTACCCCGCATGAAGTGAATCCGCAAAGTTTTCTGGAAGCTATTATAAAAAGGGATCTAAAGCATATTATGTTGCCATGGGCATTTTAAGAAATAAGATAGTTAGTGAGACAAATGCTACGTTGAGTTCATTAACACATTATTTCATGATTAGATCAATCTTATTCTGATAAGAGTCTTTTGTACTTGTTGGAAAATAAGCTTACGGCCTACTTCACAACGTCACACGAATTCGTTCTTTCGCACAATTACATTTAAAACAAAAATAACATTTGTAAATTTGATTTTGTTTTAAATATAATTGTGCGAAAGAACGACCCAATTCTGAACGCGAAAGGATGTAATCCAAACGATAAATTTTGCTTCAAAAAACAACACAATACGATCCAACAAGCACACAGATTAGTAAATGTAATTAAAAATACCTTTTAAAAAAAAATACTGTTCTGCACTTTTTATCGATGTTTCTCAAGCATTCGACAAGGTATGGCACGAAGGCCTTATATACAAGACAAAACTGAACGACAAAGCTGAACTTGCCCAAAAACTTAACTATAAGCTCATAAAAAATTATTTAACTGATCGAAAGTTCATACTAAAAGAAGGAGATTTCTTAAGCTCACCTCAGCTCATTAAAGCCGGAGTTGCACAAAGTAGTATTTTGGGACCCATTTTATATTTGCTGTATACATCCGATATGCCAACTACCAATCAAGTGCACAGAGTGCTGCACAATTCAACAATATTTAAGAAACTGTCACACACAAAAATTACACGCCATGTTATGTTATGCCAACTGTCATTACATGTCATTGCAAAGCATCTATACTGTTGTGCCCTGTTGTGCTGCTCAACATGTTGTATAAGTTAATAACAAAAACATTCGTTTCCATTTATTCAATTTTTATTACAATTTTTTTCTTGCTTTTCTATGAGTGCAGCGAACTATAAGATTAATGAACTCTAAAAATATTTACCAATATTTTTCCTATTAAATTGTTCCAGCAAAAATGCTAATGTCACCACTTAAGCTGACCTAATTATTATTGCTTTTTCTTCATAAGTACTTTTGTTAATGTAAACATTATTTTTTATTGCATGGTATTGATTTTTATTATAGGAACAATTTGTAACTTTGTATTGAAATATGTTTGTATTGAATTTGTATTTTATTTGGTAAGCACATTTTTGTAATTATAAAATCATTTTTTTGAAAAATAAAGTTCAGTTGATTACTAACTCAAATGAAGAACTAACATATTTTCTTCTAACTGGCGCCCAACGAAATTTTACAATTTATAAAATATCCTCATAAGAAAGGATTAAAAAAAATAAATTGTAAAGAACTAAAAAATCCTCATAAGAAAGGACAAAACCAATAAAAAAAATCCTCATAAGCAAGGATTAAAAATAATTAATTTCAAGTCAGTAAAAATCCTTATAAGAAAGGATCTAAACTAATAAAAAATCCTCATGTGCAAGGATTAAAACAAATTTAGTGAAAACTAGTGACAATAATAAAAATTCAAAAGCATACATATTTTCAAAATTCTAATTATCCAAAAACAGTGACGCTAATAATATAAGTAAGAAAAAAATTAAAACTGTGAAGCAAAAATTAATTACTGACCTTAATAAAACACAGTGGAACTCAAATATAAGTAAAATAAATAAATTAAAGAAGAATTAAATCACAAGAATTAAAAAAAAAAAAAAAAACTACTAACAGTGGAACTCAAATTCAAGTGAAACAACAATAATTAAACCAAGAAGTTATTCATCTTAAGCCAAGAAGTTATTCATATTAAACCAAGAAGTTATTCATCTTAAGCCAAGAAGTTATTCATATTAAACCAAGAAGTTATTTACCTTAAGCCAAGAAGTTACTCACCAAGAACTGCAACCACTAGGATGATATTGATTTGGATGTAAGAAAATATAATATTTTTAAGTATCATATAGAGTATTTAATATAATAGTTAAAAGAAAAATAATTTTATATTAAATTGTGAGAAAACATTATTTTAATCAGTCATAACTAACCCCTGTATCTCCTCAAATATTACTAACTAACTATTAAAAAATATTTTTGTAAAGAGAAAAGGAAAGAATACTAAATATGGCTAATCCCAATAACCTTGTACGTCCGGCAGTTTTAGGCCAACAAAATAATGCAATAAATAATCCAGCTGCCCCAGCCGGATTGAATCAAGATCAGTTTAATCAGCTGCAGGCAAGCTTGTTAGGTACTGTAAGACAATTGTTTTTGACCGAAGGTAGAACTTTAGTCAATAATATTATTAATCCTTCGCAAGAATTTGCAAATTTACCAGACCAAGGTATCGACGCACGCTACAACAACAATTTCGAAGACTTAGAGAAAGTCCCAGACATAGTAAAGAGCTTGAGAGAATTCTCAGGCAAGCACACTGAATTTAGTTCATGGAAGAAAAGTGTGGAAAGAATACTTAACTTATACGACAATTCTAAAGGCACTCCCAAATATTACGCGATAATACTAACGATTAGAAATAAAATAATAGGCGAAGCCGATGCGGCTTTAGAAGCATATAATACACAACTTGAATGGCGAGCCATTGTAGCATGCTTAACCCATCATTATGGTGATCAACGTGATTTAAAAACTTTGGAGTACCAATTGCTTTCATTAACCCAAGGTCACCTATCATTAAATGATTTTTACCAATTAGTTTATTCTCACTTGACCTTGATTCTAAATAAAATCGCATGCATGGAAGCGAGTAATGAGTCAATTAAATTATTGACGCAAACTTATAGAGAAAAGGCCTTGGACACATTTGTAAGAGGTCTTAAAGGCGATCTACCAAGACTACTTGGTGTTCGTGAGCCTCAAGATCTTCCTCACGCATTGTATCTTTGTCAAAAACTGGATAACCAAACTAATAGAAATACCCTGTCAGGAAATTACGTAAGAAATTCAGGACCATTGCCAGTATCAGCAAAAAGACATTTAGTGCACCATTCAACAAAACAATTTGCACCTCACCTAGCATACCCTCCGCAATATCCACAAAAACCTCAATTTATGCCCAATTATGCGAACAGGCAGCAAATGACTATTCATCAAGGCCATTATCAGCAAAACGGCAATTTTTTGCCTACGCGACCACCAAAACCTCCACAGCGTCCAGAACCTATGGATGTAGATGCGAGCCTCAGAACCAAACAGGTAAATTATATGAATAAACCAAGCGAGAACAGGAAATGGAAATCACCTCCATCAAATCAATATGTACCACCGAATAAAATCCAACGCAATTATCATACTCAAACACAACCTATAGATGACTCACCACAACAAATCCCGACCAGGTACGAAACAAATAACGATTTTTTGACAGAAGACAACTATCAATACCCTGAAGAACCAGTAGAACATCAGAGCAATTCAACAACAATTGATTCTGAAGACGATATAATAACGAGTCTTAGCGATATTCATTTTTTAGAATGAGGAGTTCCTCATTGCCATACTTAGAATGTAAAATGAGGAACAGAAAACTACTGAAGATATTAATAGATACTGGATCTAACAAAAATTATATAAAGTCCGAAATTGTTTCTAAACCAATTAAAAATGAGTCCCCTTTCACAGCAAACTCAGTAGCAGGAAACCTCAAAATTACACACCATACAAAAGCAAATCTTTTCGGCCTTAACAATATAATCAAATTCTATATTATCCCTTCAATCTCATCCTTTGATGCCATTCTAGGCAACGATACACTTAAAGATCTATCAGCCGTAATCGATACCAAGAATAATATTTTGCGAATCAAAAATTCAAAATTTCAATTAAAAGAACTTTATTCACAGGATATAAATAAAATTAGCGTACAAGTTCAACATCTTGATCCACAAACTATAAAAGATCTATCAAATACAATTAATAAATATCCAGATCTTTTTACCGACCCAAACGAAAAACTTACATATACGTCTAAGGTAACAGGAGAAATTCGTACGACCACCGATACACCGGTTTATAGTAAGTCATATCCCTATCCAATGCACCTCAAAGATGAAATAAATTCACAAATAGAAAAACTACTTAACGACGGTATTATAAGACCTTCACGATCGCCATACAATTCCCCTGTATGGATCGTACCAAAAAAGTTAGACCAATCCAATGAGAGGAAATACAGAATGGTGATAGATTATCGAAAACTTAATTCAGTCACCATTGCAGACAGATACCCAATACCCGAAATAAATGAGGTACTGTCACAATTGGGAAAAAATAAATATTTTTCGGTCATTGATCTTAAAAGTGGTTTTCATCAAATTCCTTTAAATGAATCTGATATCGAGAAAACAGCTTTTTCCGTCAACAATGGTAAATACGAGTTTACTCGTTTACCGTTTGGTCTTAAGAATGCACCTTCTATTTTCCAACGAACGTTGGATGATATTCTAAGAAAACACATCGGAATACGATGCTTCGTCTATATAGATGATATAATTATATTCAGTAAGGATAAACAAACCCATTTACAAGACATAGAAATTATTTTCAAAACACTTCGCGATGCAAACATGAAGGTCCAAGTTGATAAATGCGAATTCCTAAAAAATAACGTTGAATTTCTTGGATTTATCATATCTGAGAACGGCATAAGATCGAATCCGGCAAAAGTAGAGGTCATCATAAACTTTCCAGCAGCAAAAACGCTAAAAGACCTGAGATCTTTCCTCGGGCTGTTATAGACGCTTTGTCAGGGATTATGCTAAGCTAGCGAAACCCCTGACAAATCTTTTAAGAGGGGAGGGCGGACTTGTGTCCAAAAATATTTCGAAGAAAACACCAATAAAACTTAATAACGATGCAATGGAGGCATTTAGTAAAATAAAAACAGCCCTCACTGAAGAAGTAATGCTTCATTATCCTGACTTCACCAAGGAATTCCAGCTGACAACAGATGCGTCAGAATATGCTATAGGAGCTGTCCTATCCCAAAATAACCGACCAATAATGTTTATATCTAGGACGCTTAGCAAGACCGAGGAACACTACGCTACTAATGAAAAGGAGATGTTAGCGATTATCTGGGCTCTCAACTCCTTCAGGAATTATCTTTATGGTTCAGCTAAATTAAAAATATTCACAGATCACCAGCCGCTGACATATGCGCTAAGTAGCAAAAATAATAACAACAAAATGAAACGCTGGAAGGCCATCCTCGAAGAGCATAATTATGAGTTACATTACTAACCCGGACGAACGAACGTCGTAGCTGACGCGCTATCACGACCACCCCAAATAAATTTAATGACTGCCACGGTTCATAGCGACAAAACATCGTCACATCATCTTATTCCAATAGCAAATGAACCAATTAACGTATTTAAAAATCAAATTTTCTTAAAATTAGGTCCAATTTCTTCATATGAATTTCAAATAATATTTCCCACCTACCACCGGCACATTATTTACGAAAACGACTACACAAAAGAAAAACTAACAGCCATTCTTAAAAAATATCTAAACCCTTCTGTTATAAATGGATTAAACACTACTGAATCTCTTCTCGGAAAAATACAAGAATTGTACCCTGAACATTTCTCTAATTACCGTACGAGATTCGCTCGAAAGGTTGTCACTGACTTATTAAACGAAGAAGACCAGGAAAAGGAAATATTGAATGAACATCAACGTGCACACCGTAATGCCGCTGAAAACAAGATCCAGTTGATTGAGAGGATTTACTTTCCAGGAATGAATGCTAAAATAAAAAAAATTGTCAAGCAATGCAAAATTTGCAAAGAACAAAAATATGAAAGGCATCCAGCCAAACCGTTGCTTAAAGAGACACCAATTCCTGATTATCCTGGACAAATAGTTCACCTCGATATTTACCTTACTAATCAAAATGTTGTGTTAACGGCCATAGATAAGTTCTCCAAATATGCGACAGCAAAAATCGTCAAGTCCCGATCAGCACAGGACATCAAAGAACCTTTGCGCGAGATATTGGTTAGTTTGGGACCTCCCGAAGGAATTGTTATAGATAACGAAAAATCTCTGGGATTCGCATCGGTAAAACATATGTTGGAAAATCAATTCGGGATCAACATTTTCAAAGCACCACCCTATACTAGCAGTGTCAATGGACAAATTGAAAGATTTCATTCGACGCTCTCCGAGATAATGCGGTGCGTGAGAGCTGAAAAAATCCACAATTCATTTAAAGAGTTACTTGAAATATCTGTTAGCAGGTACAACTATTCTGTTCACTCGACAACAGGAAAAAGACCCGTGGATACATTTTTTGGAAGATTGAAACCGGAAAACCTCATGGAGGAGAGAAAAAGACATATAGAAAGGTTAAAAGACAAGCAAGCTGCAGATTTGGCATTTCACAACAAAAATCGAACAAATCCTAAACACTATTTCCCAGGAGACATAGTCTATGTGAAAACTAATAAGAGAATAGGAACTCAATTGTCGCCCAGATATAAAGAGGAAAAGGTGGCAGAAAACTTCAATAATACCATAAAAACTGTTTCAGGTCGAATAGTGCACAAAAGCCTAATAAGAAAATAATTTTCTTCTTTTCTCACTTACAGATTTCTACTGCGGACCATTGAGGCTGAGATACAGATCTTGGACTATTCCAATTCCGAGATCGTGACATTTGAAACAGGACGAGCTTTAATACAGAATGGAACCTTCAATTTGATACATGTTATAGACATCGATGCTTATGAACGGGAACTAAGACTTGTTGGGGAACATATCAATTTTGAAATAAAAAAATCTAACCCCCTCATGCCATACCTCCAACATGAAATGTTGGAGCTGAATAAGTTTATCGATCGCATTCGGCCCTTTAAAAGGACAAAAAGATCCATTAACGAAATTGGCACCGTATGGAAATGGATAGCAGGTTCACCGGATCGAACAGACTTAGATATTTTGACGGACAAAATAAATGACAATTTACGGCAGTCTGAAAACCAAATTATAATAAATAGACTATTCGAACGAAAATTAAACGAACTGACGAATTTCACAAACAAAATAACCAATCACATAGAAAGGGACGATAAAGTAAATATCGAAGCGCTTAAATTTAAATTTGAGTTACAGATATTTAAAGAGGAAATATCTAATATCGAACAGGCCTTATTGTGGTCAAAGGGAGGTATTATAAATTCTTTCCTCTTCTCTCATAATGAAATTGAGATATTAAATGAATTAATTGTAGAACAAAATTTTCCCTATAATGATTTAGAACAATGTTTAAAATTTGCTAATGTTAAAGTCGCTTCAAATAACTCGATTTTGTTGTATGTAATAAACCTACCGATTGTTAATAAACAGCATTGTGAAACTGTCTTGGTAAAGCCTGTTAAGATAGGAAAAGATGTTATTAAGTTAGAATATGAAACTATCCTATATTGCCAAAGTAAAATATTTGAAATAAGAAAACCATGCAAAAGTTATGACAATTTAAAATTGTGCACAAAAGAAAGCATTAAAGATATAACTAATTCCGACTGCATACCAAATCTTCTTAAAAGTAGTCCGGCTATTTGTAAAAAGACCAATAATTTAGATATTCCGTCATTGGAGAAAATTCAGGATGGTATCTTACTGCTCAACCGGTACAATGGATCTATAATTTTAAATGAAAACCCTATCGATATGAATGGAACTTTTGTGGTACAATATCATAATGCCACTATAACCGTTGGAAATGAAATATTTTTGCATTATGACAGAGAGACATACAAACCTTTGCCCGCTATTCTAAGCTCACTGAATTCCAGTCATTATTTCGAGGAAACCTTATCCCTACAACTTATCAAGGAATTGCATTTGAATAACAGTAAAACAATCCAATTGATCAAAAAGGAGGGCAATGTAAACCTATGGGAAAGTTCAATAGCGCTGATAACATGTGTAGCAGTTATAATTAAATTGGTTTTCAGGTGCGTTGCAAAAAGGAAGTACAAGCTTAACTCAACCAAAACGAAGGTTCAACCGATCGGTTCCGAAATAAAAAAACAGATGTAACAGAATGCAATGATAGTTTCCCTGAAAACGGGGACGTTTACATTTAAAGGGGGAAGAGTTAATAACAAAAACATTCGTTTCCATTTATTCAATTGTTATTACAATTTTTTTCTTGCTTTTCTATGAGTGCAGCGAACTATAAGATTAATGAACTCTAAAAATATTTACCAATATTTTTCCTATTAAATTGTTCCAGCAAAAATGCTAATGTCACCACTTAAGCTGACCTAATTATTATTGCTTTTTCTTCATAAGTACTTTTGTTAATGTAAACATTATTTTTTATTGCATGGTATTGATTTTTATTATAGGAACAATTTGTAACTTTGTATTGAAATATGTTTGTATTGAATTTGTATTTTATTTGGTAAGCACATTTTTGTAATTATAAAATCATTTTTTTGAAAAATAAAGTTCAGTTGATTACTAACTCAAATGAAGAACTAACATATTTTCTTCTAACTTATAGGCGCATATGAATAAGGTTTTGAGTTGTGTGTATTATTTGTTTGAGGTGATCATCAGACATTGTCTTATAGAGAAAATCTGAATACTAATAAATAAAAGAATTTAACTCACACATTTTTATAATGTATTTAGATAAATAGCTTGCATTTTTTTTTATTTATTTTGATTTATTTTCAATAACCTAGCCTCTTGGCCATAATCAGTTACAATATTCTGCATATATATTAACAATTAACAAATATTGTAATAAAATTAAAAATTTAAACTTTTTAAGATGTTCAACCATCTAAGACAAGATGATGGTCTAAATTCACTGCTACTTGCATAAACGCAATTCTTTTTTATGGGAATAATCTTTGCAACCTTCCATAATAGTGGAAAAGTATGTCTACTTTTATTTAATGCTGAATTAATAAATGTAATATATGATTTCCCATAATTGGCATTATTAATTTAATAAACTTAAGAGCAAAGCAATCATATCCAACAGCATTCGACCTTATCAAATTAATAGCTCAAACATCTCGAAAACATCCATAGCACGAAAAGAGAAAAACTAAATCAACCCATCACGATCAACATATTGATTAGAGGAAAAATCTATATTGAGAACATCAGGGTCAACATTATCCAAATCCTTAGGACCATCCGCCAATCCATTTTTATTTAAGATAGACCAAATCTCCTTATTGATTCTATCATTAAAAATTGAAGCATGAGCTCTTCTCCTAAATTTTCTAATTACCGTTTTAGCCTTGTTTCTGCATCTACAAAAAACTCTCCAATTTTCACCAGTGCTATCACGCAAATATATTCTATATGCCAGATCTCTAAGTGATAGTTGATACCTAATCTCAGGCGTACCGAATCAGTCATCCTTGATATTTCTTATTAATCGTCGTTTAAAAGGAACAATTGAATGCAGAAACTTCATATTGTCATTTAAAATTTTTAACTGATCACCAACTATGAGTCAAATATATTTCATCAAAACTACAGTTTAAAACCATAGATTCTACCAACCTCATATCAACTGCATTATAATCATAAAACTCATAATATTGTCGTGCAACTGACTGTAAAACTTTGAGTGATACAAAAATAAAAGAGTGACGACTTATGTCGGGAAACTGGAATTGATTAGATATCTGCACCAACTCAGGAGACGATACTAAGAAGCAATCCAGCAAGGAAGTAGAATTATATCAAATATCAAAATAAGAAGGCATGGAATTGTGAACCAGATAAATATGTATTTCTCTACAAATATTTACTACGAAACCTTAACGACTTAACTGGATCATATAAATTGTTATTAAAATCACCCATAATTACAATGTTAGAAGAGCGAACAAATAAATCTGACACCTCATCTTCAAACGAAATTAAATCACCATAAGCAGTCCCAGCTAAAATCTTCGCATTCCCAAGTATAAGTTCAACAAACAGACACTCAACGACTCCATAACTCGTGCCCACATATACCACATTATTTTCAATATTTCACAAAATATAAATTGCAACACCGCCACCCCTACCACTGGGTCGATCACTTCTATGGCAAACATATCCAGAAATATCAATAACATTTTTGAAGATAGTGTCCTTTAGCCATGTTTCACTAATACCAAAAACTACCATCTACGACAAAATGGTACGTTCTTAAGTCTTCAAAGCATTTTAGGCTGTAAACATGAGCGTTTGTTTCCGTTCTGTTAAGTTCAAATATGTCTATATACATATAAGTATAAAGCACAAAATTGTTTGCCGGTAAGCTATAGCTGCGTACACCAGTGAACCGATCATTCTGAAATTTTCACAGTTTTTTAGTAGATATACGGTTGGTAAAATAGGATACTTATTTTTTTGATATTCGACGTGGGTGAATACATATTTATCATCGCGTAGCTTGGTAGCAAATAGACTAGATTAAAATAGTTGGCGTGGTACCTCCCATACAAAGTGAAAAAATATTATCCTGTATTCTATATACACTGAACTGTATTAGGTAGCACCTTGAAATTTCGCAACAGTAACCCCCCCATATTAACGTACATAGTCAAGGCTGAATTGGAATAGTGGGCGTGGTACCTCCCATATAGAGTGAACAATTATTATCGGGTTCCTCGTGAACTGCAATAGATAAAGCCTTAAAGCTTTGCACGAGTAGCCCATATAATAATGTGCATAGTCTACCAAACTGCAAACTAGATTAGGGCAGTGGGCATGGTACCTTCTATACAAAGTGAAAAATTATTATTGAGTACCTGGAGAATTACAATATATATAGTCTTGAAACTTTGCCCAAGTAACCCTCAGATTAATGTGCATAGTCTAGCAAAATACAGAATGGATTTGGACAGTGGGTGCTGTACCTCCCATATTAAGTGAAAAAATATTATCGTGTACCTGGAGAACTACAATAGGTAAAGTCTTGAAACTTTGCACTAGTAAACCGCGGATTAATGTACATTGTCTAGCAAAATACAGACTGGGTTAGGAAAGTAGGATTGGTACCTCCCATAAAAAGTAAAAAATTATTATCGTGTTAATACGTATAATCTAGCAAAAAACATATTGGATGAAAACAGTAGACGTCGTACCTTGCATGTAAACTAAAACATTTTCGATATGAGGATAGTTTGCGTTTTAATGTTAAAGGTTGGTCATACTTTTCTTTCGAGTGTTTATTGTATTTTTTGAGGATGGGTGTAGCAAAGCGCACCGGGGATATATAGTTTTAAAATATAATATTTTGTCTATTTGGTAAATGTATATCAATAAATTAATTATTCAGTTCTGTTCTTGGCGTTGATAAGTGCGGACGCGATTTTTTTTAGCTCGCATTAACAAAAAACAAAACATATTTTGTTTGAATAATTTCAAAAACAAAAACAAAAAAACATACCTGTTTTAATACAACAACAAAGTTGTCTGTAATTTTTTTTCTTTCTTTCTCTTTATTTTTTACAACGGCATATTGAATTGCTACTTTAAAAATAAAACAAAAAACAATAAGGGCTAATGAGCCTCTTTAATTTAAGCAAAAAAAATGTAGACAATATTGTATTAAATAAAGACAAAAAAACTGAAAATAATTTGTGTGTAAATTCTACGCCAGTTATACGTGCCCAATCTTGTTCGTCGCTTTTGCTAAGCGATGACAATAATATAACTACAAACAAGTCGCCTTCTGAATACAGGGTTACCAACAGTAATATGGATAGTGCAGAAAAACCTAAGACTCAAGTGGGAATGGACAGATATATAACTGTGTTGAAAAGAGGTCGAAGCCCTAAATCTTCGCAGATTGCACCAATGTCCAAAGTACTTAAAGATAAGCAGGCTAACGGAATAAGTTCCCAAAATCGTTTTGCTATTTTAGATAACGAAACAAGTGAACAAAATACGGCACCCAAGTCGTTTAAACCACCACCAATTTTTTTAAGGGAAAAAAATTCGAATGAATTAATAAATAAGTTAATTTCAGTTATCGGGGAAAATTCATTCTATGTTATTTCAATCAAGCGTGGTAACATTGATGAAACAAAAATTCATTTTATAGACGAAAGTAGTTATCGTAAAGCAGTAAAGGAGTTTGAAAGCTGCAATAAGAACTTTTATACCTATCAGCTGAAGAGTAGCAAAGGCCTACAGGTAGTCATCAAAGGTGTTGACTCATATGTTAATCCAGTGGAAATAAAAGCTGGCCTCTAAAAAGCAGAGTTTAAGGTTAAAAGCGTTGACAATCTCAGAAATCGAAAGCGTGTCCCTCAACCTCTATTTCGCGTTGAACTGGAACCTGGGGATATTAGATTAAAGAAGCACGAAACGCATCCCCTTTATAATCTAAAATATCTGTTACACCGCAGGATAAATGTAGAGGAACCACATAAGCGGTCAGGACCCGTTCAGTGTTTAATTTGCCAAGAATACGGCCATACAAGGGCTTACTGCAAGTTGCCTCCGGTTTGCGTTGTGTGTGGAGAGCTTCATTGTTCCGCCCAATGCGACAAACCAAAGGATGACTCCAAGGTTAAAAAATGTAGCAATTGCGGTGGAAATCACACTGCTAACTACAGAGGCTGTTTAGTTTTTTCTGTGGTAAGGAAGTCAACTCAGAAATTAAATACTCCTGCTAGGCAGCCACAATACCAAGCAAATGCTTATTACCCTCAGTTAGCTCAACCCACAACCAAACATGTTTCATACGCGGATATGTTAAAATCCAATCATGTTTTAGCACACAAAGCGACACCTACAAACAATTCTACCCCAAATATGCATCCAGAAGCTAAAGAACAAACTCCATCTGGTAACTACAATCGTCTCGAAGCAAGTATCGAGACATTAGTGCATTCGTTAAACAGTTTTATGAGCTCTATGAGCAGCATGATGCAAGAAATGGTTCGCATGCAATCTATGATGTTGCAGGCGGTACTTAACAAACCATGAACTGCTTAAAAATATGTTTCTGGAACGCAAACGGCTTACGCCAACACAAAAATTAACTCGAGTACTTCTTGAAGAACGAACAAATTGATGTCATGATGGTTTCAGAGACTCATTTAACAACAAATAGCTTTTTTAAAGTCAATGGCTATATATTATATGACACTAAAGACCCCCGTGGCAGAGCATGTGGTGGTTCAGCAATACTAATAAGGGCTCGAATTAAATATCATTTACTGTGTGATTTTTGTGAGGACTACCTTCAAGCAACAAACATCTGCATTGAAGAATATCATCAAAACTTTGTTATTTCTTCGATTTATTGACCTCCTAGATTTAAAATATCAGAGAGTCAATATATCGACTTTTTCAAATCACTAGGTCCCTGTTTCATAGCATCAGGCGACTACAACGCTAAACATACGTTTTGGGGATCACGCCTAATAACTCCAAAAGGTCGTGTTTTGTTTGATACAATTTCAAAAATGCGTCTGAATGTGATATCAAGTGGACAACCCACCTATTGGCCTACTGATCGACAAAAAATACCTGATGTTATTGATTTTGGCGTGACTAAAGGTATTTCGAGAGAAATGATTAAGGTTGAAGCGTCACTCGAATTATCCTCAGATCATTCACCCACTATTGTCTATATATGGAATCAGCAAAATATCGTGTCGCCAACAACTTGCACAAGCATTAATTGGTTGAAATATAGAAAGTATCTCAGTACTCATTGTTCGGAAAACATACCGCTAAGAACACCAGAAGATGTGGACCAGAGTCTAATTTATTTTGATCGAAACCTTAAATCAGCTGTCCAACATGCGACAGAAACCAGACAACCAGCTAGATATAATCAAATTTATTTTGTAGATGTCGAGCGGCTCTTGGCTGAAAAAAGAAAAATTAGAAGAGAGTGGCAAGCACACAGATCTCCTCAACTCAAATCTAGACTTAAAGATTGCACGAAACGACTAAGACAGCTGCTAGAATCTCGAAGAGTAGCATCTCTGAAAAATTACTTGGAAGAACTCGACGCAACTACTCAATCAGATTATTCATTATGGCGTGCATGTAGGAACCTTAAAAGACCGGTCGTACGTAAGTCTCCCTTGCGAACTTCTTGTGGAGACTGGGCAAGGAATGATACCGAAAAAGGCAATTTGTTTGTTGGACATTTGAAGAAGGTTTTCACCCCAAATGTATGTACTGATATAGCTGAGTTACCATCAGTAGAGACTAGTGCCGTAGTACCCCTAAGATTTGAATTTAGCGATATTGAAAGGGCAATAGCAGATTTAAACATCAAAAAAGCCCCTGGCGTTGATAAAACAAGTAACAAGATGTTAGTTGAGTTGCCCCGTATAGGTCGCAGAATTATTCTGTTTGTTTTTAATGCCATCTTACGTCTTGAGTACTTTCCTACAGAGTGGAAGGTCTCTTTGATAACTATGATTCCTAAACCAGGAAAAGACCACACAAAAGTAGAATCATACAGACCTATAAGCCTTTTATCAAACGTGTCAAAGTTATTTGAGAGAATATTAATAACTAAGCTGAATCCAATTCTTGGCGCGAAATGATGCATTTCGAACCATCAATTCGGCTTCAGAAAACAACATAGTACGATCCAACAAACACACAGATTAGTAAATGTAATTAAAACGACCTTTGAAGAAAAAAAATACTGTTCTGCGCTCTTTATCGACGTTTCTCAAGCATTCGATAAGGTTTGGCACGAAGGCCTAATATTTAAGCTAAAGCTGAACTTGCCCGAAAACTTGTATAAGCTCTTAAAAGATTATTTAACGAATCGCAAGTTTTTATTAAAAGAAGGTGACTTTTTAAGCTCACCACAGCTCATTGAAGCCGGAGTTCCCCAAGGTAGTATTTTGGGACCAATTTTATATTTACTGTACACATCGGATATGCCAATTAGCACCCTTTTCAACTCAACTTTTGCAGATGACACAGCTTTTTTAAGTATTCATGAAAGTGCCCAAGAAGCCTCACAACTTTTACAAGACCACATACTCAATTTGGAAAAATGGCTAGAAAAATGGAGAATAAAAGTGAATGAACAAAAATGCACTCACATAACTTTCACACTGCGCAGGGACTCATGCCCTCCTATTCGTATAAATAACCAAATGATACCACAGCTTTCAGACGTTAAATACCTGGGTATACATCTTGACCGTCGCCTTACTTGGAAAAGCCACATTGACTTCAAGTTAAGACAAATGAAACTAAAAGCAGTACAACTAAATTGGCTTATTGGCAGAAACTCCACCCTGAGCTTAGATTGTAAACTTCTACTGTACAAGTCGGTCCTCAAACCTATTTGGTGTTATGGGATTCAGTTATGGGGCACTGCCTCAGCTAGCAATGTAGAAAAAATTCAAAGGCGCCAAAATAAGATTTTACGTATTATTACATCTGCTCCCTGGTATATAAAAAATTCGAACATCCACAAAGACCTAAACAAGCCATCAGTTAAAGCAGAAATAGCGAAACATGCAGTCACATATCTAAAGAGGCTTGAACCTCATCCAAACCCTTTGGCGCGTAACATGCTGAATGAACCTGGTTACATTCGACTAAAAAGAAGAGATACTGCTTTTCTTGGCCGTACATTAGAGGGATTACCCGCAAATGATTTCAAAATCCGTGAAACAAACATTATTTTTGTCTAGCACTGGCTGGACTTAAAAAGAATATTTTATTTTAGACTTAAGATACGAGTAATTATAGTTAGTTCAAAAATATTGAAGATACAAGAAATAAATTATGAAAAAAAAAATTATTTAGGCTTAAGTTCTTAATTATAAAGAGATAAAGAAAAATTAGATACCAGCAAAGCAGAATGCATTTTCTAGACAGCTACGTCCGTCATCAGTAGTCTTCGTATCGATCTACCCGGTAGTTTCTATATGTACATTCGGTGAGACTGATAGTGCATTTCAAATATACGCCAAGCAGCTTCGGCAGATCCTACATAAGGACCAGTTAAGGCCATGATTCACTATCATACTCAGTCGTACGTTTTGTCAACAATTGTATGTGTGCTCAAAAAGTATGATAGTGTGGATTAAAAGTGTATGTGTGTGACAGACTTTTTGACAGTCTGTACGATTGGATAATCTTTTGAAAAAAAAAAAATCATAGTATTTTTCCATGCGATCAGAATTGCAAAATCTTGTTTTGTGATAGTGTGGCATCTACAACGCCATTTTGAAAAATAGGACAAAATTCTGTCAGATTTTTTTGTGATTAAATCGTACGATTGTGTAGGATAGTGAATCCTGGCCTTTGGCAAAAATGCATTTACAAAACACCTACAAACAAAAGCAAATCGAAAAACTAACTGTTTCCAAATTTGTCGCTAAAAAAGCATATTATATAAATATACATACATCTGTCCCGTTAGATGAAATAGTTAGGGCTAATTAATAAAACAGTCGTTTTTGACGTCATTCGTGCTTTGTTTTTATCGTACATGTGTAGGTGTTTATAGACTGTTCCATTATTTTTATTGATTCGTATGTTCAACTTTACTCATTTAAATAGAGAAACAACTGTATAATTACTCCTTCTCTTTTTCTTTTCAAAAGCAATAAGAAAATTGAAATTGCATACAAACAAACACAATTGGTCTTACTTGAAGTTAGCACAAATGTATAGGTGTGTTTATAGCATGTGTAGTGGTAGCAATTTAAAGTGCCATTTATTCCTTAAATACTGAACTGAAAATATAGACGGTACACTAAAGCTCGACAAAATCTACTAGCCCACAAGACACTATCCTACCGGGGCACCCTAATAATAAATTAAAGAAAATGTATTACACAAAATGTCTCCACATGCTAGAAAGCACGTCCACCAACGTCGTGGCCTACGTTGGACTGACAAAGACTACAAAAAAGCTCATTTGAATACAAGATGAAATGCTAATCCCATCCTGTCAAGAGAATTGTACTTAAAAAAGTTGGTGTTGAAACAAAACAACCTGATTCTGTTATCTGTAAGAGTGCAAGTGAGAGTGCAGGTGATTAAGAACGGCAAAAAAATCAAGACTTTTGTATCTCGTGATGATAAAGCATTAGCTGCTGATCGTAAAGGTCATGCCGTCAGAGATATTCTCAGTGTATGTTTTAAGGTTCTTAAAGTCGCTAAGGTTTCGTTGTTAGCCTTGAAAAATAAGGAATGTGCAAGATCTCAAGAAGTTTGCGTTTTACATATATGTATGTATGTAAAAAATATTGAGGGTAAAATTTAATTTTTTTTTGTGTTTGACATTAAAAGGAAATTTCTTTCCTCTTAAAATACCTTTTCATGTCAAACTGCATATAAAAAAATTATAAATTTTCCCCTTAATATTTTAGCTCCACCCAGTGAGTTTACCCGTTTAAATATGCCATGTGTATATGTTTGAAACATTTTATAGTTTTTTACCATACTATAATCATTTAATGTTTAATAATATGGTTTGACTACAACCATATAATTTAACAATAATATACTGCTTTTAGATTATGGTTACCTCAACCATGTTTTGTCTTTGCGTGTAGAGATCAAATTCTCATTTTTATTAATTTTATTTTTGATACTTGTGGCACACATACTTGTGTATATTTAAAGTGTCTGCTTTAAATATACAATGAAATATATTGAAACAATGAAGAAACGTTATCGAAAACAAAAAGAAAAAAATAATATGCAATTTTTTGTGTTGTTATTTATGACATTTTTGTACATTTCTGAAAAGTTTGTTATTTCTTTGTATGTTTATATGGCGAGTACTGCATTTTATTTTTCAAGTTCAAGTGGTGATGATAACATAATTGATATACATATACATACATCAGAAATTGCTACGACATAACGTTAACATTTTCCCATCCCATTCTTAGTATGATCTAACTTCTTCATAGGCGGCGAATACCACTACATTTCCTTTCGGGTTAATTTGTTCTTCAAATTTTATTAGGTTTTATACCCCTTCCTCCAATGGTGACAATCGCAATCAAGAACTGGATGCCCAAACGGATTTAATTTCTCGGCAGTTTCCCTTCAAAAATCTCTAAATTTTAGGGGTTTATGCCCTTTCGAAAACCCTTAGCATAAGCGGGATGTTTTTTTCCATTTAAGAAATTAAAATTTCGAACTTACTTAATGTACTTTTTTTTCATTTTAATCTTTTTTTCTTGTAGTCGTTTGAAATTCGTTGCCTGCAATGATGACGACGACATATAATTGAAAATCACGTCATTATCGAAACACCCTTTATTTTTCGTAATTGTTTTATAGCGGCCCTAGCAATACACTTTCTGTAAAAAATTCAAGAGTCTACCTTTTATGGTTCGAAAATAGGTAGGACATACGGGTATATGTGAAAATACGTCAGTATGGGAACACCCATTAAGTTTCAGTTTTAATGTTTATTCTTGTTGACATATCGAACAAAGTTTTAAATATTCTGTATAAATTGCTAGCGTCTGCTTATAATACTTAAAGAATCAAGGTCATATATCTGAAAGAAAAATTTTCTGAGCAAAAAATATAATTCATAGCCCCATTTTCTTCAGCCTGCTAAGCAGCCACAATACCGAACAAATGCGCATTACCCCAAGTTACATAAAACAACAACCCAACATGTTTCATACGCGGATATGTTAAAATCCAACCATATTTCAGTGCACAAAGCGACACCGACAACTAATTCTACTCCAAATTTGCAATCGCATCCTAAATAACAAAACACCATCTGGTAATTTTAATCGTCTCGAAGCAACCATCGAGACATTAGTGCATTCGTTAAACAGTTTTATGAGCTCTATGAGCAGAATGATGCAAGAAATGGTACGCATGCAATCTACTATGTTGCAGGCATTACTTAAAGTGGTTTTACACGATGTCTGTGTTATATAACTTGTCAGTTTGATAATCCATGTGTAATTTCATGTGTTTGTCAAAATATGCATTTTACATACGGTTTATAATTTTTGCTTTCAAACGTACATGTGTAATTACATGTGACATAACCTATAATAATATATCATTATTCCGCCAAACAGTTTTGTATTGGCAAGCTTATTGCCAGAGCTTATGCAAACATGCAACGTAGTGCTTTTCCCACGCTTTTAGTGCTTTTGGTACCACAAAAAATCTAAAATAGCAAAATATCAAGTTGGCATTACAGGATAACAGATGCTTTGCCACATCAAAATAGAACACGTTCTAAATGAAAAATGTCATATGTATTGTACACATGGAAAATACACATGTTATGTTTGAAAGGGTTCACACGACGTGTTTAGAATTTACACATGGAAAAGGAACAAGTCATATGACAAATACACGTCGTGTAAAACCATTTTTAACAAACCATGAACTGTTTAAAAATATGTTTCTGGAACGCAAACGGCTTGCGCCAAGACAAAAATGAACTCGAGTACTTCCTTAAGAAGGAACAAATTAACGTCATGCTGGTTGCAGAGACTCGCTTAACAACAAATAGCTTTTTTAAAATAAATGGCTATATCTTATATGACACCTAAGACACCCGCGGCAGAGCATGTGGTGGTTCTGCAATACTAATAAAGGCTCGAATCAAACATTATTTACTGTGTGGTTTTTGTGAAGATTACCTTCAAGCAAGAAACATCTGCATTGATGAATTGCATCAAACCTTAGTTATTTCTTCGATTTATTCACCTCCTAGGTTTCAAATATCAGATAGTCAATACACCAATTTCTTCAAATCACTAGGTCCCTGTTTCATAGCATCAGGCGACTACAACGCTAAACATACGTTTAGGGGATCAAGACTAATTACTCCAAAAGGTCATGTTTTGTTTTACACGATTTCAAAAATGAGTCTAAACGTGATATCGAGTGGACACCTATTGGCCTACTGCTCAGCAACAAATACCTGATGTTATTGATTTTGGCGTAACTAAAGGTATTTAAAAAAAAATGATTGATGTTGCGTCACTTGAATTATTCTCAGATCATTCACCCACTATTGTCTATATATGGAACCAGCAAAATATCGTGTCACCAAGAACTAGCACAAACATAAATTGGTTGAAGTATAAAAAATATCTCAGTACTCATCCCGCTAAGAACTCCAGAAGACGTAGAGCAAAGTCTTACTGATTTTGATCAAAACCTTAAATTAGCTGCCCAACACGCAACAGTAACCCGACAACTAATAAAACACAATCAAAATAGCAATATAGAAAACATCCAAAGGCGCCAAAATAAGATTCTACGGATGATCACAGTTGCTCCCTGGTGCATAAGAAACTCAAACATCACAAAGATCTAAACGTACCATCAGTTAAAGCAGAAATAGCGAAATATGCAGTTACGTATTTAAGGAAGCTTGAAACACATCCAAATCCGCTAGCCCGCAACATGCTAAATGAACGTGGTTACATTCGTCTAAGAAGGAGGGACATTTCTTCTATCATCCGAACATTAGAGGGATGACCCGCAAATGATAGAAGCAACCGTGAAACATACATCTGTTTTTGTCTAGCACTGGCTGGACATAACAAGTATATTTATTTTTATTTTAGGCTTAAGATATGAGTAATTATTGTTAGTTCAAAAATATATTTGAAGATTCAATAAAAAAAATATGAAAAAAAAATCCGTGTAATTTCTACAATATTCATTTCCGACCACACGAACGCGAATGTGACAATAAACTCAGAAGAAAACAGCGAAAACAGCAAAATAAATAAAAACAAAAAACTGATCTGTTTTTAAATGCTACGCCAATTTACCGTACACATTCTTGTTCACCATTGTTGCTAAGAGGTGACAATAAAGTAAATATGAATAAGTCATCGTCGTCTACTGAACACAGTACGACGAAAATAATAATGGACAGGGCCCAAAAAGCCAAGACATAGGTGGGTATGTATCAATACGTGACTGTATTAAAACGTGGACGAAACCCTAAATCTTCGCAATTGCAAAAGTACCCAAAGAAAAGGAATCGAACCGCTTTGCAATCTTGGAAAGTGAAAGAAGTGAGCTTACAACACTACCCAAGTTGTTTAAACCACCTTCAATTTATTTGAGAGAGCAGAATTCAAACGATTTACTGAAAAGCTTGATATCAATAATTAAGCGTGGAAACATTAATTAAACAAAAATTCAAGTAAACGATGAAACCAATTTTCGAAAGGCAGTTAACGAATTTGAAAACCGCCAAAAAAAATTATACCTATCAATTAAAGAGTGGAAAAGGACTTCAAGTAGTTATTAAAGGTATTGACTCATGCGTAAACCCAGCGGAAATAAAAGCCGGCCTGCAAACAAACGGATTTAAAGTAAAAAGTGCCAACCTCAGAAATCGAGAATCCCAACCAATAGTTGAATTGGAGCCTGGTGATTTTAAGTTGAAAAAAAAATGAAACGCACCCTATTTTTAAACTTAAATATCTAGTGCACCGAAAAATCACCGTGGAGGAATCGTAAACTGTCTCCAGTCTGCGTTGTCAACAAATCTAGGAACGACACAAAAGTTAAGAAATTTAGCAATTGCGCTGGAAATCACACTGCTAGCTACAGAGGTGTTCCTGTTTATTCTACCTATTGTAGTTTTCTATGTACACGATAATATTTTTTCACCTTGTATGGGAGGTAACACGTCCACCCACCCAATCCAGAAGTGTATGGTTAGACTATCCATGAGGTTTACTTTTGCAAAATCTCAAAACTCTACCTATTGCAGATCTACAGGTAGACAATTATAATTGTTCACTTTGTACAATCCATCTTGTGTTTCGCTAAACAATGTACATTACAAAGGGGGTTACTGGTGCAAAATTTCATCAACCTATAAAAGCTACCTAAAAAGTGGGCGTGGTCAATTTTTCTTTGCATAAAAACCTAAGTTGGTCTATGATGAAGATAAAACAACAAAATTGCCCACATCGGTGCAGCCGTTCTTAAGTGATGCGCTTATATAAACTCTACAAAACTAGTTTTAAAGTCGAAAGAAAAAAATGGAGGATTGAAACGAACACATAAACAATGGAAATTTACACATAACCAAAAAATAAAACTTATGTGTGGGGCAGAGTTGAATTTTTTGTAAAACCATATTGATTCGTAAATTGTAAACTATATCCACGTGCATTTAAAATATTATAAAATAGTAAAACAAATGAGAAGTTTGAAAAGAAAATAATATAAAATGTAGTAATATAAAAGTAGTAGCAATAGTAACTTATTTAAATTTTTACTTTAATATTTTATTCTTCACAGACTACATGTTTGCACAAGCTAAAACGAACATCGGGGAATACTGCTGACATCCGCGCAACCTGTTCGGAAGACCTGCTGGACAATGAGGAAGGTATATGCTCCCGGAAAGCTTATGTGAGTTGATAATCGTCCTCGCGGTATGTACCTACATACTTTGATCTATCTTGAAATATTTATTACCTTATATACCTCTTTATATATTAGATGTTTTACAAACAGCGATTGAATTTAAAAAAAGAGTTCGAATGGTGGTAGAACGCAGTCATCATTGGCGAAAAAAAATATTTAAATATGTTAAATTATATGTATACATATAATAAAATAGTAACTCATTTCTGTCTGTACGTCTGTCTGTCTGCTTTTCTTTCGCGTTCGCATCACGTAGAAACTACTGAATCGATTTTAACAAAATTTTGTGAGGAGGTACCTTAGTATCCTGATTCCAATTTAGGATACTTTTTTTCCGCAAAAAAAATATCTTATTGCCAAGAGAAAGTGGAGAAAAAGCAGTGAAAATACGCAGCTTTCACCAATGTCTAAAGAATATAAAGGCAAGAACTCTAATGGAATAAATTCCCATAATCGTTTTGCTATCTTAGATAGCGAAACAAATGAACCTAAAACGGCACTTAAGTCGTTCACACCACCTCCAATTTATTTAAGGGAGAAAAATTCGAACGACTTAATAGAAAAGTTGATTTCAGTTATTGGCGTGAACTGATTTTATGTAATTCCTATCAAGCGTGGTAACATTGATGAGACAAAAGTTATCGTAAAGCAGTAAACGAATTTGAAAGCTGCAAAAAGAACTTTTATACCTATCAGCATAGCTGCCAGGTTTTTAAAAGTAATATCGTCATATTTTTGAGAAAAATTCGTCATTATCGTCAAAATAGCTTATTGAAATCGTCATGAAAACGTCAAACTAACCAATAAAGCATATTCTATTAAAGACTAGAATATGTTTTGGCATGGAAAAATAAACAACAAACAATCAACAAATCTTACAGTATTATTATAAATACAGGGATCCAACACTTAAATTAGAATTCACAACATAATCACATGTAATTAGAATGCACGTTTTCAATGCTTTTAAATAAAAAAATAAAATCCTCTACCTCAGTTTGTTTAACTTTAAATAAGCTTTTGTATATAATATTGTTTCCAAAGTCAACTTATTTAATGAATTTATTAATGACTAAATACTCTTTTCTAATTTGGTGAAGAATGCCATAAAACTAGGATTTTTGTAATAAATTAAGTCAAAACGGGAAACAAAAGGCTAGAATCCTTCGTTTGGATCTCAAACCCAATACGTATATGTTTTCAACAGGAAAGGTATCTTTTAGGTATAATAATTTTAATCGCCTGAACTCAGTTCTTATCTTTCACTTTCTTCAACAAAATAAAAAACATCTTTTGTAACTTCAGAAAACTAACTTTTTTATCATTAATAATATTATAAGAATTAATTTGGCCTAGAACTTTAAATTTATTTTAAAAATTAAATCTTGATAATATCTCATCACAAAGCTCTAAATAAAAATTAACACAAATTTAAATAGTATCGCATTTATCTTTTGCATCTATTTGTACTTCTGACACTACGTCTCTATAAATTATATACTCCTAAATATATGTCTTTATACTCTAAAAAATATGTTTTTAATTTTATAATCAATTAAATAAAAGTCTTCAGTTTTAAAAATTTGTTCATTAGAATTTTTAGCATTTTATTATACTTTTAAATTTTTCTGTACCCTCGTTTTGAAATATTTTATTTATGTTGTAATAATTCATTGAATATATTTTAGAAAACTGAGATACATTTTATTTATAGAATTTAAATTACTTGAAATCAACTTATCGGTGTCAATTTTATGAATGCTTGCAACAAAAATTAAAAAATATGTTTAATGGTTCCTAAATCTCTAAAATTCTAATAACAACAGCTTCTAGGTATAACCAACTCGTTTTATTTCTAAATATATAAAATAATGTCAAATTGGTTGTGCCTCTTCTGACTATTTAACAAATAATTGTGTCAAAGTTTCTATCGATTATGGAAGTTTTAGACTAGCGTAACAACACAACGCCAAATAATTATTAAGAAGTTATTGTTAATAATAAAATGTGTCTGTCAAGGTTGCTTTAACAGTACAAATAAATGATGCAAACTTGAATGATTTAAAATCGTCAAAATTAGGGTATAAATCGTCCCATCGTCGTCATGTCATTTTTAGGACCCAAAATCGCCAAAATGACGATAAATCGTCAAACCTGGCGCCTATCAGTTGAAGAGTAGCAAAGGTCTACAGGTAGTCATTAAAGGCGTAGATTTATACGTTGATCTAGCTGAAATAAGAGCTGGACTTCAAAAAGCGGATTTTAAAATAAAAAGTGTAGATAATCTCTGAAATAGAGAACGTGTCCCCCAACCACAATTTCGCGTTGAACTGGAACCTGGAGATATCATATTGAAGAAGAACGAAACGCACCCCATTTACAATTTAAAATATCTGTTACACCGCAGGATAAGTATAGAGAAACCACATAAGCGATCAGGACCCGTCCAATGTTTAAATTGCCAAGAATACGGTCATACTAGGGCTTACTGTAAGTTGCCTCCGGTTTGCGTTGTATGTGGCGAGCTACATTTTTCCGCCTAATGCGACAAAGCAAGGGATGACTCGAAAGTTAAAAATTGTAGCAATTGTAGTGGAAACCACACTGCTAACTACAGAGGCCGTCCAGTTTTTTGAAAAACCACTAAAAAATTTAATACTCTTGCTAAGCACCCACAATATCAAGCAAATGCTCATTATCCTCAGTTAGCCCAACCAACAACACAACATGTTTCGTACACAAAGCGACACCGACAACCAATTCTACTCCAAATTTGAATCCAGAACCTAAAGAACAAACACCATCTGGTAACTATAATCGTCTCGAAGCAAGCATATAGACATTAGTGCATTCGTTAAACAGTTTTATGAGCTCTATGAGCAGCATGATGCAAGAAATGGTTCGTGTGCAATCTATGATGTTGCAGGCGGTATTTAACAAACCATGAACTGTTTAAAAATATGTTTCTGGAACACAAACGGCTTACGCCAACAAAAAAATTAAGTCGAATGCTTCTTGAAGAACCAACAAATTGATGTCATGATGTTTTCAGAGACTCATTGAACAACAAATAGCTTTTTTAAAATCAATGGCTACATATTATATGACACTACGGGTCCCCGTGGAAGAGCATGTGGTGGTTCAGCAATACTAATAATACTAATAATAATCGAATACTTCTTGAAGAACCAACAAATTGATGTCATGATGGTTTCAGAGACTCATTGAACAACAAATAGCTTTTTTCAAATCAATGGCTATATATTATATGACACTAAGGACACTAAGGTGGTTCAGCAATACTAATAAAGGTTCGTATTAAAAATCATTTACTGTGTGATTTTTGTGAGGACTACCTTCAAGCAACAAACATCTGTATTGAAGAATATCATCAAAACTTTGTTATTTCTTCGATTTATTCACCTCCTAGATTTCAAATATCAGAGAGTCAATATAGCGACTTCTATAAATCACTAAACATACGTTTTGGGGATCAAGACTAATAACTCCAAAAGGTCGTGTTTTGTTTGACACGATTTCAAAAATGAGTCTGAATGTGATATTGATTTTGGCGTGGTTAAGGGTATTCTGAGAGAAATTATTAGTTGAAGCGTCACTTGAATTATTCTCAGATCATTCACCCACTCTTGTCTATATATGGAACCAAAAAAAATATCATGTCACCAACAACTAGCACAAGCATTAATTTATTTATTTATTTCATTTCATAACATAAAGCCCAAACAGGGCCAAAATAACAATATTACAAAGGAATAAAGCCTGAGATCATATTACACACCCTTATGAAAATAAATTCAAATAAACAATGTTTGGCTGTGTGTCTGTATGTCTGTATGTCCTTTATAGAATCTTAAACTATGCATCTGATCATGTTATGATCTTAAGCAAAGTTGTTGCCCATGAGCCGGCGAAGATTTCTAAGTTGGTTCGATTAACTTCCGACAGGTGGCGCCACGGAAAATTACTCAAAATTAATTAAATCGAAAGTGTGCATTTGATGATGGTATGATCTTTAGCAAAGTTGTTGCGCATGAGCCGACGGAGGTTCCTAAGTTGGTGGGGTTAATTTCCGACAGGTGGCGCCACAGAAGATAACTCAAAACGAATTAAATCGTAAACTGTGCAATTGATCATGCTATGATCTTTAGCAAAGTTGTTGCGAATGAGCCGATGAAGGATTGTAAATTGGTGCGATTAATTTCTGACAGGTGGCGCCACAGAAAATTACTCAAAATTTATTAAATCGTAAGCTGTACATTTGATGATGGTATGATCTTTAGCAAAATTGTTGCGCATGAACCGACGGAGGTTCCTAAGTTGGTGGGCATAATTTTCGACAAGTGGCGCCACAGAAAATTGCTCTCTTTTCTGAAAAAGTGCTGAAGGGAAAATTTTCGCGTTAGAGGTAGACAAATAGAGCTAAAAATAGCGAAAAGAGTTAAGTTGGCATCGCTGAATATAACAGTAATGTTTGCTTAGGGCCAGCAACGCGGACCGGGTAAGCTAGTTCTATATATAAATAATTCTTGCAAAAAAAAAACCGACTTCAAAACAGACAAACTTAAAATCATGTTTCTTTAAGACGGTAATTATACAATGATTATATTATATTCGAGGAAGATTGTAGCAGGATTTTTTAAATGTCATTGCACAAACTGTCAATTCAGATAAAAAAAAAACTAATTTTTGAATTCAATAATCTAAAACAAATATCAGTCGATTATCTACCTGGGGAGCAGTACTTCCGGAGTATATAGGGGCACAAGACCCCAGGTTTCTGTGCTTTTTCAGGTCAAACCAATGCCAAACGACTGTCTGTATACAGCGGATAAAAAGTTTGGCTATATACATAAAGTTACACTAACTATTGCGACACCCTGTAATTTCCGAGTTCAAATTTTATACTTGTTATAGCGGTCGTAGCAATACAGGTTCATTGTAAATTTCAACCGTCTGTCTGTAACGGCTTAAAAGTTTGGTCATATATATCACTTTTACATTAACTATTGCGACACCCTGTAATTTATAATTTTAAATATTTATACTTATTTTAACACACATAGTAATGGACATTCTGTCTAATTGTTAAGTGTTTGTCAATAACTATTTAAAAGATAGGGTCATATATATCAAATGACGTCACCTATTGGGACACCCTTTAAATTCAAATTTTAATATAAATACTTGTTAAAGAGAACTTTGTCATACAGATTCTTTGTAAAATTTAACTTTGTGTCCATATACATCAAATTACATCAACTATTGGGACACCCTTTAATTTCCAATTTTAAATATTTATACTTGTTATACCAGACATAGTAGTGAACACTCTGTCTATTTTTCAAGTGTTTGTCTATAACGGTTCCAAAGATGAGGACATAATGGTCAAATTACACCAATAATTGGGACACCCTTTAATTTATCAAAATTTTATACTTGTTGTAATAGCGGACTAAGCAATATAGGTTCTTTGTACATTTCAACTGTCTATCTATAACAGTTGAAAAGTTTGGCCATATATATCACTTTTACATTAACTATTGGGACACCCTTTAATTTCCAAATTCATATTTTACACTTGTTATTTTAGCGGACTTAGCAATACAAGTTCTTTGTAAATTTCAACTGTCTGTCTATAACGGTTCAAAAGTTTGGCCATATATATATCAAAATAAACCAACTAATGGGACACCCTTTAATTTTTAATTTTAAATATTTATACTTATTATAACAGACATAGTAACGAACATTCTGTGCAACTTTCAAATGTTTGTCTATAACGGTTCAAAAGATAGGACCATAAAGGTGAAATTACGTCACCTATGGGGTCACCCTTTAATTTTTAATTTTATTTTTTAATTACTTTTTGTTATTGGGAGCTATAGTGATACGCACTTTTTTCTAATTTTAAATGGGTGATCTACAAATTTCATAATACACGTAAAAAACGTGTATGTTGTATGGGGACACCCTTTAATTTTTAAACTTTTAAACTGTTTTTAAAATGGGACCAATCTGTAGCCATAACCTTTCTAATGGCGCAAAAATTTTTAAAATCGGTTCAGAAATGACCGAGTTCTGAAGACACAAACATAAAAAAAAAAGCAACATTCAGACGAATTGATAACCTCCTTCTTTTTTTGAAGTCGGTTAAAAAGAGCATAGAATTGACCTGACTTAATTTAATCCAAATTAATTCTAATTTAATTTGGCTCCCCAGCCCCATCCACATCACCATTATAAACCACCGAATCAGTACCAACATAGCCAAAACCCCTAAGAACCTTCCAAAGAGCAGACGAATTAAGATTCAGAAAAATTCTAGAAAAATACATTATCTTCACCTTACGAATAACCTTCTTAGCCTTATTACGATGCTTACAGAAATTTCTCCAATTCCCAACAGACCGATTGGAAAAGTAGGCATTATAAGCCAGGTCCCTGTGGGGAGAGCATAACGAATTTCATTGCAATTCATCCAATCATCGCTCCTATAAAATATGTTCCTTCTTATAACCGGAACATGAGAAAAAAGCAGATTTAGAACCGAAGAAATGATATGACATTGACAATCAACATCCCCAGAATAAAATTCAGAAAAGTCAAAGTCAGACAGACAAATAACTAACTCATCCCAATTAACAGACCTGAAATCCCGATATTCAATAAACTTATCAAAGCAGTCAACCTTCATTCCGAACGATGAGAAAATTCAATCAAGATGAGATATAGACGGAAACTTTATCTAAAAGGGCAGTAGAACAATGTGCTAAATCAAAATGGGTAGGCCTAGAGTTATGAACAATTGATAAGTTACATCTCAAACACAAAGGTCGCATACAAGTAGCCTTATCCACATCAAACAAATTGCAATTAAAATCACCAACAATAATAATTTTAGAGTAATTCGGAAACAGATTAAAGTGAAGGTCTTCAAAAGAACAAATATCGCCATATCGTAAGTAAACTACGCCTAATAAAACAACAAAACCCTCAAGACAAATTTTAACAAACAAGCTCTCACAGATTCGTAATAAAGAAACAAGGAACACCTTCTTGAATTTAATCCCTTAGAAATGTACAGCCCAACACCCCCACCACTTGAACCCAAGCGATCATTCCTACAAAAGTTGAATCCAGGAATCTCAACCGCACGACACGAGACATAAGGTTTCAACCATATTTCAGTTACAGCAAAAATATCAATGAGAGAACCATGCAAAAGCGATTTCAAGTCATCAAGTTTACAGTGGTTAACCGAAGGCTTAATGCTCTGGCAGTTCAAATGAGCAACATTTAAATGAGAAAGAGGTTGTAATTTATCTTTCAAATAAGACTGAAATTAGGACTAAAAGTTCGACTATGAGACATTAAAAAAATAGAAAAACATTACAGTGCTGACTGACACTTGGATTACTTTGCAATGAAAACAACTAACTATTTTAACATTGCGATATCCTAGGCCGGTAGTCAATTGTCCGATTCTGCATTACTTTGCAACTAACTTAAAGTTAACTTTCTTAAAGTTAACTTTCTGTAGTTAGCTGTAAACTAACTACTTTTCCATTGGCTATAAGTTGGTTTTTTTAAATTAACTATAAGTTAGTTAGATTTAAGTCAACTAAAACGTAATAGTTCTGGCGTTAGCTGAAATCTTACTTTTTGTAGCTAGCTGCAACCTAACTATTATTTAGTTAGTTGTCATTTTTGTTTTTCAAAGTTAAAATTATTCAAAAATTATTCAAAAATTTTAAAATAAATTTTGAATAAATTTTATTTTGAACAACTAACTAAATAACTAGCTACAAAAAGTTAGTTTTCAGCTAACGTCTAAACTATTAATTGTAATTTGTTTTAACTTATGAAAAGTAACATTTATTAAAAACATAAATATAATATATATAATATTTGATTATTTCAAAAAATTTAAAAACACAAAAATTCAATTTTTAAAAAGCCTTAAAGGCCGGGGCACACAGAATCCGTCAAACGTTATACATCGTCTTTTTCAACTGGCAAGTTGAAATACAAGTTTTGTTATGAGCGTTGTCACAATCAGTAAGTCTCCGTCAATGCAAAGTACGAAAGTTCGGCAACTTTTAACTTCACTTTGATTTCAGTTCAATATATCAAAGTATAACGCATAAGGATTCTATATGCCCCGGCCTTGACACCTCTCATGATTGTTCGCAAATTCCAATAACATTAAAAAATCAACAACACTTTTTTTTTATTATTTTATATAAATAATAACTTCAAACCACTTTAAACCTTTTTATTTTTAAACTTTAAACCTACTTTATTATTTATGAAAAAATTTTTTAATTTTACCCGCGAAAATATTTACTAATAAAAACTCTAAGCTGTTAACTGAAGTCGGCGGCGTCAACATTAATTATTATTATATTAATGTAATAGTAACAAATTTAAAATAATTTTAATTTAGGAATAGAGTAGATTAAAATAAAATACGTATGTACATTATATTTATTCCTCTAACTCCCACTGGAGCATAGGGCGCCATTTAAGCGATTCGTTAGCAAATTGTATTTCAAAAAGGTGGGTTGCTGGCCCTCCTTTCTTAGATTGGTGATAGGACTGCTATCTATGTGTCCAATCCCATGTTGCAGTCATGCTTCAGCAAACTTTCATGTATTTTACCTGACACGTTAAGGTGTACTGTAACCATTCAGGCTACATGACTGGGTGCCTTCTCACTCTAGCTAGCTTTCAGAGGAATTTGAAAAGCCATTGCCCGGGATATACTTGGTCTAGGACCGGAAGTAGTGAGCTGCTTGGACATTCAAACAGAGGAATCGTTACTGGTCATTCCCAAGTGAATGACAGTCAGAAAACTTTCCACACTACGTGCACCTCTGGTGAAAGTCAAATGTATAATGTATGTACATGAATGTCTTAATTTCACAAAAATATTTAAGATACATATACATAGAATAAACTTCCCAACACTACGATTACTTTTACTTATTTAATTGGAGATTATTATCGGTTATTATATAATTATTATATAGTTATTATTATATAATTCTTATATTATTATTATATAATCATTATATAATTATTATTATACAATTATTAGTTTTGTTACATAATCCTTTACTTGTAATATAAAAAGAAAACTAAAATGTGTACGTACGCAAGTGCACTTTATTCCGATTGCTTAGCCGACGTTACTAAGTAAATAAAGCCTTGGAGGCGTTTCAATGCTAATCAACTTTGACTTCTTTCAAAAGAAAAATAAGAAGCAAAATGGGAGAAAACAACGACTAACCAAACACAACAAATTTACTGTCCAGAATATACACTTCATTTAACGAAAATTTTGCATTGCATACTGGTTGGTTAACTCTCCACGTGGTGGTATTGCATGCCACCTCTTCATTTGGCCACATTGGCCAAAATCCTTCAGAGACCTCATATAGTACAAAAATTGATTTTTTTACACTTTTTTACTAAATTCACAAACTCAATTTAGAAAAACTGCTGATATAGTGTAATAGTAGGGACCCTAGGCAACACTCTCCATGTGGTGGTATTGGATGCCACCTCTTTATTTGGCCACTTTAACGAAAATATTTTGGAAAAAAAACCATAACTGTTGTTCAATAAAAATAATATGAATTTATGTTCATTTATTTCAGTAGGGTTTGAAATTGCTGAAATATCATTATTTGCAAAAAAAGTTGTTAAAAATATTTTTAAATTGTTGAAAAATTCATATTTTAGTGTGTAAGACGTTACGTCATATACATATTTAACTTCACACTTCAAAATGTTTTACGTAAGTCCTTACAACAAAAACGAATATAACTGACATATTTAACTTCACACACATAGAAAAAAGTACAATTGCCCTAAATATATCATCACCGATTTGTTTACTTTGACTTATTAAAAAAACACCTAAAATTAAATCCTGAATTTAAAATGAAAAAACTAAATTAAGGAAAAACAATAAGCCAACAAAATTAAATTTCCTTTTATATTCTAATTACAAATATTTTTTTGAATATATCAAAACAAATTTTTTCATACACTTTTTCCAACAAAAATATCTTGTAAACAAAACCCTGAACAGTTGCTTGACAAATTCTTGCTAGTAAAAATTTTACTAACAAAAACTTAAAACTTATTTTTTGTATCTCACATTTTGATTCTCTTGTTTTGCTCTCTAGTTTCTAGTTTTTCTAGTACGTGAATACATATTTTTAGCATTAAGTAAAATTTAAAATATAAAAACTTATTTTTAGTTTAGTTGTGTAACTCGAAGATAAAAAACAGTTAAAAAATAAATATTTCTGTACCTTAAAGCTCGCCATTGGATGAAAGTATAATACACGTTCTTTTGTAGACGGCTGCGGTAAAGACAAACTCATGCCAAACACTCCGTCCAGCCATTGGAAATTTAAACCATATACATTAAAATCGGAAGCAACAGGATCAGGTGAAAAATTATAGTTAGTTACACGCCAACTTCTGTTTTTTCTCAGACTGTACACTACAATACCAAATCGCCAAACATCAGTTACGTAAGCATGTGCATCATCGCACTGATCGTCGAAAACATCCACTACAATGTTTGAATGTAAGCTATCTTCTTTTATTTGACTAGCTGGTAAGTCGTAACGGACTAGTAACTCATTCGTTAACAAATCGAATGTAACTATTTTCGGTGGACATATTTGATTAAGTGAGACAGTGGCGTTTACAATACCAGAATCTATTAACCAAATACGTTTACAGCTATCAATGTAGGTCCGATATACAGAGATTAATTTGGTGCAGTCTGGGTTATAAGGATCACCATGAGATTCCCAATTTGGATATGGCTTAATGGCCGGGCTACGTTCAACAGGTGGATAATTAACATAACCAAAACTTGCCGGTACTCCATCCTTCCATCTTGGCGTTGTAATAAATATTCGATTTGCGTAAAAGTCAATGCCTAATGGCAAGTTATTTTCCGGTATAAATTCCCTTAAAGATATAAAAATGAATTAAAAACATAAAACTTAACATCACTTTTTACTCATGAGCTTAAATAAAGCATTTAGTTGATCGCAATTAAAATATAACCAAAGTTAGGGCATTTATTTGCCTTTTTTTTGTTTAAAATAAGAAGTAGAATATAAAATGTTAAATTTTAACACTGCCCAAAGATGAATAACCAAATGGTACCTCAACAGCTCGGTATAGTATAGACAAAAATAAAAACGAGAGCAGCAAAAATATACTGGCTTATATTAGCTTACATAGTTTTGCTTTCTAATTCGATCTGTAAAGAATTTATTCATTATAAGCTCTGAACAACAATACTCTCGAACAACAACAACAACATTAATGGTTTATTTTCTTACAATGATGGAAGAAAGAAACGCCTCATACAAACATTCGCATTTACGCATATAAACACACAGATTATATAAACACTCTTCTATTAAATACACAGCCACATACATAAATACAAGCATAAACAAATAAATAGCCACACATACAGGTATAAAGAAATAAACAATCACTCAAACAGAAAACAAGAGCAATAACAATCGAACCTGCCAGACCTGTCTGGAATAGAACATTCTGGTGCTTTTAAATCACCTATATAAGTGAATCGTGCTGGCGAGTAGTATGGCAGTATTAATTTAAAAGTCAAAGAGTTAAGTTGTCGAATTTTAAGAGTGTTTAACAGTTTGCTGTATTTTTGAACAGTGGTGTTAAATAAATAAAGTGAGTTACAGTAAAAGTAATAACAGCGTGTATTTATTTTGCAATTAAAAGAACCCAACGTAAAGTAAAAACGTAACAATTGATGACAGAAGTGAAATTGTAAAATAAAATAACTTAAAAAAAAAATAATAAATAGAAATGAAATTTGAAGATCTTAAAGTGGAGCAGCTGAAGAAGTAGCTGAGTAAGCTGGATTTGCCAACAGCAGGTAACAAAACGGAACTGCAGAAGAGGCTTATAGATGAATTCAAGCGTCGTGGCATGGACATTGGCGCATATGAGTTCGAAGAAAAAGAGGTGACAGAGGTTTGTAGCCGTGAAACAACAACAGCAAGTAGCATGGACTTCAATACGATGTTTGCCGCTATGATGGAGAAAATAGAAGAAAACTCTAGAATGCTTCTAGAAAATGTAAACGAAAAGCTAGTCGAAGTACAAGAAGCTTCTAAGAGAAGCGAAGAAGCTTCTAGAGCAAACAGCGAAAACTGTTAGCTGAAGTAAGAGATGAAGTTCAGGAAGCTTCTAGAGCAAACAGCGAGAAACTTCTGGAAACAGTAAATGAGAAACTGGAGAAAAATCAACAACTTCTAGCTGAGATTCAAGAAGTTTCTAGAGCGAATAATGAGAAACTTTTGGAACAAGTCAACGAGAACCTTCTACAAATTTCTAAAACCATTAATAAGCGAGTAGACTACGTAGAAGTCAAGTTCGACGAAAAAATCTCTGCCGTAGAAGTGCAACTGTCCGGTTTAAACAGAAAGTGAATCTTCTAGAAACTAGTGGCGTCGAAGTACAGGTAAAGGATGTCGATGTAAAGCTACAGGAGCTTGAAAACAAAATTATGAGCCTGGAAATAAGAGAAGGTCCAGTACGAGTAGTGACTGAAAACACAAATAGGATAAAAGCTCCCAGTTTCGACGGCACCATACCCTCCAACGTCTTCAAATTTCAATTCGAGACAGTGGCCAGTAAAAATCTATGGAGCAATGAAGAAAAAGCGATTGAGCTGATTCTGGCACTTAAAGGATCTGCAGCAGAAGTCCTCGAAAGCCTACCAACTAGCTGTAGGAATAATTATGAGGAAATAATGGTGGCGTTACAACGCAAATATGGCGGCGATCATAAAAAGGAGCTGTATAGAATGGAGCTACGTGGCAGGGTGCAGAGAGTAAATGAGACGCTTCAGGATTTCGCCATGGAGATAGAGCGCTTGGTGCAGCTAATATATCCTGGGGAAAACCATCCACTTCTAGAACAGTTCAAAGTGAATGCGTTTGTAAATGGTATCCGCGACTCTGAAGTAAAATATGCGGTGTGCGCTGAGCCGAAGTCGTCGTTTCCGGAGACAGTCGCCTATGCGCTGACGCAAGAAACAGCAAAAGTCATTTCGAGGCAGCAGTCATACAAAGTGCGAAAAGTTGAAGTTGCTGCTGAGCATGAAAAAAACACAAGGGGCGAGCTTAAGCAATTACTAGAATCGCTAAAGGAAGTATTGAAAGAACTCCAATGCAGAAGAAAAGCTAAGTGCTTCAACTGCGGAAAAGTTGGCCATCTTCAGGTAGATTGCAAGTCCCCAAGAAAGACTGGATTTGCTTCGCCTAGGGACGAAACGACATACAGTAGTTGTTTCAATTGCGGGAAAGTGGAGCGTCGCAATCAATAATCAGGCGCGACTTGGTAAAAGGAGAAATGGAGCCGCTAAGTTATGTCAGACTGCGTACTACCACTGGAGAATTTTCAACGGTCTATGGCAAGATAAAACTCAGGGTATCTATCGGCAGGCTAAGTGTGGAGCACGTATTTATTGTGGCTGATATTTTGGATGAAGTAATTATCGGAGTCGACTTTATGATTTATAATGGAATCGATATGCGTATGAGTCAGCAAATAATGATTTGGATAAAGGTGAAGATACCACTTAAAATCGGGTATGAGAGAAAGGCTCCACCAAAATGCTTCAACTGCAGTAAAGAGGGACATTTAGCTCGTAACTGCAGGGCGCCGAGGAAAATAAAAGAAATATGCCATCAGAAAAGCAGAAATAGTACGAAGGACGAGAAACGACACCACATCGTAAATGTGCGACGTGTATACATAGATACCAGTAAAGAATGTAGTAAGGCGCAGAAGGGTGACTACAAGTTGGCAACAGGTCTACTGGATAAAGTGGACAGAGAAATATCTCTCCAGAGACGAAACCAAGTACGGAAGCTCCATGAATTTGTGCGTAAGAGGATTGAGTCCACAAGTGATAAAATGAAGGCCAAGTTTGAACGTACTGCAAACTTCGAGGGATTTAAAGAGGGACCGATGATTAACCCACAATAGAAGAAAGTTCACTGGGATGGAACTTATGAAGTAATAAAGCAGCTAAACGATTTAGTTTACAGAATGCAGAAGTTGCAGAGCCCAAGATCAAAAATGAAAGTTGTGCACTTGGAGCGGCTAGCTAACTATGGAAAAGGTACATCTTTGCCTGTTCGGGACGAACAGGTTTGAGAAGGTGGTAGTGTTACGAAAGAAGAATTTATTCATAATAAGCTCTGAACAACAATACTCTCGAACAACAACAACAACATTAATGGTTTATTTTCTTACAATGATGGAAGAAAGAAACGCCTCATACAAACATTCGCATTTACGCATATACACACACAGATTAAATAAACACTCTTCTGTTAAATACACAGCCACATACATAAATACAAGCATAAACAAATAAATAGCCACACATACAGGTATAAAGAAATAAACAATCACTCAAACAGAAAACAAGAGCAATAACAATCGAACCTGCCAGACCTGTCTGGAATAGAACAATTGATGACAGAACGTAACAATTGATGACAGAAGTGAAATTGTAAAATAAAATAACTTAAAAAAAAAAATAATAAATAGAAATGAAATTTGAAGATCTTAAAGTGGAGCAGCTGAAGAAGTAGCTGAGTAAGCTGGATTTGCCAACAGCAGGTAACAAAACGGAACTGCAGAAGAGGCTTATAGATGAATTCAAGCGTCGTGGCATGGACATTGGCGCATATGAGTTCGAAGAAAAAGAGGTGACAGAGGTTTGTAGCCGTGAAACAACAACAGCAAGTAGCATGGACTTCAATACGATGTTTGCCGCTATGATGGAGAAAATAGAAGAAAACTCTAGAATGCTTCTAGAAAATGTAAACGAAAAGCTAGTCGAAGTACAAGAAGCTTCTAAGAGAAGCGAAGAAGCTTCTAGAGCAAACAGCGAAAAGTGTTAGCTGAAGTAAGAGATGAAGTTCAGGAAGCTTCTAGAGCAAACAGCGAGAAACTTCTGGAAACAGTAAATGAGAAACTGGAGAAAAATCAACAACTTCTAGCTGAGATTCAAGAAGTTTCTAGAGCGAATAATGAGAAACTTTTGGAACAAGTCAACGAGAACCTTCTACAAATTTCTAAAACCATTAATAAGCGAGTAGACTACGTAGAAGTCAAGTTCGACGAAAAAATCTCTGCCGTAGAAGTGCAACTGTCCGGTTTAAACAGAAAAGTGAATCTTCTAGAAACTAGTGGCGTCGAAGTACAGGTAAAGGATGTCGATGTAAAGCTACAGGAGCTTGAAAACAAAATTATGAGCCTGGAAATAAGAGAAGGTCCAGTACGAGTAGTGACTGAAAACACAAATAGGATAAAAGCTCCCAGTTTCGACGGCACCATACCCTCCAACGTCTTCAAATTTCAATTCGAGACAGTGGCCAGTAAAAATCTATGGAACAATGAAGAAAAAGCGATTGAGCTGATTCTGGCACTTAAAGGATCTGCAGCAGAAGTCCTCGAAAGCCTACCAACTAGCTGTAGGAATAATTATGAGGAAATAATGGTGGCGTTACAACGCAAATATGGCGGCGATCATAAAAAGGAGCTGTATAGAATGGAGCTACGTGGCAGGGTGCAAAGTGAATGCGTTTGTAAATGGTATCCGCGACTCTGAAGTAAAATATGCGGTGTGCGCTGAGCCGAAGTCGTCGTTTCCGGAGACAGTCGCCTATGCGCTGACGCAAGAAACAGCAAAAGTCATTTCGAGGCAGCAGTCATACAAAGTGCGAAAAGTTGAAGTTGCTGCTGAGCATGAAAAAAACACAAGGGGCGAGCTTAAGCAATTACTAGAATCGCTAAAGGAAGTATTGAAAGAACTCCAATGCAGAAGAAAAGCTAAGTGCTTCAACTGCGGAAAAGTTGGCCATCTTCAGGTAGATTGCAAGTCCCCAAGAAAGACTGGATTTGCTTCGCCTAGGGACGAAACGACATACAGTAGTTGTTTCAATTGCGGGAAAGTGGAGCGTCGCAATCAATAATCAGGCGCGACTTGGTAAAAGGAGAAATGGAGCCGCTAAGTTATGTCAGACTGCGTACTACCACTGGAGAATTTTCAACGGTCTATGGCAAGATAAAACTCAGGGTATCTATCGGCAGGCTAAGTGTGGAGCACGTATTTATTGTGGCTGATATTTTGGATGAAGTAATTATAGGAGTCGACTTTATGATTTATAATGGAATCGATATGCGTATGAGTCAGCAAATAATGATTTGGAGAAAGGTGAAGATACCACTTAAAATCGGGTATGAGAGAAAGGCTCCACCAAAATGCTTCAACTGCAGTAAAGAGGGACATTTAGCTCGTAACTGCAGGGCGCCGAGGAAAATAAAAGAAATACGCCATCAGAAAAGCAGAAATAGTACGAAGGACGAGAAACGACACCACATCGTAAATGTGCGACGTGTATACATAGATACCAGTAAAGAATGTAGTAAGGCGCAGAAGGGGGACTACAAGTTGGCAACAGGTCTACTGGATAAAGTGGACAGAGAAATATCTCTCCAGAGACGAAACCAAGTACGGAAGCTCCATGAATTTGTGCGTAAGAGGATTGAGTCCACAAGTGATAAAATGAAGGCCAAGTTTGAACGTACTGCAAACTTCGAGGGATTTAAAGAGGGACCGATGATTAACCCACAATAGAAGAAAGTTCACTGGGATGGAACTTATGAAGTAATAAAGCAGCTAAACGATTTAGTTTACAGAATGCAGAAGTTGCAGAGCCCAAGATCAAAAATGAAAGTTGTGCACTTGGAGCGGCTAGCTAACTATGGAAAAGGTACATCTGTGCCTGTTCGGGACGAACAGGTTTGAGAAGGTGGTAGTGTTACGAAAGAAGAATTTATTCATAATAAGCTCTGAACAACAATACTCTCGAACAACAACAACAACATTAATGGTTTATTTTCTTACAATGATGGAAGAAAGAAACGCCTCATACAAACATTCGCATTTACGCATATACACACACAGATTAAATAAACACTCTTCTGTTAAATACACAGCCACATACATAAATACAAGCATAAACAAATAAATAGCCACACATACAGGTATAAAGAAATAAACAATCACTCAAACAGAAACCAAGAGCAATAACAATCGAACCTGCCAGACCTGTCTGGAATAGAACAATTGATGACAGAACGTAACAATTGATGACAGAAGTGAAATTGTAAAATAAAATAACTTAAAAAAAAAAATAATAAATAGAAATGAAATTTGAAGATCTTAAAGTGGAGCAGCTGAAGAAGTAGCTGAGTAAGCTGGATTTGCCAACAGCAGGTAACAAAACGGAACTGCAGAAGAGGCTTATAGATGAATTCAAGCGTCGTGGCATGGACATTGGCGCATATGAGTTCGAAGAAAAAGAGGTGACAGAGGTTTGTAGCCGTGAAACAACAACAGCAAGTAGCATGGACTTCAATACGATGTTTGCCGCTATGATGGAGAAAATAGAAGAAAACTCTAGAATGCTTCTAGAAAATGTAAACGAAAAGCTAGTCGAAGTACAAGAAGCTTCTAAGAGAAGCGAAGAAGCTTCTAGAGCAAACAGCGAAAACTGTTAGCTGAAGTAAGAGATGAAGTTCAGGAAGCTTCTAGAGCAAACAGCGAGAAACTTCTGGAAACAGTAAATGAGAAACTGGAGAAAAATCAACAACTTCTAGCTGAGATTCAAGAAGTTTCTAGAGCGAATAATGAGAAACTTTTGGAACAAGTCAACGAGAACCTTCTACAAATTTCTAAAACCATTAATAAGCGAGTAGACTACGTAGAAGTCAAGTTCGACGAAAAAATCTCTGCCGTAGAAGTGCAACTGTCCGGTTTAAACAGAAAAGTGAATCTTCTAGAAACTAGTGGCGTCGAAGTACAGGTGAAGGATGTCGATGTAAAGCTGCAGGAGCTTGAAAACAAAATTATGAGCCTGGAAATAAGAGAAGGTCCAGTACGAGTAGTGACGGAAAACTCAAATAGGATAAAAGCTCCCAGTTTCGACGGCACCATACCCTTCAACGTCTTCAAATTTCAATTCGAGACAGTGGCCAGTAAAAATCTATGGAGCAATGAAGAAAAAGCGATTGAGCTGATTCTGGCACTTAAAGGATCTGCAGCAGAAGTCCTCGAAAGCCTACCAACTAGCTGCAGAAATAATTATGAGGACATAATGGTGGCGTTACAGCGCAAATATGGCGGCGATCATAAAAAGGAGCTGTATAGAATGGAGCTACGTGGCAGGCTGCAGAGAGCAAATGAGACGCTTCAGGATTTCGCCATGGAGATAGAGCGCTTGGTGCAGCTAATATACCCTGGGGAAAACCATCCACTTTTAGAACAGTTCAAAGTGGAGGCATTTGTTAATGGTATTCGTGACCCAGATATTAAGCACGCAGTTTGCGCTAAGCAAAACACATCCTTTGCTGAAACCATTACTTACGCTCTGGCTCAAGAAACAGCAAAAGTCATTTCGAGACCGCAGTCATACAAAGTGCGAAAAGTTGAAGTAGCTGCTGAAGATGAGAAAACAACAATGGACGACATAAAGCAAATACTTGAATCGGTAAAGAAAGTCTTAGATGAAAGGCAAGGTAAAACAAACGCCAAGTGCTTTAATTGCGGTAAAGTCGGCCATTTTCAAAGAAACTGTAAGGCAGCAAGAAAACGATCCAGATCTGTTTCGCCGCCAAGAAACAATAAACGTGCGACTCATGGAACATCTCGAGAGTCGTTAAACTAAAGAGAGCTAGCACTACGGGGCATGAGCTAGCTCCCACAACCGAGGGCCCCACAATCTCCATATCTGTGATGCAGCAGCAAAACAGCAATCTTACTGCAAGCGGGTATATCAACGGAAGAAAGCGTATTCTGACAATAGACACAGGAGCGTCGCAGTCTATAATAAGGCCCGATTTAGTAAAGGGAAAAGTGGAACAAGTGAATAATGTAAGCCTGCGCACCGCGACCGGAGAATTTGCTACTGTCTATGGTAAGGCGAGTGTCAGATTAACTATAGCCAACATGAGTGTGGACCATGTGTTCATTGTTGCCGATATCGTGGACGAAGTTATTATTGGCGCAGATTTTATGATCATGCATGGAGTCGATCTGCGCATGGGGCAACAAATAATGATCTGGCGAAACGTCGAAATACCCCTTGATATTGGATATGTGAGTAAATCTGCAGTAAGGAAGTTGGTTGCTGTAGCATCCCAGAAATTACCACCTCAGGCAGAAACTGTGATATGGGCACGTATGGAGGAAGATTGTGAGGACAACCGGTTGTGGGTAGTAGAACCATCAGGAATTAGGAGTGAGACAATAACAGCAAAAGCCCTCGTGAAAACCTCTAAGAATGGAAAAATTCCTGTGAGAGTGTTAAATCTATCCAACAGTGAAAAAGTAATTGGTAAAAACTCTCAGATAGCTCAATGTACACCAGCAGAGGCCATAATTAATTGCGAGAGAGACTCAGAGCCTGAAAAACTGTCAACTAAAGAGCGCGAAATACTAGCAGAATACGTGGGGAAATGGGTAGCAGAGCTGGAGCCACCTGACAGAAACAAAGCCAAGCAGCTGCTACGAAAGTACGCCTCTGTCTTCGCCCTAAAAGATAAAAGCCAAGGTAGAACGGCAATAGTGAAGCATGAAATAAATACTGGCGAAGCGAGGCCCATAAAGCAAGCCCCCAGGAGCATTCCTCTAGCCAAGCGGAGCGAAGTAAAGCAGCTAGTCAACGAAATGGAGCGAGACGGAATCATCGAACCATCTTCGAGTCCCTGGAGCTCGCCGGTAGTTTTAGTAAAGAAGAAAGATGGCAGCACTAGATTCTGCGTTGACTACAGAAAGCTCAACGATGTTACCAAAAAGGACAGTTATCCGCTACCAAGAATCGATGACACCTTGGACACGCTAGCAGGTACTAAGTGGTTTTCTACGCTAGATCTACAGAGCGGTTACTGGCAAGTCGAGATATCTGACAAGGATAAAGAAAAAACTGCTTTTAGTGCTCTCGATGGTTTATGGCAGTTTAATGTTATGCCATTTGGTCTCTGCAACGCTCCAGCCACCTTCGAGCGTTTAATGGAACGAGTGTTAAAGGGACTCAATTGGAAGTCATGTCTGGTGTATCTGGATGACATAATTGTCATGGGAAAGACCTTCGATGAACACCTAAGGAATATGGAAGAAGTCTTCAGGCGTATATCAGCGGCTGGACTGAAGCTCAGTGTTAAGAAATGTGCATTGTTTCAGAAGGAAGTCAAATACTTGGGGCATCGTGTAACAGCAGAGGGCATATCAACCGATGAAGATAAAATACGGGCAGTAAAGGACTGGCCTCGTCCTCAAAATCTTCACGAGTTACGAAGTTTCTTGGGACTCTGCACATACTACAGACGATTTGTGCCAAATTTTGCTAGTGTTGCTGCGAGCCTACATGAGCTAACAATTTTATTTCAACATAAACGAAACAAATTTATTTTAACACAAACGTTTTACATAGAATCCAAATACAAACAAAAAAGCTATTTTATATTTTCACAAAATATTTAAATTAAAAAGCAAAGGTATATTTTATATTTCAACAAACAAAGTTTCTTATTATAAAGTATAAATAATATTGTTCTGAACTCTTGTGGGAATAAATCTAGTTAAATAAATAATATGTAGGAATACATGTATAAATATACATACATATAACTCATCATCTCTGCATATATTGATCAAAACCACAGCCACCACGTGTACAACCGAAAGGGACCTCACCAACAGCCGGATACAGAGAGGAGCTTCTCTCTGTGAAGCTACCGGTTCCCTAAGTACCAGTCGTTTAGACACTGGTCCGGCCTCGAAAAGGATCTATAATAAAACAGACCTGTTTTTCCGGCTTCAGGAAGCCCTGGCGTCTGACACTTCCTTAAAGCTTTAGAAATACTGCAGTGACAGTTTGTACCCCCGGGGGGCCAAAAACTATAGGAGAGACGCAGCAAATTGCGAGTACGATCACAAGAGAAATTTGTAATAGTATTTTACCACTGGTAGGTATAGCTCTAACATCGCCGGTAATTAGAAGCGGAGAAATTAATGCCTTATTTAACACACAATCACTTTCGTGTCTCTTAAAGACTCAACAGACTCAACACACAATCACTTTCGTGTCTCTTAAAGACTCAACAGACTCAACACACAATCACTTTCGTGTCTCTTAAAGACTCAACAGAATTTGCAGCTAAAATTTTTAGAATTTTTTGTTTTTTGAGTTTATTTATTATTTATTGTATCTTAAATATTTTTGAACTAACAATAATTACTTATATCTTAAGTCTAAAAAAAAAATAATTTTTAAGTCAGTGCTAGACAAAAATAATATTTGTTTCACGGTGCACAGTGGCGCCTTTTCTTAAAACCCGTAACAAAAATACAACATTTCGTGACAAAATTTTGTCAAATGAATGAAATCATCGTATAAAGAACTACTTACTGATCTCAATTCAAAAACGTTTTCCTTAATTGCAAAAAAAAAAATATAGTTTGTGGAGCTGCTCAAAGTCGACAATTTTTTAGAAAGCAAAAAAAGGGTGATCTTGAAAAAATAAATGCACTTTAGTATTAAACCCAACATATTTCATATTCTGACATGCTAAAAAACAACAATAAAGCGCCATCGTCAGTTAACCCGAACCAACTTTTGCACCCGGAACCTAAAGACCAAACACCTTCGGTCAACTATAGTCGTATGAAACGAACCATTGAGACATTATTACAGTCGCTAAACACTTTTATGAGCCCTATGGGTAATATGATGCAAGAAATGTTAAAAATGCAATCTATGATATTGCAGGCTGTACTTAACATACCATGAACTGTTAAAAAATATGTTTTTGGAACGCAAACGGCTTACGTCAACCTAAAAATGAACTCGAATACATCCTCAAGAACCAACAAATTGATGTTATGCTGATTGCAGAAACACATTTAACAACAAATAGCTTTTTTAAAATCAATGTCTATATTTTATATGACACCAAAGACCCCCATGGCAGAGCTTGTGGTGGTTCAGCAATACTTATAAAGGCCCGAATCAAACATTATTTACTGTGCGATTTTTGTGAGGATTACCTTCAAGCAACAAATATCTGCCTTGAAGAATTTTATCAAAACTTAGTTATTTCTTCAATTTATTCACCTCCTAGATTTCAAGTATCAGAGAGTCAGTATAGCGACTTCTTCAAATCAGTAGGTCCCTGTTTCATAGTATCAGGCGACTACAACGCTAACATACATTTTGGGGATCATGTATAAGAACTCCAAAAGGTCGTGTTTTGTTTGACACAATTTCAAAAATGCGTCTCAATGTGATCTCGAGTGGCCAACCCACCTATTGGCCTACTGATCGACAGAAAATACCGGATTAAAGCTGAAGCATCACTAGAATTATTCTCAGATCATTCACCCCCTATTGTCTATATATGGAATCAACAAAATATCGTATCACCAACAACCAGGACAAGCATAAATTGGCTGAAATATAGAAAACATCTCAGCACGCATTGCTCGGAAAACATCCCGCTAAGAACACCAGAAGACGTAGAGCAGAATATAATTGATTTTGATCGAAACATAATTTGATGTTTCGATCAACATGCAACTGTAACGCGGAAAATAGACATATGCAATCACAATTTATTCTGCAGATGTCGAGCGGGTCTTGACTGAAAAAAGAAAAATTCGTAGAGAGTGGAAAACATATAGGTCTCCTCAACTTAAAACTAGACTTAAAGATTGCACGAAGCGGCTAAGAGACCTACTAGAATCTCGAAGGGTAGCAGCCCTGAAAAATTACCTGGAAGATCTGGACCCAACTCCACAATCAGATTATTCATTATGGCGTGCATGTCGAAACCTCAAAAGACCAGTCGTACGTAAGCCTCTATTGCGAACTTCTTGTGGAGGCTGGGCAAGAAATGATACCGAAAAAGGTAATCTGTTTGTTGATCATTTAAAAAACGTGTTTACTCCAATTATCTCGACTGATATAGCTGAGCTCACACCTATCGATGTTAGTCCGGCAGTTACCCTAAGGTTTGAGCTTCGAGATATTGAAAAGGCAGTAACTGACTGGTATTGATAAAATCAATAACAAGATGTTATTTGAATTGCCCCGTATAGCCCAAAAAATTATTATTTTTGTTTTTAATGCCATTTTACGTCTTGAGTACTTTCCTACAAAGTGGAAGATTTCTTTGATTACTATGATACCTAAGCATGGAAAAGACAACACCAAGGTTGAATCATACAGACCTATAAGCCTATAATCAAATATATCAAAGCTGTTTAAAAAAATATTAATAATTAAGTTGAACCCAATTTTGAGCGCCAAAGCGCCAAATGATCACAGTTGCTCCCTGGTATATCAAAAACTCTAATATCCACAAAGATCTAAACGTGCCACAAAGATCTAAAGAGTTAAATCAGAAATAGCGAAACATGCGGTAACGTATTTGAAAAAGCTTGAAACTCATCCAAATTCATTGGCGCGTAACATTCTTAATGCTCCTGGTTACATTCGACTAAAAAGAAGAGATACTGCTTTTCTTGGCCGTACAATAGAGGGATGACCCGGAACTGATTTCAACAATCGTGAAACATACATTATTTTTTGTCTAGCACTGGCTGGACTTACTAAGTATATTTATTTTTTATTTTAGAATTATGATATGAGTAATTATTGTTAGTTCAACCATATTGAAGGTACAATAAATAAATATGAAATGAAAAAAAAAGAATTAATTGTTTGTTTACTACTTTTTTGGTACATATTTTTTTAAGGTATGTTTGTTTTTTATTGAAAGAAGTAGTAAAATGTTTAGCAGATGCCCTACTTTTTCGGCAGTAGCCGCTTTTTAGACACCATATATTTAGTTCTCGCCCATATTTTTGTGAGCATATTTGCTACATAATATTTTCAATATTTTAACTAAGTTTGGCCGCCGCAAGTTGCTGCTGTAGGTGAAATAAGAAGAAAACTGTTGCAACCTCATGGCAGGTATATATTCCAGTTAAAACTAGTGATCAGTAACAGAACTTATACAATTTTATTTTAAAGTGTGATAATGTCATTTACCATTTTAGAATTGTTTGAGTTATTCAGAAACTCAGATAATGAAAATGCATTTAAATTGGCTATTGTGGAAAAACTACACGATTTACCAGGATACCACGAAATGAATATTCATAGCAAAATTCACTTAGTTTTCCTAACAATTAAAAAAATGGTTTGCCTTACACCGTACGAAAAAAGCATTTATGAAAAACAACCCAGACTAAATGGAGTTACAACTTTTGAAAACATCGAAAAACCGCATACATCCTCTGATATCAAAAGAGGACGACCAGCAAAAACTATAAACAAGTGTTCCGAGTACACAAGAAAACGTAAACTTGAAAATGTCACAAAAGATATATCTAAATCGCATCTTTCAGAAGCATTATGTCTTAAGTTTGTAAAAGATAAAGATAAATCAAGGTCCGATATCACAAAAGCTGTGGTGCTTCCAAGCCCAGTTTGACTGCAGAGAACCATATGCTTTACCCACAAAGTATAATATAGAAAAAGCCTTAGCGTTGTTTATTGAAATGGGATTGTCAAAGGAAAAATATTCTATTTTACGAAGCTCTTTAAAGAATCATAATGTGAATATTCTTCCTGGATACAAAAAGATTACATCTGCCAAAAAAGAAGCAGTGCCACCTAATGTAAAGATTACTGAAGTATCGGTAGAGGTAAAACTGCAAGACTTAATGGATCATACAGCCAAACGCCTTATTCAAAGTTTGCCTGAAGAAGAAGCAGTATCACTTCCAGATTGATAAATAAGTGGGGATGTGATGGATCATCCAGTCAAAGTGCTTACAAACAAACAATATCGACAAATGACACAACTATTACAGATACAAATATGTTCCTTTACGACTGAGAAGTGAAAACACTGAGCATTGGAAAAATCCTCGCCCATCATCAGTTCATTTTTGCCGTCCGATATTTTTTCAATATGCAAAAGAGTCTTCAGAAATAATCAAAGCTACAGTGAACGATATAAAAAAGCAAATTTCGGAACTAAAGCCTTCTGTTATTGAAATAAAGAACGCAAAGAGTGTTTCGATTGATTATGAATTTTTTCTTACAATGCTTTATGGCAAAGTCTTAAAGGTAATAACAGATACCTCGTCACCTTTAAAGTGTGCAATTTGCAAAAAGTCACAGAAAGACTTTCAAAATTTTTATGACTCGAGTGATGAGCAAAATTATGAATATGGAATTTCTCCATTACATGCCAGAATTAGGTGCATGGAGTTTATTTTAAAACTACCGTATAAAATTCGGTGTGAAGGTGAATGTTTAAAATGAATACAAAAATTATCTGCTTGAAAAAAAATTATACAAAATGAATTTCTTAAGAAGCTTGGGCTGAAAGTAGACTGCCCAAAGCAGGGGTATAGAAATACTAGCGATTTTAATATGTCCAGAGCATTTTTTGAAAATATGAGGTAACAGCCCGAACTACTGGTTCGACAAGAATGTTATGAAAAGGTTGGCAGTTATCCTAAATGTTATAAACTCTAGAGAAATAGTAAATGCCCCAAAGTTTGATGATTATGCATCAAAAACTTCCCAACTTTTAACTCAAATGTACCCTGAGAAGAAACTTACTCCTACGGTTCATAAGATTTTGGCTCATGGTAAAAGTTTAATTGAATATCAATGCTTACCGATTGGAGAGTTGTCAGAAGAAGCCCAGGAATGCAAAAAAAAATACTACAAAAAATTTAGATACACGAATACTTTTTACGGATAGATACACGAATACTTTTCAGGGATTAGACAGAATGCGGACCTTTTCAATATGTTGGCGTCCTCTTCAGACCCACTTATTTCATCACGAAGACATGTAAGATCTCGAAAGTATTTGGAAGAACATAATTATAGCTCCGATATGTTAAGTCTATTAGATAACGCTCCCAATTTTAATGACTATTTCAAAGAGAACTAACTAACGAAAACCAATTATTCTAGCTAAATAAAATATATACTAAATAACATTATATCTATAGCATAAATATATTAATATTAAAAATAATTTAAAAATGTGTTTCTGTAATAGAAATAAAAAAATGTAATATTGGTTTAACATGTTATATTAGAGTGTTTTTTTCTAAACTTTCGGATTTGAACAATGCGCACCGGGTTAAACTAGTTACTTAATATAAATTTACTTAGCTTTAAATATTAAATGTATATAAAAATGTGTATTTGCGATACAAATAAAAAACTTATATTTAAAAAAAACATGTTAACATTTAACTGGAAAAATTATCCTATTTTAACCGCAATTTTTGGAGCACCCTGTACCTCTAGCATTATTTTGTAAACAGCCTAAGCCTAAAGTGTCCTCTGTCATTATCTTTTTAAATCTTTAAAATATCTTAATTATTTCAAGTTATGATTTTTGCAACGAAAAAAGTCAAAAGGCGCGACTGTGCTGTAACTACAATCATTTGCGGATCAACCCTCCGAATGTAACCAGGTTCACATAGAATGTTAGGCGCCAAAGGTTTTGGATGAGATTCAAGCTTCTTGAGATACGTTACTGCATATTTCGCTATTTCTGCTTTGACTGATAGCTTGTTTAGGTCTTTATGAATGTTCGAGTGTTTTTTATACCCGGAAGCAACTATAATCAGACGTAGAATCTTATTTTGGCGCCTTTGAATTTTTTCTACATTCTAGCTGAGGCAGTGCCTATAATTGCATGCAATAACACCAAATTTTTTGAGGATCGACTTGTACATTCGAAGTTTAAAATCTAAGCGCAGAGAATTTCTTGAAAGAAAATATAAAATTTTATCATAAATTAGTGGTAGTCAACAGTTGCATCAAAATAATGTTAGGATACATGTAAATGGAATTTTGTTTCAAAAGCATATCACGACAAGCAATTACCCGTGATTTGCCAATATAAATTAAATTTGGCAATATATCAAAATGGCGACCGTGTACTAATAGTGAAAATGTTCAATGTTTTAACCATAGCAATAAGTAAAAATGGAAATTTTAATACATATACAGAAGAAAGATCAGCATTTAAAGTGAAGTATTATGTATGTGAAAGTGAATATAAAGTTTTAGTGTGCAATGAATTTAAAAACTTTCTCTAGACAAAACATGGGATGTAGTTTACGTTGTAAATGGCTGCAATATTAAACACCACAGATTGCTTCATTAATATGAATGTGAAGCAACATTATCGTGTACAAGACAAAATAACACTGCACAATTAAATAACACTAAAAATAAAATAATAAATAAATATTTTGAGTTATTAAATTGATCAGTTAGTGATTGAGCCAACATACATTCCTTTGGTTGAAGAGCACCAAAGTAATAATCACGACCTCTTTCTAACTTCACACCTCAAATGTATAATGTTAGCGTTTGCGCACCACTCGATAATACCGATTACCATTTCCGCCTCCTTTCCATATTCAGAGCTGCACAAAACTTCGGAAACTGCCATGAAATGTTAAAAATATAATTATGAAAAGGCTCGTTGGCTGAGCTAACCACTTTTTTTGATGTTCTTGATATGAAAATCCAGTGTGATGTTCGAACATCGAACACACTTTTAAATTCTCTACAGAAGCTTTCAAGGTTTCCTGATCCGATCTTATTACTATTTATAGCACCTAAATTCGGCCGAAAATAAAATACAACTCTAATGTATGGGCCGGTGCCTCAAAGTCTATTTTGAAGCCAAGAAGCTCATTGGTGTCAGTAGGGTATCCAACTCTATTGATTCACTGGAGCATCGACGCAATGTAGGGTGTATATCACTGTTTTATCGCTATTATGTACAATGATATGTGCTCTAATGAAATAAGGGAACTTATTCCCAATAACCGCATATTTTTACGTTGAACTCGTTGTTTGTTTAGAGCTCATCCTTTTGTGGTCGAATGGCTAGTGAATCGCACTACGCATTACAGGGAAAATTCGTTTTTTAGCAGAACAGTTCGTATGTGGAATAAGTAAAATCGAATGACCACAAACACTACTCCCTCTTTTCTCTTTCCCAATTTCCTAGTTCTGGCACAATGCATTGCATGAGTGGGGGTCATCCCCTGAGTGCTGGTCCGAAAAAGAATATACTTAGCTGTCTCCTCACAAAATTTTATTAAAAGTCATGAAGAAATTTTAACGTGATGCAAACCCAGACGGACACACAGATAAAAATTCAAAAACTTGCTGTTTTGTATGCATTTCGATTAATATCTACACCAGCAACAAACTTTTTAAAATATATTTCATGTAGAGAAATTGTCCTCTTATTATTATATGTATAGATAACGAACCCTCTTTATGTATCACTCTTTAGCTTAAAAAATTATAACTAATAAATTGATATATTTATGCACGGAGTGATTTTCTTTTCGAGATGGAGCGTTCCTGGTCTTCCATTGCTTCCTCATCTTTAACATCACCATCTTCATTTTTCTCCAGCATCACTCTTACAACTTCATCAGCAACCTATATTTTTCGAAATATTTCGTAAACATATTAAAGGATTGACAATGTCTACCCTGCTTATTAATAATACCTTATTTATCTGTCTATAGATAAATATCTTCAATCTATATGTACATAAATATGATAAATATGATAGATAAATATCTTCAATCTATATACATTCATATGTATGTATAAGATAGCAACAGGTGCGAATACCCTTATTAATTGTCAGTACAAATTAGCCGCAGGAGTGAATATTAATTATTAATTAATTTCTTGCCTGGTGTTTAGTTTTTGGATAATTCATATTAATACATTAAATTATGCTTTGCAATTATGCAATTATTTCGTAAACCAAATTTTATTGTAATTTAGCCAATAAAATTAAAGTGCAATAAGGTGACAAGCGGTTTTAAGTAAATTGAAATTATTATTTTTATTTTTTGCTTTAAAAAATGCATTGTAAGTAATTTTAGACAAACTGAAATTTATCGTATTTTAACTAATCATTGTTAAGCATAAATAAGGTGATTGAAATAGGATACTTAAGCTATTAAATAATTATGAATAAATAAGAAAATGAATACTGTAATAAAAATTTGGGAAAACAATAAAATTCATTCTATATTGTATCAGTAAAAATAAAACACGCGTTTTATTAAACGGACGGTTCATAGAACCTACGGTTAGTACTTATTAATTGGCGCCCAACGGTTCGAAAACCCTTGTTAATTTATTAAAAAATCCTTATAAAAGGACAAATGAAAAAAAAAAATTGCTTTAAAGAATAAATTACAAAAGGAAAAAAATAAAAATTAAAAAAAAGAAGTTAACGTGCCGTGATCTATTAAGCAAAAAAGTGTAAATCTTGTGAACGTTAAAAAACAAAATCAATGAGCTTATAAAGGTTAAATAAAGGACAAAATTGGGAAATCAATCAAAGAAGGATAAGAAGCCAGTACAAACGACATCAGCCCTAACAACGAATGCACCAACAGCATCTGACAAAACAACAAGAGCGGCAGCAGAAAATACAATGAATATGAAAATCCTCAGATATTTGTAAGCAAAAAATTATTAAATTAAATTTAACTAAATTAAGTTAAATAATTAATTTAAATAATTATTAAAAATTAATTTAAGTAGGAAATAGTAAATAAATAAAAATACAAGTAGTAAATGCTTTTTTGATTCGAACTATTTCATTTTTTTAATTGCTCTAACGTAGTTCGTTAATATCGGTAGCCTTTTCTTTTTCCCGGGTCTCGTTTATTTCTTTTTTTTGGGATATCTTTTGCTTGGTATACTCCTTTTTCTCTTTACAATTATTGACTAAGACAAGATGCCCGCGTTTACTAAGCAACAGATAGTAGATTTGATTTCCGCTTCAGTGGAAGTCCTTACTAGGGATTTGCAAGGGTAAATAAATGAACTGACTAAGCAGTTTGAGGGTCTGAACCCAAAAGTGATTCAGTATGAGCCAGTGACGGTAGCACGTTTTTCTAAAGGGACTTCTCTTGATCTAGTGAAATCTTTACCTGCATTTAAGAGCGAGGGACAGACATACCCTACATGACGAGAGGCTGCGTATTTTGCCATGAATTATTATACTGAGGGAACCGAGAATTATTACGTCGCAATTGGGATATTTCGTAATAAGATCACCGGGGTAGCTAATGCTAAATTACCTGCATTTAACACTGTTTTGAATTTTAAAGATTTAATTGCACGACTGGACCAATATAACGCCGATAAAAGATCTCTCCAGGCATTGGAAAATGAATTGAGTATTTTAGGGGAGGGAAATAAATATCAGAATTTTACGATACCGTTGATGAACATTTAACCCTTATTTTGAATAAAAATAAGATGAGTAAATCAAATAACGAGGATATAGCTAACGCGGTAAACGAACGTGATAGAGATAATGCGCTACGAGTATTCATTTCAGCAAGACCTACTGATCTATTAACAGCCTTGGCAACTGCTTAGGAGTTGGAATCGGACCAAAAGCGCCAGGAAGTTGCAAGAATTTTTGCAGCTGGCGATGTAGCGAAAACTAATTATTCGCTTCAAAAAAGGATCACTAACTTTCGACCAAGACATCCGTCGTATAAAAGCGCACACCCGGCAGCCTCAAAGGATACGGTAAAGCCAAAGGACGTCGATCCCGGTTCTTCAATGTTTAGGCGTCCTACACTTTATTTATCCCCTCAAAAAAGTGCACAACATGATAATACAATTATGAACAAGCGCAAATTTGAAGATTAGGGAAAAACTGCACCAATCCCTAAGGCTCAAAAGGTCAACTATATAGATTCGGAAGAGGTGGAAGATTATGAGGACGTAAGCTCGATCTTCGAAGGGGCCTGAATGACGATGAAGGTGTGGAACAGTTGAATTTTTTAGAATAAAACCTCAAACAATTATCGGTAAGAGACTTAGATTACTTGTTGACACCGGCACTTCAAAAAACTTTATCCAACCACTAAGGTGTGGTTCAATAAACGTGGTAAACGAAATAGACAGAAAGTGTGGGCTATTAGCACATTTTATATTTTACCATTATTGAAAAAATTTGACGGCATAATCGGTTGCGATTTTCTTAAAGAAATTTAAGCGATTGTTGACATAGGACAACATATTAATGTAGATTCGGAGGAGATACCAGTGCATATCCGAAAAGATTTTGAGGATATTATGACATCAAGTAAAAATACGTTTGTGGATCCAAAGAGATAACTACTATTTAATACCTGTCCAAAGTATTTGGACACAAATTTGAATTTATGAACACGAAACAAGAATTTATGTACCTACTAATTTAATGGCAACTCATGGTCCTCTCGATTGTGTTTGATCCAGCAGTAAAATTCTCTTAAGAAATAGAAACATGAGGTAAATGGAAATAAAAAACCAAAAGCTCAACAGTTAAAGAAAAACGGCGCAGGCGTAAGTACGTACATATGTAGATAATAATTTAATTAAAAGAAAAAACAAAGCAAAAATTCAGTGAAATTCTGTTTGAATAGTGAAGAAAAAAAATATAAAAAAAACGTATTAAAAAGTAATAAATACAAAAAGTTCAAAAAGAAGAAAGTCAAAAAAAAAACTATGAAAAAAAAATATAATATATGTATGTATGTGTTTGTGCTCCCAAAATTCTAAATCAACAAACAAGAATTATTTAAATTTATATGTGTGTACATATGTATGTATGTACCCATGATTTCTGCAAAAAAGTGTAAATTGTGAAAAAAAGTATGCCCCGTTAATCGATTCCGCTAGAAACCGGTATTAGAAAGAAAAAAAAATCCCGTTAGCTTTTCGAAAAAATCATACCAACACATATATACATACATACATATATAAAAATTTAAAACAAAAAAGAAAAGAAAAATGTGCTAAAACCCGTTAACTTTTCGAAAAAAATCATACCAACACATATATACATACATATATACAAATTTAAAACAAAAAAGAAAAGAAAAAAGTGCTAAAACAAAAGTTAAAGCAAAAAATTTTCAGTACGCAAACATATATAAGTACATAGTTTAAACATACATACATACATTTGCTAAAATTAGCAAGTAAGAATAGAAAGAAAAATTTAAAAATCAACCACCAAAAATCGTATTTGCCTGAAGACTCTCTTAAAGAAAAGTAAGTTTAAACAAGAGAATAATTCCTTTTACTTAAGTATTTATAGTTAAACTCAAACTTTTAATTTGTTCTCTTTCAACAAAAAATAAGAACAAAATCTTTTCTTTCTCCAACCGCTTACTCTTACTATGAGTTTAAGTTTCACTGATGAAACTTAAATTTAACTCTTAAACATATAGAGTACCACATTTGATTTTATGTGCTTATTCTCCAACAAAAAAAAAAAAAAAAAAAAAATTTTACACTTTCGTATACTCTTGATTTTGGATAAAAATTTAAATCGACTCTGTTAAATTTGTGTCTTCTCTTAAACATATTGAATTTAAATTTAATTTATGTGAGTTTTTTCTCTTACACATAAGGAATTTACAATCTCAAGATTAAATTAATTTAATTATACTGCGTTGAGCTTTGTTTAAAAACATATTGATTTACAAGAATATTACTTGATATTGTGTCTTATTCTCTTTCATGCAAAACCAAAAATCTCGTCAGATCTCTTGTTTTACATAAAATAAAAAAAAAATGTAAACCAATGGTATGGCATTATTATTTTTCTCTTAAATTAAAAAGAACTTAAAAATAAAACAGTGTTGAGACTTGTGATACAGTGGTACACTTCATCCCTTTATGGTACAAATTCTTATAAGAGTTATTCAATAATAGAATCAATATTTTTTACTTTTATTATAATAAAAAAGCTTGTAAAGTCCAAAGTTCTCTAATCTTGTATAAAACTAACAAAAGTAAAACGTTCTTGATTGATGTTACGCATTTTATTGTTCTCTTCAATCAAAACTGCAATAAACAATTTATGGCACGTTGCATTGCCTCAATCATTCTCTATTAAATACTAAATATTGATACTGATACTAAATATTTCTGATTTTGTACAATTTTATCATTTATTTGCGGTACAATTTAAACATGGTCAGATCTCAACACTGACACAAAATAAAATAAAATTACTCTCATTAGTACCAACGTACATTCACACATATGTATGTAAGCTGCAATCCAGAAGCTTACTGCATTTAAACACATACAGTCCACAGAATCTAAATAAGGCTTTTACAATTACAGTCTGGTAAAAAATAATAAGGCAACAATAGAGGAAAATTTATATTTAATAAAAACTCAACTCAAATTCATAATAAATAAATTTATGAAATAGAATAGAATATTTAATTAAAATTGAGAAGCAAATTAAATAAAATTGAAACAAATCACCAATTGTTTAAAATAAATTAAATTAATGACAATAATTTAATTATTTACCCTCAACGAAAAGAGAAAAGGAAAGAAACCCCACCCCGCCCTGAATGAAAATTAAAGATTATTGAAGTTTATATTGCATACAACAATATGAATAAATCTTTATTATGATATATCTCTCATTATATTACTCTCTAAATTTCTAATTCATTAATAGTTCAATATTGATTCTTGCAACCATCTGTATTATCATATTTTAAACTAGACAAAGCATCTAGTGCTAATTCATTAGCCCCTTATTCTACTAAACAATACAGATAAAAAAGGTTAAGAACAATAAATCAAAACTCAATTCTATCTATAATCTTGATTACACTAGATAATTAATATTTAGTGTTATATCCCAATAGCCCGGGATCCCTTAAAAGATAGAGATACACTCGAACTTGAAACAAGCTGTAAGTGAACTTAAAAGCTTTAACAGCAAAGTTACAAGTACTATTGGTGAATTAACTACACCCATTGCAGAGAAAATATCCCATTTCTCTATTTTTTATAGCATTTATTCTCTACTATTGCATTTCAATACACAAAGATGACTTCAACATCTCGAAATGATACTCAAACGTCCCCAAAAGATCGCTTTCTTTTCAATTATAACCACTTACTTCAAATGTGCGACATAGTCAATCGTACCCCTGTTGAAGAACAAAACGAATCAGTGCTAGAAGCAAAATTGAAAGGTTTAGACGCAAGGTGGGAAAAAACAGAAATCTCATATGAAGAAATGATGCTATCTCACGATAATGTAGTGGCACCTGACGATAAAGAAGAGGCAAAAATAACGTACGAACTGTGCTCAGAAGCATATTATAATTGTACTTCTCAAATCCTCGACTTAATGAAAACATTTCGCAAGGATACCACGTACCCGCGAGGTTATGAACCTAAATCTCGATATTCTCTTCCACCAATAATGCAAACTCAAAACTATGCCACAGAATATTCGAATGACTGCATAAAACTCCCTCCCTGTGATACAGAAGTATTTAAAGGCAGTTACGAACAATGGCCTTCATTTAGAGATATGTTTACGGCAGTTTATATAAACCATCCGAAACTGTCCCCTGTCACAAAGTTATATCACCTTAGAAACAAAACGGTAGGTGAAGCAGGAGCTATTGTAAAGAGATACCCACTCTCGAATGATAATTTTGATTTGGCATGGAATGCACTGCAAACCCGTTATGAAAATAAGCGTGTTCTCGTAGATAATCAAATTAAAATTCTCTTTGACATACAACCAGCAAAAAATGAGGATAGCGAATCAATACGTAGAATACAATCATCAGTAAATGATTGCCTAGCAACTCTCAGGACACTTGGTATTGAAGTAGAGAGCTGGGACCCAATTCTGATTCGTTTGATCTCAACTAAACTTCCCGAAGTCACACTTTCCCTCTGGGAGCAATCCCTAACATCTCCTAGGGAACTCCCCAAGTGGACTCAAATGTCTCAGTTCCTCGTAGACAGATATGAAGCGGTAGAACGCCTTAATAGCGTAAAGACATCAAAAGATTGCTTCTCTTTCTCAAACATATCCAAATCAAAGGTACACACATATATATCTCAAGAGAATTTGAGCTCATACGCTTGCAAATTATGTAAGAAAAATCACTCCATACGCACGTGTCCTAAGTTTCATTCCTTTACGATACAACAACGAGTTGATTTCGTATTTAAGAACAAAATTTGCAACAACTGTCTAGCTTCATCCCATCTCAAGGCGAATTGTAAAAGCAAACATACCTGTCTCTACTGTAAGAAACCACACCACACTCTATTACACATGAAGCGAAATCCTCAGAACCTAGAAAATTTACAGCACAAAGAAACTTTAAACGAGTACAGCACTTATTCGGAAAAACCTTTTTCAAAAAATGTTCAAACCAGTAAAGATAACTCTTACGATGAACGCCCCCAGACGTCTAGTCAAGTTCAGGCGAATTGCTCCAGCAGTAATGAAAATATTTTGCTACGCACAGCATTAACTCAAATAGAGCAGGAGGTGAATTATTTACTGTTCGAGCATTAATTGACCCTGGTTCTCAGCGAACATTTTTGTCTGAAAAAGTGCGAATTCGTCTCCAACTTCCATATAAGAAATGCCACTTTGAAATTAGTGGTATTGGTGGACAAAATCAGACAGCTAGCAAAGAATGCGAGTTCGTTTTATATGCGAAAAAGTATGAACTCAAGGTTCCTATTAGAGCCATAGTGTTGCCGAAAGTCACCAAGCAACTACCTGCTTGCACATTTAAGATCCCCTACTCCTCCGAACTATGTGAATTAGATTTGGCAGACCCCACATTTAATAAGTCGTCTCAAATTGATTTAGTTCTAGGATATGACTACGAGCAACTTCTCAACATAGAAGGCATAAAGAAAAACATATGCGGCCAAACGTCAGCCTATAATACCATTTTCGGATGGGTGCTCAGCGGTCCCATGAAAGCTCAGCTCGTTCAAACATTTACAACATCAGTAGAAAAATCAAATTCAGCTGAGCTCATCAGTCTTGTAAAGAAATTTTGGGAACAAGAAGAAATTCCTATTGCTCGGCAAAAGTCACCAGAAGACGACAGTTGCGAAAGATTTTACGACCAAACGACCACTCGTCAGGCGAATGGAAGATATATGGCAAGATTACCATTTAAACCAGAATATCCCGAACAAGTTTATCTTGGTTCTTCACGGTTCATGGCGCTTGCTCAATATTCTCAAATAGAAAAAACTCTCTCTAAAAATATCGAACTGCAAACCCAATATAGAGAAGTGCTAAATGAATATTTGACTCTAGGTCATATGGAGGAAACTACCTCCAATGAAATTGTATCTCAAGGTAAATATAGATCATTCTATCTACCTCATCACGCTGTTGTTCGCCCAGAACATAAAACAACCAAACTGCGTGTCGTATTCAATGCGTCTAGGAAAACAAGATCCCATATCTCTTTAAACGACATTCTATACACTGGTCCTACTCTTCAAAATGATTTGATCACAATCATTTCAAATTGGAGAAGATATAGATATGTATTCAGTGGAGATATAGAAAAAATGTATCGCCAAATTATAGTTCATCCAGATGACAGACCTTTTCAAAGAATTCTGTTCCAAACCGAACTGGATGGTCGTATAAAGGATTACCAATTGAAAACCGTTACCTTTGGAGTGAATTGCGCCCCGTATCTCGCAATTCGTACGCTTCTCCAGCTCGCAAATGACTCTGAATCTAAATTTCCTAAGGGAGCAGATATACTGCGTTCTGAAACTTATGTTGATGATATACTCTCTGGAGATCATTCAATAGAAGATGCTCTTTCTCGTCAAAGTCAGCTTCTTAGCACCTTATCATCTGCTGGACTAACTCTAAAGAAAATTACAGCAAATGATTCCCGATTACTCGCTGATATACCCAATGAAGATCTGTACGACTTGGATTTTCTGCGCTTTTATGAAACGAGTTCAACGAAAACTCTGGGTATAAAGTGGAATGCACTGTCTGATGCATTCACCTATACCTTCTCACCCATTAATCAGTCCTTACAAATTACAAAACGTCAAGTTCTATCAGCAGTGGCAAAACTCTTTGACCCTGCTGGATGGCTAACTCCTTTAATTATCAGGGCCAAAATTCTCATGCAACAGCTTTGGTTGGAAGGTTTGGAATGGGATGATGATATTTCAACTGAATCTCTTCAAAAATGGAACAATCTAGTTCAAGATCTATCTCTAGTTGAAACTATTTCGGTACCCCGCTGGCTTCAATGTACTCCCAACACGTCATTACAAATACATGGCTATTGCGATGCTTCAAAGGCAGCTTATTGTGCCACAGTGTACATTCGTTGCGAAACTGAAGCTCATTACATATGTTCGAACTTATTATTGGCAAAAAGTAAGGTTGCTCCCATTCAGACAGTTTGCCTACCACAGCTAGAGTTAAACGGTGCAATTTTGCTAGCGAATCTCGTGAAATATGTCACTTCATCCCTAAATCTCAACACAACTGAAATATATTTATGGACCGACTCTTCTATAGTGCTAGGTTGGCTCTCGAAACCTCCTTCTTCGTGGGAAACCTATGTAGCAAACCGAATTGGTCAAATTCACATGCTAGTGCCTACTGCAACGTGCAGACACGTCCCAACACTTGATAACCCGGCAGATCTTGGAACACGTGGATGCGGGCCTCAAGATCTGGTAAATAATACTCTTTGGTGGCATGGAGCACCATGGTTAAGTAAACCATCATCAGAGTGGCCCAAGAGAAATCCACTAAAAATCGATGAAAAGTCTAAGAATGAAGTTTACGCTTTACATTCACATGTGGACGAAGATGTTCTCAACAGGTTTTCATCATATAGTAAAGCTTTACGTGTTTTAACTTACGTTTTTAGGTTTTTCCACAAATGCATGAAGAAAACTATACCAGGCGCTCATAATAGCACTCACAGTGTATTAACGCAAAAAGAAGTAAAAAGCACAAAAAACAGACTTCTTCTTTTAGCTCAACAAACTTACTATCCTGAGGAGTATCAAAATATACTCAGTTCAAAGAATATTCCCAACAAAAGTTCTCTAAAAACTCTCAATCCATTCCTTGATTCCCACTCCATTTTACGAGTGAATGGTAGATTAACCCAATCATCTCTTCCTTATGACGAAAAATATCCAATTATTTTACCCGGTAACTCCAGATTTTGTCATCTATATCTCAAACATTTGCATGAAGTTCTATACCATGCCGAATGTACTCAAATGAGCAGATTAGTTCAGTGCGAGTTCTTTATATTTAGACTCAAACCGCGAATCAAAAAGATAATTCGTCATTGCAAAACGTGTATTATTTACAAGAAAAAGCCATATACCCAAATAATGGCTCCCCTACCACCGGAGAGATGTAATTTATCTCTTCCATTCCAAATCACAGGTATAGACTTTGCTGGCCCATTTGAATTAAAAGCATCATCTTTAAGAAAATCTTCTCTTGTTAAAGGTTATGCCACTGTGTTTGTATGTTTCAGTACGAAGGCTGTCCACTTAGAGCCGTGCTCTGATTTATCCTCAATGGCATTTCAATCAGCCTTCGCCCGATTCGTTGGGAGGCGGGGGCTCCCCCAAAGGGTAGTTACCGACAACGGAAGGAATTTTCTCGGTGCCAGTAGAGTGCTCGAAAGAGAATTCAACGAATTCATAGAAAATGCTGCTCAAGACATATCAGACAAATATCTCGCACACGGGTTTGAGTGGAAATTTATTCCCCCGCACGCTCCTCATATGGGTGGCCTCTAGGAGGCTGCTGTAAAGAGCTTCAAATTCCATTTTAAACGAATTGCGGGAGCCCAAAGGTTTACATTTGAAGAGTTCTCAACCGTTTTGGCTAGAATCGAAGGGGTACTCAACTCCCGACCAATATCTGCATTATCAGAAGACCCAGCAGACTTTACTGCACTAACTCCGGGCCATTTTCTAAGAGGTGCTCCCCTAATGGCTTTCCCAGAGCAAAACTATCAGAGCATGTCCCTAATAAATAGATGGGAAAAGCTAAAAGTAATGTATCATCAATTTTCCTTACGTTGGAAAAAGGATTACCTTAGATCTCTACACCAACGGTACAAATGGAGGAACTCTGGTCCAAACATTCAGGTTGGCGACCTCGTGGTTGTAATGGACGATTTACAACCCCCATACGAATGGCGATTAGGAAGAGTAAAAAAGACATATCCTGGCTCAGACGAAAATGTGCGTACTGCTGAAGTACGAATAGCATCCGGGGTCATAACTCGACCAATAGTTAAGTTGTGCTATCTTCCTCTTTTAAAGGATGAAGGTTTTGGCACAGGATAAATTAAATGTTATACATATATATTTTCTGCATTTCTTGTAATTTCTAAATTTCATAATCTCATTAACTCAATAATAATCATCTTTATCACTCTAGATCTCAACTATAATTCCCTTTCTTTCAAGCATTAATTTCTAATTCATATTTTTTTTCTTAAAATAAGGGTCAACCGCAGATTGCAGAACTACCGTCCTGCTGCTATCAGAAGCAGCAGTCATCATAGTCGCAAAAATAAACGTAACCGCGACGTGTACATATGTGTGTTATGCAAAAGGTTTCATGCGCTACGGTTCTGCAACAAGTTTTTGAACATGTCAACGGAGAAGAGGTCGGAAGTGGTCGAAGACAACGGTTACTGTACCAACTGCTTAGCCAAGAGCCATGATTTGCGAGCCTGTGCATCTGTGGATACCTGCAGAAAATGCAACCAATACCACCACACTCTGCTGCACCCAAACCCTAAACATCCTAACGAGTTAAGAAGAACCAAAGTCAAAACCATGGAAGCACACAACACGAGAAATAATCAGCATGACCGACGAGTAAAACGCCAACAACAAGTAAATCAAATACAACAAGTAAAATCGCAAGTAGTGGCAGCAAAACCAGATATAAAAATCATAGTGGAGGCGATTAAATCATTGGCACAAGTGTTGAGCACCAGTGCAGACACATCATCTGTTGCCTAACGACAAGGCCGGCGCCATGTCCAAAGTATTTGGACACAAATTTGAATTTATGAACACGAAACAAGAATTTATGTACCTACTAATTTAATGGCAACTCTTTTACTAAAATAGAAAGAGATTGTTTGCTGAATTTAAAAAATGTCATATAATATCCGTTTTTTTGTCCCAAAAAAAGGGCTCAAAAAACTGAGTCAACCTAAATGTAATTTTAAAAATGAAAACTTTGTTCACTTACATTTTGGCGGTCAAGAAAATTGTATCTAAGAATAGATTTAAAATTTGAACATAAAAATACTTAACTTTTTGTACCTAAGAAGAAATTTAAAATTGAATTACAATATACACACATACAAAAATTTTACCTACATTATAATGCTGTCATACTTACCTTAAGTTACAATACTTACCCTAAATTATATAATATTTACCGTGAATCAATACTTAAACTACTTACCTCCTACTTGTCCAATGAAGAAAGGATTTTTCCAATAAATAAATAAGAAAGAAAACCAGAATTCAAAAGGTTTATTAATTGCGGAAACCCACACAAGAAAGGTAAGAATTCAATTTCTGAACTCTAACAAACCCTAACATACTCAACTAATTCTGTACTTATTTTATTTTATGGTTTGATTGTCACACATAATTATAATCATTATGATGAGTAATTATAATTATCAAAAGGCATAAAGTGACCATCCCAACATATTATTTAGTTACCCACAGTACAGAGAAGAAAATATTTATCCCAAAAGTATTTAATACCACCGTAGTAGCTTAAATTCGAACAAATACGGATGAACCAACTTATGTCATACCCATACCCAGTTGCAATGTCAGAATTTATCAATAACGAAATGGAGTTACTCTTACGGGACGGAACCTCTGCGATGGGTAGTCATCTTGTCGCGATGAAGAGGCTTAAGTGCAAACCATGAGGCCATGCTGGTAGGGCCACCCATGCCAGACGAGCTCATGACGTGCACGAACTAAGAATTATCCCCCCTCCCCCACAGTGCCTTATAGCGTCTGTTTCCCCTATGGGGCGGCTATCAGATACCCTGCACAGGGTATCTCTCCTTTCATTGAGACTGGGCACTCGGTCTGGGTATGTCCGTTTCTTACTGTCCAAATTCCACCAGCGTCTGTTACCCATATTGGGTGGCTTGGTGGTCTGTCTGACACCCCGTCAGGCAGCTATTAAATTAAATGGCAGTATGTATAAACTGCAAACCCCCCAGCCAAAATGAAAGACAAAAAAAAATCATGCCCCATGTATCCGGTCGGGGGCTTTATAATCTCGGGAGAATCTATTCCCGCTTCGTCGATTTCAGGCCGCGGTGAATCGACTTCATCTAAGACCCAGTTAGTCTGGTTGGAACGCCAGGCTAATCTGCAAACGACTGGTGTAGCACAAAACGCAGGAGGAGGCTCTGGGCAACCAGAACCATCCGAATGCCTTTTGGGTTCCAAAGAGGTGCTCCCTGCCACACAAGGCAATTCAACAAAACCAACATGTCACGTCACACCCGCCAGAAGGGCCTTTTTGAAACGTTGACCAGCCGAAAAAAGCGTCGGCCAACTAGGTAAAAAGCCAGTTAAGTCTTTGACTAAGGAGGAATCAACCTCGTTAAAATGGGCTAGATCAGTACTGGCTACACCGCATGTACCTCCATCTTCGTCCACTGACGCGCCTAAGCGTCAGAGGTCGGAGGAGGAGGCGCATGCGAAAAGTCAACAGCCCGATACTAAGCGTCCGAAATATAAGTCGATGGACAGAAGTTGCAGCGAGGTCGCCAAAGGCAACCTCGTACGTGCTGTCATCGACCATAACGACGCGGGCAGCTCCATCTCCCATGCAAACTGGGAGGCGGTTCGTAAGAAAATAATGAAAGTGTTCTGGAAAGTTCTCAAAGACAATCCAGGGCCCTCTCCTCAATGCGATGACGCAGGATGGTTCCGAGGGCGTGTCAAACTGATGGCCTGTTCAAACGAAAGATCAGCCATGCTTCTGAAGCTGGCTGTCGCTCTTTTGGAAGGTCTTTGGGGAGGAGCTAGGCTCGACGTGGTCTCTCTTGATCAGATTCCCCGCCGACCTAGGGCCACGTCACGAATTCCTGACTACCCATTCATAGCTCAGGAGATTATGGATCTCATTCAGATAGGAAATCCTAAGCTACCAACCAATGACTGGAAGGTAGCCAAGATTTCCGAACCTGGCGCCGCTTAGTGAGAGACGTGGGAGGATCTATTATGGTTTTGAGACGATCATCCTACGTGTCTACCGAGGGGACGACAGGGAGATGATGACCATTCTCCAGTCGTGGTAAACGATGAGACTCCTAGTCTAAGCTCTCATGGGGACACACTCTCAAACTCTGAGTTCGTCGGTTAGTTCTTTGAGAGGATGGACGAGGCAGTTGACGAGGACGCCCTCTTGGACTCAATCAAGAGGACGTCAACTTCACAATTGTACCCGCCACAAGAGATGGTGAAGGTGACGCAAGTCAATCTTCATCACTCTAAAGCAGCTTCGCTAGCCCAAGAACCCTGGCTACATCAAGGCAGGGTTTGCGGGCTTGGTCCAAAAGGCTTTAAGCTTCTGGACACGAACGGTCAAGGTAAGATCAGAGCGTGTATAGTGGCTAAAAGCGACTTCAATATCTTCATTCTGTCTGATTTCAGTGATGAAGATACGGTAGCAGCCGCCTGGGAGACGGATAATAAAACAATTATAATCGTCTCTAGCTACATGGCGTACGACAGCAAAACACCACCAACTATAGTTCGCAAGATTGTGGAAATGTTAAGCAGATACTTGTTTTTACTTGATTTTATCCTTTGTAGTAAATTAGACGTAGTTAACGTTGGTTCAGAACCTACTTCTCTTGTGATAAATATAACGGAGGTACTTGATAAAACGCTAGTAAATACTAGGCACTCAGATTTAATTTTTTTTTTTAATTTTATTTAATCAAAAATAAAGTAAATTCATGCTTAGTATTTAAACCCCGCGAAGCCTTGTGGCTTGTCTGCGGGAAAATAACTACTTAACTAATTAATTACTACGTAAAGTATAAATATTATTATTGCGAGGACAATAAGTAATTTTAATAAATTTTTTTCTTATGTGATAAGTTTGAAATATCCTTTATGTTCCTTGGCATGTCGTTATATATTTTTGGCAATAATACTTTTAGTGTTCGATCACCATAGCTATTTTTCGTTCTTGCGATTGTAAGTCTGCCTTTAGAATGTAGTCGTGTGTTGTATTGATGAGAAATGGGTTGCAATATTTGGGGATTGTTTAGGTCAGTCAACACTGTGAGTACGTATATACTCTTAATGCTTAATACATTAAGATGACGTGGTAGATTTTCGATAGCTATGTTACTGTTGGTAGCTCGAGTTTGTTCATACGGTTGCATATTGAGTGTTTCTGGGCGAGTGTTGTTGTGGCGTTGTTATTGGACTGAGTATGTAGGCGGGAGTAAGTGAAGTTTTGATTGTTGATTTGGTTTTTATATAATATCTTTAGTAGGTGATTTTGTATCCTTTGCAGGCTTTTGCAGTGAGAAGAGTTTCCCCAAGCCAATATTCCATGTCTTATATATGATTCGACTAAAGAGAAGTATATTTGCCGAAGTACTGTGTTTGTAGCAACGTATCTGAGGTTATATAACGAGTAACCGGATTTATGTAGTTTCTTTTGGAGCTCTTTTATGTGCATTTTCCATTTAAACGTGCTATCTACGAATACTCCTAGGTATTTATATGTGTTTACTAGTTCAATTGTGGTGTTGCATGTGTCGTTATCGAGTATTTCGTTTGCATTGTCGTGTATACACTTGACGTCATGATATTTTAATTTTATATTAATTTGTTTCACGTGTGGCTGTCTAATATGCATCAGTTTTGTTTTGGATGCGTTAATTACCAGCCCATTATCGTGACACCATTTGGATACAGTATTTAGCTGGTTTTCCATAATTGTTATAGCTGTCTCTATATTTTTGTGTATAACCACCATCGCTGTATGATCGGCGTATGCATAAGTTTCGTAATCTTTAAGAGAGTTAGGCATGTCATTTGCGTATATTAAGTATAGTAGTGGACCTAATTTCGATCCTTGTGGGACTCCGTGTTGTGATTTAGTCTCCTTACTTAATTTGTTTTCGATATTGACGCAATAGCTGCGTAAATTTAAATAGTCTTTGAACCATGTTAACACATTTCCCCTAATTCCGTTTATTTCCAGTGTTTCTAATAGTTTTGTATGCGATAGAATGTCAAATGCTTTACTAAAATCGATGAATAATACCAAACATTGTTCATTTATACTCAGAGCGTTGTTAATTTTATCAGCAAATTTGCCTAGAAGTTGACTTATATTTTTTTCCTTCTGAAAACCAAATTGGTTCGGATTTATTATTTTATATTTGGTTAAGAAATTATTAAGCCTTTTGACTATGACTTCCTCTAACACTTTTTCGATTACCGGTAATATTGCTATTGGCCTATAGTTATTAACATTATCTTTTTTATCGCTTTTGTATATGGGTCTTATAGTGGATGCTTTTAGTATTTTTGGGATTTTAGATGTGTTGATACTCTCATTGATAAATGCCGTTATTACGGGAGTAAGGGTTAGAGCATTATCTTTTATATCTTTAGGTCTGATTCTGTCGATGCCTGGACCTTTGTTTTTATTTAACTTAGTTAATATATTATAAATTTCATTTTCATTTGTATGTTCAATGTACATTGAGTTTTTAATAGTGTTTTCTTTGTGTTTGATAGTTTTTATGTCGCATGTGTGAATTATTTTTATTACATTTTCATGAAATTTTTTTGCAAAATTGTTTAAGATACTTTCAATGCTATGGTTTTTAAAGTTCTTTAATATTGTGTTATCAATATTATTAGAGTTAGAGTTTTTCATTTCTTTTCATTTATTATTATTTTCCAAGTTACTCTGGGGGTTTTACGATTTTCTAATAGTTTTTGTTTATAATATTTATTTTTTTCGATAACAATTTGTTTATTTAATAGATTTCTAAATTTTTTATATTCATTTTCATAATTTATATTTCTTTTATTGTTTATCCACTTTTTATAAAGTTTATCCCTATACTCACAACAATTCACTAGATTATCAGTAATCCATGGATTCGAAGAGCTTTTTTTTGTTGCTTTATTATTTACTTTCGATTTTTCGTAGATTTCACAAAACTTATAAATAAATTTTATTATAAAAATTGTCTATGTCGTTTTCAACTATTAAATTGTTCCAATTTGTTTCATTAATTATATTTTTAACTTTATAATTATTTATATACGTATCTTCTCGAAAACCGTTTGGGAATCTCTGATCATGTATCGTTTTGTTTGTTAATACATGTTCGATACAACAGAAAGTTGTGTAGTGATCTGATATGCATGTTTTAATTACTGCTGATGCAGTTGTTTTTTGTGCACGTGCAGTTTTAACAATACAGTGATCAATACATGTTTGTGTGTTTTTTTTAATATCTATACGTGTTGGTTCGTTTGTTATATTTTGTAGTCCATTCGACATAAGCATATCTATGTATGTTGTTGTTATATTATTATCTTTTAGCGTATCGATGTTTATATCACCTACAATAACAATGTTTTGCTTTTTTTGAGAAACTTTTATGGTTGATTCTAGTTCTTTTATAAATTTGGTTGCATTACTTTTTGGTGGACGATATATTGAAAACAAAGAGAAAGGGTTTTTATTTATTTCAAAGTCTATTTGTATGAGTTCGAACGATATTGTATTTATATTAATTTGTGTGCAATTTATATGTTCTTTCGCGTAAACAACTATTCCACCACCTCTTTGCGTTTCTCTGTTTAAGAAAAAGGAATTGAAACCACTTATTTTGTAAAAGCGACTTTCTTCGTTTTTGATGTTTGTTTCAACAAGCACTATGAATTTAATTTTTTCTATAGTATTATTAATTGTTATTAAAAAGTTTTCGAAATGTTTTCTTAGTAAGCGAATATTCACATTATTGTAAAGGGATAACTTAAGTGTTTATTTTCAATTTCACTAAAGGAGTTTACCGATAAGATTTCGTGAGAGTTCATTTTAAAATTTGTGATTTTGAATTAAGTTTTAATTAGTTTTTATATTTGTGCATTTGCTTGGATTTTTACATATTGTTTATTAATTCGATATCTGTTGTGTTGTTTATAAATATTAGAGGGGAATTTTCATTTTTTCTTGCACATTTCAAAACCATACAAATTTCCAACCACACTCCTTAGCTTTAATTTTAGCTGTCCATAGCAATCGGCGGTTATGTGCAGTAAGTTGGTCGTTAATATAAATAAATTTGTTTTCACTGTTTGCTCCATTAACTATACTTGCGTCGATTCTATGACGCTGAATTTTGCTCATTAGTTCGCGTTTTTTTTTGGGTAGTGAATTCTATTATTGTTTTGTTTGCGGCTTGCTTCACTCGGTATGCATTAATAATGTCTATATTATTTATTTCGACGTTAAGAGATGCAGCGAACTAGATTTGCAAGTGTTGCTACGGAGTTAGCCATAGTTTGAATGGAGTTTTTGAGTTCGTCTATTATGGTAGAGTTTTGTGAGTTATTCACGTTTATATTTATAGACATGAATAGAATTTTTTATATCTTTTAGCTCCGACTGTACTGAGACTAACCCATAGTTTAATGAAGTCAATGTTAGACCCTCCTTAAATTTTTGCTCGAGCTGTTGCTGTTTTCATCATCATTTCTCTGTTTTTTGCTGGGATATTTCTTCAGACACCACAACTTGGTATGAAATGTTTGACTCAGACCTGGTTCGAACCTTGCATCGATGACAAGTCCACTCGGATTTTTTGTTGCCAATTACGTTGTTGTATGCAGTTTCAGTTATTGAACAGCATGGAGAGAGGTGATATTCAGAATTGCATTTCGAATATTTTGTTGTTGTTATGTTTGAGTTGCACTGATTGCAAACAGATTTTTCGGTCATTGAACTCATTGTTTTTTTTTTTTTAGTTTGCTTTGTTCTTTTGAGATTTTTGTTTTGTATTATTTATGTTTATGGTTGACCTACACTTTTGTGTTAATTTATTTGATTTTTTATTTTCAAAATTTATTTGATTTTTTATTTTCAAAATTATTTTCAAAATATTGTTTTATTATTTTTCAAAAATTATTTAAGCACTTTAAGTTATCAGAAATTGAGATTTTGTGGACACTATTAAAAAACACGTCAGCTCGCAATAATAATGTAACTTTTTCTCGTTTAGGATCTCAGATGACTGATCCTCCTCTGATCATAGGTATATTGAATTCAAGATAGACATTCAGGGTAAAGGGGTTACACCCCGGCGTAACAGAATGAAAACAAACTGGGAGCAACAGCGATCTTTTCTCTCAGACTTACTTTCGAACCCTCCGGTTATTACCGATAGGCAGGGTATCGATGTCGCAGTGGGTGCCCTAACAAATGCATTCGAATTAGGGATGTCGGAATCATGCAGACTAAACATCTGCCGTGGTAGGAGCAAACCACCCTGGTGGAACTCCGACATAGCGGAAGCTCGAGAAACCTCCCGCAAACTTTTCAATGAGGCAAAAATAATGGGTAACTGGTCAACATACAAGGCCTCAGTTAACAGATTTAAAAACCTGATAAGAAATGCGAAAACGGCGTCATGGAGATCCTTCTGTAGCGGCGTAGAAGGGGCTTCTGAAACAAGTAGAAGGGGCTTCTGTCGCAAGTTGTTTCGAGTTTCATTAAGAAACCATGTGGCAACTGGACTACAAGTGGAAATGAGACCCTTGAGGTACTTATGGACACACACTTCTCTGGTTGCACTCCCCTAACAGGCGAGCACTGGACGTGCTTAGATTGCTTCCCGTAAGCTACAATCCCTATTAGCAGGGAAGGACTCTTGTGGGCTTTAAAGAGCTTCGGCCCGTTCAAATCTCCGGGTCCAGATGGCATTATACCTGCTGACCTTCAGCATAATGCGGATCTTAAAATACCTTGGCTATCCCGAATATACACAACATGTCTGTCACGGCCGTATATTCCGGAACTGTGGACCAGGTGTTCCGTTGTTTTCATCCCCAAAGGAGGAAAAACATCGCACAACTCACCGAAGTATTTCAGACCTATCAGTCTGTCATCCTTCCTTCTAAAAACACTGGAACGGATAATTGATCTCCATATGAGAACAACAATTAATCCGAACCGACTTTCTACATTTCAATACGCATATACCAAAGGCAAATCGGTTGAGACGACACTGCATATGCTCGTAGAATACATTGAAAAATCTCTAAAGCATTAGGAATATGTATTGGTGGCGTTCCTTGATATAGAGGGAGCGTTCAACAACGTGAAACGGGAGACCATCACTAGGGCTCTGGAGAGACTGGATATAGATCAGTCAAATATTAGCTTCATTAGGAATTTGCTGACCTATAGAGTCATCATATCCAATATGGGGTGGGCTACTGTCTGTAGGGCAGCTAGACGAGGGACGCCACAGGGAGGGGTGCTGTCACCTCTTCTTTGGAATCTCGTCATCAATTTATTGCTTACGGTGCTGGACTCCATGATGTTCACAACTGTATCATATGCGGATGACGTTGCAGTAGCTGTGTCAGGTAGACACCTGGACACTCTATCGCAACGTTTGCAAATATTGCTTAGACAAATTAGTAAGTGGAGCACCGAAAGTGGTCTAAGTGTTAATGCGCAGAAAACGGATCTTGTATTATTCACCAGAAGAAACAAAATTCCTACATTTCCGCTACCACTGCTAAACGGAATGGAGCCTTAATTATCTGACAGGGCGAAATATCTAGGTGTTATTCTAGATTACTGTCATGGAACCCAATATACAATTTAGGGCAAACAAGGCTTTAATAGCCATATATACCTGTAAGAAGGCCATAGGTAAAAACTGGGGTATTAGCCCCGGAAATGCCTACTGGCTATTCAAAGCCTATACTAATGTATGGAGCGCTAGTATGGTGGCCTGCACTGTACAAGCCTACATACTGTAGTATAGTCAACAAAATACTACGCACTTCAGCCTTAATGTGCTGCCATACGCACGACGCCATCAAAGGCTCTGCTAACAATGTTGCACTGGCTTCCAGCCGATCTAATAGCCAAACAGCTGGCCTTGAACTCGGCAATAAGGTTTAGTGCGGCTGGGACATGGAAATCGAAGAGTTTCGGCCATGCGACTATTATGGGATGTGTGCGCATATCGACTATCCCGGAAAATATTGATTATTGTGCACCCTAAGCCATGCTGACCAGAAGGTTCGGAGTATCAACTTCAGGCACGTCATCTATGATGACACATGATCGTCATCAAGAAGACGTGCTTGAGGTCTATACAGACGGATCTAAAACGGACAATGGAGTGGGGGGAGGCGTCTTCATTCCTCATTTTCAAATAAGGATGAGGTTTAGGCTGCTAAACAAATGCAGAACTGTTCAGGCTGAAATTTCTGCCATAAAAGGAGCGGGAAACTGGCTAAGGTATCCCGCCCGATGCGGGAGTGCCCGGAAATGAAACTGCGGACGAACTGGCTAGATCTGGAACCTATCTTAGGGACCAGGAGCTAGATCAACTAGTTGGCGTTCCGCTAAATTGCTGTAAAGACAATTTCCAGCAGGAACTACTGGGGGCTGCGCAAACCAGATGGTCGAACGAGCCCACCTGCATGATCTCGAGGCTTTTATGGCCTCAGTATGAAACGTACTGCAATCCTACTGAGAACCTCTCGAGGAGAAATTGGTACACTAGTGGCTGTGCTGACAGGGCACTGCATTACAGGTGCACACGCTAGGAGATTAAATCTGCCGTATAATGACTTCTGCAGAAGTTGTCAGGACGAGGAGAAAGATGAGACAGTGATAGATAAGGAAGTGTCACTGCCCTATCTATCGATACTACAAGACCTTGTAGACTTATCGGGTTGCGACATTAACAGGATAAATTCATTTATCCGGCTTTCTGGATGGTTTTTGCACCAAAACTAAAGTGTGGATCAGCAGGTATCTTCCTGTTCATCCTTTCGGGCGTCACAACGGGACCAAAAGGACCCAAGTGAGTCGGTTTTTCCCCTACACCGAGCCGGCGACCCGTGCTACCTAACCTAACCTACGGGACGGAATAATAAGGAAATCCATTTCACCATATAATTCCCTAGTTCATGTAGTGGGCAAGAAAGGCAACCCAAACCATAGAATGGTAATCGACTTCAGGAAATTAAATGAGAACACCACTAGCGATAAATATCCAATGCTAGATACAACGGTGATATTTGCAAATTTGGGAAAGTCCAAGTACTTCACTACCTTATATCTTAAGGCTGGTTTTCCTCCAATTATGCTTGATGAAAAGGACAAACATTGTTTACGCATTTAGTCGCATACATGTTTACGCATTTAGCGTAAACAATGGCAAGTATGAATTCTGTAGATTGCCATTCGGCCTGAAAAACGCACCAAGCAGCTATCGACGACGTCTTGCGTTCGGAAGTGGGCAAAAGGTGTCAGGTCTATATGGACGATATTATTATTCCTTCACCCGACGAATATAGTCATCTGAAACATATAAATACTATAATGCAAAAGCTTGAGAAGGCGGGGATGAGAATTTCACCGACGAAATCTAAGTTTTTTAAAACTGAAGTAAGCTTTTTGGGTTTTATGGTGACAACTGACGGTATTCGAACTTGCCCTGAAAAGGTGAGAGCTATTCCTAAATTCGAAACCCCAAAGAGTTTGAGGAGTCTTAGATCTTTCCTGGGACTCTCTGGCTATAACAGAATATTTATGAGGGATTACGGGAAAATAGCTAAGCCATTAACAAATTATCTTAGGGGTGAAAATGGATAAACCTCGGCTAAATATTCTAAAAATATGAAAATAAATCTTGATGAAAATGCTCTATTAGCCTTTCAAAACCTAAAGCAAATACTTGCCTCAGACAATGTTCTGCTGACTTATCCCGATTATAGTAAAGTATTCGAATTTACAACAGATGCTTCCTCTGCCACTTTGGGAGCCGTTTTGTCGCAGAATGGGAGACCCATAACAATGATATCTAAAACTCTGTCAGCGTCGAAAGCAAATTACGCCACCAACGAACGGGAATTGCTCGGTATTGTTTGGGCACTAAAAATCTTAGACATTTTCTATCGCATACATATTTACACCGATCACCAAGAACTTACATTCGCAATACCTGATAAGAATCCAAACTCAAAAAAAAAATGGAGAGCATTTATAGAGGAGTTTTCTCCAAAATTCTTCTATAAACCGGATAAGGAAAATGTGGTCGCGGATGCGCTTTCATGGCAATATATTAATTAATTGGCGGAAAACAGCGATGAAGATCAGATAACACACAGCAAGGTTTCAAGTATAAATGTTATAAGAACAATTAAGTTTCCGGTTAACCAATTTAAAAATCAGTTTTCGATATCAAAAGGCAGCCACTATTCTGTCGTAAGAAAAATTATATTTCAACGATTCAAAAGGTATATAATTATTTATGATTCTGTGGACAATTTGCAAATTTAAAGATAATATTAATTCATATGGTGTAAACGCGATCCAGTGTGATTTGGCCACATTGGCAGAGTTTCAGGATCGCCATATTTCTCAATTTCCATCCACAAAGTTTGTTCATACTGAGAGACAAGTAATGGATGTTATTCGAGAAGATGACCATTGGGAAATTATCACTACCGAACACAATAGGGCTCATAGGGCACTGCAGGAGAATTTTCAGCAAATATTTTAAGAATATTGTATAGGTAACTGCAAAATATATAAAGAAAATAAGTACCAGAGGAATCCATCAAAGGTCAATATTGCTGAAACACCGATACCAACCTACCCTGGTGAAAAACTGCACATAGATATAATTATAACGGACAAACAGCATTTTCTCGAAAATTTGCAACGGTGATCCCAATCAACTCCAGATCAAGTGTGGGTTTTTCAACAGGGACGCTACAAAAGTAGAGCGACAGGGACAGCAGACGACGCCATATTTCTTGCCGCTCTTTTAAAATTTCTCTTCAGTAGGGTTTGCCATTTCATGATGAAAAGATATACGACAACCAACAACGAGTCGAAATTATTAAGATTTACTACCGAAATTCGGAGTCAGTGGCCTCAACGTTAAGAGCGCTACGTCCAATTTATGGTGGTCATAATCGTCCTAGCAGATCAACAATTGAGCGTCTAGTTTGAATCCACAGGCACAGTATAAAATGTTCTCGTGCCAGTGAGACAAAGAAGTGCAATTAGTGTCGAGAATATTGCTGCCGCTGAGGCTTAAGTTGAAGAAAGCCCAAATGTCTCTCTCACACGTCGTTCTGAAGCGTTGGGCATCTCTGTGACGTCGTTGTGGCTAATTTTGCGAAAAGATCTTGGCCTACATCCTTACAAGATCAAATTGACGCAAGAACTGAAGCCGCTTGACGACCAAAAGCGTCGTATGTTCGTGAATTAGAAAACTCATCTTCAGCGATGAGGCTCATTTCTGGCTGAATGGGTTCGTCAATAAACAAAATATGCGTTATTGGTCAGGCAGCAATCTACACATACTCCATGAGTCATTGGGCCGTACTTCTTCCGTAATGATCAAGACCGGCACGTTACTGTGAATTGGAATCGCTACGGTTCAATGATAACCGAATATTTTTCGCCCCAATTGGATGATATGGACTTGGAGGACATGTAGTTCCATCAGAAAGGCGCCACAAGCCACACAGCGAATGTCACAATCAATTTATTGAAAACCAATTTTGGAGAACGTGTTATCTCACGAAATAGTCCAGTCGATTGACGACGGTCGGTCGTGCGATTTGACGACGGTAGACTATTTCCTGTGGTGCTTTGAGAAATTGTCGTGGAACTACGGACATATGTTTATCCCAGGTCTTGAACAATAATTCGGCATCTTTTTCTACCCGGTCGGCTGATGATGTCCCTAAAATAATGAGTGTGGGAGATCGAATAATAATCTTAAATGATGTTCAAGAAACGAGCATATTCGAGGGAGAGCCAATAAAAGCGTGGGGAACTGGTGGTCACTTTTGCGAATAACGTAACTATAAATGGTACATGTTATGAAAAACCCATGGCACTTAAAATAAATCCTATACCACATCCTCCAAAGACCTTAAATTTAATTTAGAAAATATAAATCACATTGAAAAGTTAGCAACAGGTGCGAATACCCTTATTAATTATCAGTACAAATTAGCGGCAGGCGTGAATACCCTTATTAATTAATTTCATGTCTGGTAATTCGTATTAATACATTAAATTATGCTTTGTAATCAATTATTTGGTAAACCAAAATATATTGCAATTTGGCCAATCAAATTAAAGTGCAATGAGGTGACTAGTGGTTTTAAGTAAATTGAAATTAATATTTTTATTTTTTGCTTTAAAAAATGCATTATAAGTAATTCTGACAAACTCAAATTTATTGTATTTTAACCAATAATAATTAAGCATAAATAAAGTTATTAAAATAGGATACTTAAGTTATGAAATAATTATGAATAAACAAAAAAATTAATACTGGAATAAAAATTTGGGAAAACAATAAAATTCATTCTAAATATATTGAATCAGTCAAAATAAAACACGCGTTTTATTAAACGGACGGTTCATAGAACCTTATTATTAGTACTTATTAATTTATATATAAAGCACAAAATGTGTTTGTTTGGATGTTAGTTTTTCGAAAAGCTGTAGCTGCCTACGCTGGTGGATCGATCTATTTGAACTTTTCAGATATGTAGTGGGTAAAATAGGATCGAAGGGCGTGGTACCTCCCATATAAAGTAAACTACAAAAAAAATTTGGAATTTGCTTTATTACTTTTATTTCTATGACATAAAAAGTGCTCAAAGTACAAACTTGTACTCATTTGTGGTATTTACTGTAAGAATAAAGAATGTGTTTTTAGTTGAGTATCAACCAGTGACTCGTTTGTTTCATTATTCTGATTAGAACATATCATTTGGCGACGAGGATCAAAAGTGAATATATTAAAATGGCAGAAGGCCCTGTTGCTTTAGTTGGAACAATAGAAGTGTTTAATATTGGTAAGGATTTTACCCTTTAAATCATCTTAAATCACCTTTTGTCACTTAATAAAATCAAAAATGATGCCGAAAAAATTAAATTTTTAATAAGTCTTGGTGGATCCGAACTGTACACAACCATGTGTTCACTTCTGGGATTATAACTACGAAGACATAATTCGTATGTTAAATACGCACTATAAAGCACAGAAAAACATTATTGTGGAGTGTTTCAAATTTTTCAAGAGGGAACAAAAACCAAGAGAAACAATAGCGGACTATATTGTCAAACTGAAACAGCTCGCATAGGAATGTGATTTTGAATTATTCCTAGAAAAAGCTTTGTTGATAAAATTTGTGTGTGGCTAAACAAACAAAATATCTATCGGTCAACCTGTTTGCACTACAAAAAAAAATCATGCCAGGCTTAACTAAAACGAATGAAATTAAAAAAAAAGACTGGAGCCCGAAAGTGAACTAACATCAAAAAAGGAAATAAAAAACTACTTCAATCCCGTATTCTGCCGCACTTCGTTTTATTCCTTATGCACAAATCATGGCTAGCTGGTGCTGTGCTAGCTTTGGCGGCCCTCCTTTGCCGATGATTTTCAAAATTTTCGCTAACATCTGACTTACATCGTCATCATCAATATGTATTTATATCTTAAAAATGTACCATTAGTTTTAATATGTAAGCAATAAAAAATTATTTTAAATTTTAAACCAAAATTTTCTTCTAATTCAATATTGATTTATAAAAATGGAAAATGAAATTTATACAACCAACAAATGATATTTATAAGTAGACAAACTTCTATTGCAAACAGGTTTACGGAACTGCCGTCAGTCCGTAGGCGTGTCCCACGTGTGAGTGCTTTTACGTCAGTTTATTAAAACAATTTTAAAATATATATTATCCTCTTAATATTTTTTTATTTAAGGCAAACACCTACACACTGCTTTAAGCAAACTACCATTAAATTAAACGAACCCTAGGATTGAGCTCAACCCTACTATCTCGCAGGCATTTTGTCAAAAAAAAAAAACCAAAAGAGACTGGGTTTATAAAAAAAAGGTAATATTTAACAACAGGTGTTTTCCCTAACTATAAACCTTTTGTGAGAAAAATATATATAAATTTCATTTTAATTGCATTTTAATTTATTAAATGGTAGGGGTACCTGGCACCGCCGTGAGTGACGATGCTAACTGCTTCCGAGTTCTTCCCTGGCTGGATGTGACAGTGGTGACTCACCCAGGATTTAAAATTTATATTTGTTTTAGTGTAGCTTAACTTTTGTTATATTGTCTTCTTTAATTTTTAATTTAAGATTTCGTTTGGTACTAATTGTTGTAAATTTTCAGTTTTTTTTTAAGTTTTAAGTTTAGTTTTAGATTTTTAGTTTTTACTTTCTATTTTTTCAGTTTTCACTTCTTAGGTTGTAAGATTTAATTTTTAGTTTGTACTTTTAACTTTCTAGAATGTAAGCTTTTAATTTATAGTATTTCAATTTAGCTTTAGTAAATAAATTTAAATATATTTGCCGCTTTTTAATTCAAAATTCTATTTGTGTTTTATTTGGTTAGTTTTTTTACTTCAATTTATCCAAATTGTGTTCTTTTTACCTTTTCGGCAGTTACTTGCAACATCTTTCCTCATAAAAATCAACAGAAAAAAGAGACCGAAATTTTCTCGCATCTGTCCCTGGAAGCGTGGGTCACGTCACCTTTTAAACCACGAAAAAATACCCGCCCGCTATTTTTCTTTTCAGCAATTTTAATTTGCATGTTAAAGGTTTTTGTTTACATTTTGGTTATTATAGTCATCTTCTTTTGCCGCCCAGCTGCATTACCTATATAAAATTAAATAATGCACAGGGTACACACGACAAACACAACTATTCCTTGGATCCATCAGTGGACCAAGGATGGGAGGGAAAATTTTACAAAAGAAAAACTTATTATTTGATTTTCGATACGTCGAAGAAAAAACGCCAAGAACGATGTGGTAACGCTATTTTTGTACTGAAAAAATATTGATCTTGGCAACTTACTTTCGTTAAATATTTATCAACTGTCAATACCACGCGTTCTACGCGTACGCGCTTTGTATGCTTTTCATACTTTATCTATGTTCTATACATGCTACTTTGTGCAAAAACCATTAATTAGCTTCTGAATTGCAGTTGTTTAATAAATTTATATAATTAAATAAACATAACAGAGATGATACTGAATACGTAAAAGTAATCGATAACTAAAATGAAAAATTTGTTGATGAAAGAATTGTTGTAAAAATTTATTTTAATGCATTTTATACTTTGAAATATTTGTAAACTTTATTACAAAATGCTTTTAATAAAAACAAAAACCCTTTTAATACAAAAAACTTAAAAAAGTAAATACCATCCTTGGCTGACATTTTTTCATGGCGCTTACGAAGCGTAGAAAGTAAACCTACTTCATGCGTTCTATGCGTCTTAAGCATTTTATGCGATGTTCTTGTAACTTGTCTCATACAATTACACTGATCTTACTTTTTGACAGACGCGTGTAAAGCGTGTGCGCATAGAACGCGTTTTATGGACTATCATCTTTTCAGCTTTATGAATGAGCGGATAAAAGTAAAAGAAAATGGAAAAATACTACGCGTTACCATACACACATATCAATAAAAACAAGAAGCTGCAATGGAGTAAAAAAGGGTAAGTATTTTTAAAGCTGAATTAAAAATAAATTTAATATTATTTAACCATAAAATTTTTATTTATTAATTAATTATTTTTTAATTATTTTTAATTTCTTTCCATTTCAGATTGGTGTGAATATTATGTGTGAAGATAGGTAAAAATAATAATAATTTGATTGTAAAATTGCTAAATTGATTTTTTTTTTTTTCAGTACATAATACTGGCGATAAAGCGGCCGGCGACCATCGGGCGTAATTTTCACTCCATTTTTTTTTTTTGAACGAATCTGCTGGTAAGTGTAATACGTAACTTACACAATGAAATCGTTTCATGAAATTTCTTCTATTCTCTTTTGAACTTTTTTGTCTTTCCTTGCCTCTCTACACATCTTGCCATCACAAAACCGGTTTCATGCAACTGATTGCATGAAAAATATCATCGTATAATTTAGCTATAATAAAATGAATCTTGGTTATTACAAACTTATAATAATAAAATTTTATTCCGCACAGAATGAAGATGGCGGCATTTGGCCAGAAAACTTATCAAGTGCAGTAAAAAAATCTAAGCCTACAGCGACCGCCAAAAATAGGAAAGTTGAAAAATACTGTGTGCTAAAAGTATTTGCAAAAAAAAAATTAAATATTAAAATTATTTACCATATTAATTAAATAACAAAGCGAATGCCATATTTCAATAAAAAGTTTTCGTTAAAAAAAACTGACAAATTTGCTACAGTTTTATTTGATTTAAAACTTATAGTTTTTTTTATGAAATTAATGACATACTAATAATTTTTTTTGTTTCCTTTCAGATTAAGAAAATTTATCAACGGCCGACGGAGGACTATCATAATTAGCCAGCGAAATTTTAAATCAGCTAAATCTTTTTTTTTGTATTTTTGAGATAACAAATCACAGTATTCGTCTAAGCTGGGAGGTAAAAATGCAGGGACAAAAACCACCTAAGACTCTAGGGCTATCGCCTTAGAACTTTGGCGAGAAGTACCCGCTGAAGTTTCACCTGGACTAGAAAACATAAAAGCCTAGCAAGAATAAATAAAAAACAAATAAAATAAATAATATTATGGAAAAGGAATGTTTCAATTTCATTCAAATTTACCAAGAGGAAGTAATTTAATGGATTTTATTTCATGCTTCCCTTTTAGAAGATTTCCTCGAAACTGAAATCTATTTTTGATAAAAAAAAAATTAAATTTTGCTTATATCATTCCAGGCAATCAAAATTCATAGGTGCTCTGGATTTTAACATCTGGTGGACAGCACCATAATCGTCACTGGTATAAAATAAAAAGGTAAATATCATTATATATGCAAAAACAAACTATATTTCAATGCTATACTATTTTATATTCACAGGCTGTTTTATTTCTTGTAAACGAACCCCAATACTGAGCCGTTTTCTGGGTAAGTCAGCATTTAACTTAATTATGATTTTAAAATATAGTATGTAGTTTTTTAATTTTATTTATAAAGAAAACTAGTAGTTTAAGAAAATACATTTTCGCGTTTAGGTCGTTTCAACATAAAGGAACAGTGTCACTGGGACCAAGTACACCAAATATATTAAAGTCACTGCTTTAAATCTTTGAAGTGAAATACCCCCAACGTTCTGCCTTGAAGGTTTTTTACCTCATATAGGCTGTTGCCTATGGGACGCACGATTCTACACTTAAGAAATTTTCTGGACAGTTTCTTGTTAAAGCTATTCTTGGAATAGCTTTGTTGGAAATTATGGCGATAAAATTCTTGCTCCGGTATAAACGTGACTTGTCGGCAGCGCTTATTATAAGGTAGGCTTTGTGCAGGTTTTCCCGAATTTTTCGTCTAATTAAGTCCATTTTTGTAGATTTTTGGATTCAGGATTCTCAAGACATTTTATATTTTTCGCAATATTATACACACTACCATGCCCTATCATGTTCATCCCAAAAAGTGCAAAGTAAGGACTAACTCCAATTGATGTCTGAACCGAAGATCTTAATGAGAACTAGATTTGTGACAAATATTTGTCCCACTCCGTGTGATCTTCTTAAAGGTATGGACGCTAGAACCGATTGATTCACACGCTCTGAAGCATTTGCCTGCGGTGAATAAATTGCGGTTTTAGTGTGCTTAATTCCACAGTTGGTTACTAGATCTTTAAATTCTTTACCTATAAATTATTTACCATTATCAGAAACAATGCATGTCGGGCATGTCAAAGTTATGGAACACTTCGCTGACTAGAAATTTTACGACAATTTTGGTGCTAGCCTTAGCCATTCCTTTTAAAAGTACAAATTTTGTCAAATAATCAAGAACTATAAAAATAAAATAATTTCAGCTCTTGGAACGTGGATATGGACCTAAAAAAATCTACAAAAATTCTTTGAAAAGGACGTTCAGTTTCGGCCCCCATAGGTGGTCTTAATGTGACGTAGGCGGGCTTTGATTCTCTACAAACTTGACTAGGGATTACCAGTTTGTATACTAGCCCATCTTGACTTGTTTACTAGCCCAACCTTGACATCGAAGCTGATCCGCGTTTTCGAAAACTTTAGCTAGGTAACTTTCTTACTTAAAATATTCTGAATTTAAATTTATCAGACAGGTCACCCTTTCCGAAATTTCTTCCATATCATAACGTGATAAAGTGTCAGGCACGATGTTTTTCGACCCAGGCCTATGCTCTATAGAAATTGAAAATGACTGCAAATGCAGGCTCCGAGAATGGCATCAGTTCAATATAAGGCCTAAACTTTTTGATGGCTAAAACAACGGCCAGACACTCGCTCTCTGTAACAGAGTAATTCTTTTGGGCGGAGGTCAGCTTAAGGGAGAAAAACGCGATTAGGTGTTCCCCGTCGGTCTCATCTTTTTGGAATAATACGACCCCGACCTCTAGATCAGAGGCTTTGAAAAATCTGGCTGCGTAAGGACTGGGCTGGTGGTAAGAGCTGTTTTGAGTCGGTCAAAGGCATCTTTGGCGTCGTCGGGAAAACTAAAGGACTTGCCCTTCTTGAGGGTGTTGAAAATTGGCGCAGAATTGGTAGCGTAATCGGGAATGAAGCGCCTCCCATAAAGCTCTTTACCCGTTTAGCGGTTTTGGGGTAGGTATATTTTAGAATTTAATCAATTTTTTCGGGGTGAGGTCTCAATTTGCCCCCACCTACAATATACCCTAGGTAGCGAAGTTCCCTAAAGCAAACCTTAGACTTGGCCACGTTTATAGTTAAACTCGGCTGTTTCAAACAATCGGACACCTGCTCTAACAACTCCAGTTGAGTCTCCAGGTCTGGCGAGATCAACAAAAGATCATCCAGATAGACAAAAACTCTATCCCAAAGCGCCGCAGGGATCACTCTATCCATTAAACCGCATAGCTTTTGAGCTGCATTACACATCACACACATTACCGTAAAATGATAGAGTGGTCGGCCAGGTACCGTGAATGCAGTTTTTTCTCTACTGGATGCATCTAACGGCATCTGCCAGAACACATCGTTCAGATCGACGCTTCATATAAAATATGTATCCCCTAACCGGCTGAGCAAACCTTCGATATGCGGCAGAGGATATGCGTCCTTGATCGTGAGGGCATTCAGCTTACGAGCGTCCAGGAACAACTGGTTCTTCTCGCCCTTACGGACGAGAGTAACAGGATGGCTCCAAAGACTCTCTTTCTGCTCAATGACCCCAAGATCAAGCATCCTATCTAGCTCTGCGTACATCAACTTTTGCACAGCTGGCGAGACAGGATAAGGCTTGTCTTTTAGCGTAGTCGCATCGCGGGTGTCAATTGTGTGAACTTCCAGTTGAGTCGATCAAGACCCTTCCTCGTGTAGCAAGGAAACTTCGCCACTACCTCATCAAGCCGGCTCTGCTGATTTGGAGTTAAAACACGAGTTTTTACCCGGCTTTCGCACTCTCGCTCACCGGACATAGTGCCACGCCGTTCGTAGTAAGGCTGCATACATTGGCAAAAAAACCGAACTTCCGCATAAAATCTACGCCTAAAAATAAAGGCCTACTAAGGGATGGAACTAAAAAGAAAACGATTTCCTCAGAAACCTTGTTAACCCTTACTTGGGCTTCAACACGGCCTACAATTTTGTGAGGGCTTCCATCAGCTGTCGTCACAACCGAAAAGAAATCGGGAATTTGCAGACTTGCCTTTTCTACAAATTCCATACAACCTCTGTATGGAAGTACTGCTGCCTTTGATTAGACAGTAAATTTTCACCCTTCTATTCTCACTGAAAACAGCATGTGTGACAATTAAGGCTTTAGATTGGCCTTCATAATTTCAACTAGGTCTCTTTCAGAGTGTTTAAAGGAGTTTTATCCAACAGAAGGTTTTTCATTTCTTTTGCCACTTATTCTAACTATTCTTCATGAATTTTGTATATTATACGGAAGTTTGTACTAATTTAAAGTTTATCTTATAATAAATAAAAAATATTGGAAACGTCTCTTGGCGTTTTCTGCTTTTGGATCTCGTGGTTGTGACGCTCACCAGCTGATCAACACCTCGTTATGGTGGAGCGGGACAATATGGCTACAAAAAACCCTCAAGAATGGCCAATGCAATTTCCTTTCACATAATCACAAATGATGGCAACAAAATAGAGTCATATGAAGAAGGCGTGAATGTTGATCTTTTGAATCGATTTTCAAGATGGGACAAGGCTATTAGACTCATTTAATTTAATAGTTTTAATTATTTTTTAATGCTAGCTTTAATGAAAGTTTTATGTAGCAATTGCCATATAATTTACTATCACTGTAATTTATAAGATTTATTTCTTGTTGTGATAGTTATTAAGCAATAAAGCAAGTTTAAATAATAAAAAAAAATAATAAGAAAATTGATTGTTCTCGCTCAACGTATTTATTACAAAAAAGAATATGACTCCTTAACAGCTTATAAAAAGGTTGGAAGGAGAAGTTCTCTGCTTCCCTTAAACCCATACAACTTACGAGCTAATGGCAGAATATCCAATTCTGGTGTCTCCTATAAAGAAAGGTACTCAATTATTATTCCAGTCAAATCAGCCTTTTCTAAACTTTTCATCGGCTTCGTTAATAATAGCATTTTGCATGCAGATATCAATTTAATGCTTAGAGTAATAAGAGGAGAATATTTTATTCCACGTTTAAAATCTGCTATTCGATTTACTATTAGAAATTGTACTACGTACATTCGTTATAAACAAAAAGTGAAATCTCAGATAATGGGAACAACAACAGCTGTACCAACCGAAAGTTGTTCCTCAGGTGAGCAAAATATGCCAGCTATTTTGCTCCAGATACTACTAATTATAGCTGGCATTGAGAAAAACCCAGCCCCACAGATTTGGGTTTGTTCAGTGTGTCACAACAAATTAACCCGCAACAAATTAACCCGGTCAAATGCTCAGTTTGTGAAAACTGGTGTAACCTGAAAAGGTGCTCAGGTCTCACCAGCCACCGCGATTGTGGCGAGTTGTTGTAGCAATGAAACAACTAATCCAACACTACTCCTACCACTGCACCCCAGCAGAACCCAGTCTCATCCCCACCTCTAAGATACAGTAGAACACATTGTTCTATTTGTACACAATAATAAGGCTGAATGTTACATCAGTTCAGTGCAATGGTTGTAAAAGATGGTGTCGTGTAAGGCGTTGTACAGATCTACGCTCTCACAGGGATTGGAGTGCTAGTTTCCTAGCCTCTTATTGCGCAAATGCTACTCCTACGGCCAGCATTACCCTAAACTCAAAGGCGCAATCAACACCTAGAACGCCAAATGTACAGAACACTCCTCAATTACAGCAACCCGTATTAACACCTACAACTCCATCTCAGGTGAATACACCGCCAAAACACCCCACTCAGCGGCAAGTGCAAAATAGTGGTCCCGGCAGATCTTTCCAAATCATGCAATTAAATTGTCATGGTTTGAGGAACAAAATTTTGGGGATCACAAAATATGTACACGAACAAGATACCCATTGCCGCCATACAAGAAACAAAGCTGTTCACTCTCGGCCTCAGGGAATTACAATATTGTCAGAAGAGATAGGGATAGAGCTCATGGTGGGGGACTTAGGTTCATCATAGAACGATATGTCAGTTAAAAATTGACAGCACCCAAACCCCTCCTTTACCTGACCCGTTCCTAGAGGTTATGAGCATCTCAGTAGATAATGAAAATACTGAAATAGAAATCATTAATGTTTATATCGCGCCCGTCAACAGCATAGGAGCTAATTATCACACAAGCATATCCCATCTCTTGCAGGGTGATAATAGAATAGTACTTGGTGATTTCAATGCTCATCATGAGAGTTAGTATTCCCTATTACCTGAATCAGGAATTTGCTGCAATAAACGAAGATTTCCAAACAAGAGTAACTGCAAGATGTGTAAGCTCTCCACACAAATCCATTGTCTGCTCATCGCTACTTGCCTACAGCAGCTGCCAAACCCAAATTGCATTTAACTCAGACCACATTCCCATTGTGGTCACTGTTGAGAAACCCAATGACTTCGTTAAGCCTGATAAGCGCACTTTTATTAATTATAATAAAGCCAACTGGCAGGGATTCTCGGAATATACCTGCGTCAATTACCCTCCCTACTTGTGCCAGGAAGCGAGAGAAAGTTTTCAGGAAAACTCTTCTCAGGGCAGCACGGCACTTTATTTCTGCAGGCGAAATACCCAATATTATACCAAATTTCAACACCAATGCAGCGCGTTTAGCTCAGGAACGCGATCATGTGCGTGCTTGCGACGCAGCAGACGAGCGAATTGAGCTGCAGAGATTACCAAACTCTTTAATGAACATCGCCATAAAAAGAGGTTAGAACACCTAAACCAATTCACAGTTAGGTCAAAAAAGCTTTGGTTTACTATTAAAAGTCTAACTGGCACAAACTGCAATAAAAATTTCACAGCTATAGGAATCGATGACATTCAATATACAGATGCATAGAAATGGGCTAAACTATTCTGCCGACAATATGTCGATCATCCCACCTCGCAGAATCGGTCCAAAAGAGCTATAATTAGGAGAAACAAGAATCTTGAACAGGATTCTGTACGCATTTCCTTCATGCTCGATGAAGTAAAATATATTATCTCCAAAACGTAACCCTCTAAAGCACTTGGTCCTGACGGCATCTCTATGTTAATGTTAAAGAAACTTGGCATAGTATCGCTGGAATATCTAGTAAGCCTTCTAGAACTCTCGATTCATCAGCTGGTAATTTCAGATATATGGAAGGTTGCTCGGATAATTCCCCTCCTAAAACCTGGTAAACCCGCTACAAAAGGAGAATCATACCGCCCAATCTCACTTTTATCGCCCGTAACAAAGGTTTTAGAAGCTTTACAATTGCTAATCCTGAAAGAGCATTTCTCGCTTGCCTCTCCAACACATCTTCAGGAAATCCTATAGTACCACGACAGCTTTGAATTTGAAAGCTAACCAGATCGCAAATGGCCTCAATCAGCAGAGACCGTGTGAACGCACAATTGTGGCAGCCTTAGACTTATCTAAGGCATTTGACACCGTTGACCACTCTTTGCTTATTAATGACATCTCGAACTCTATACTTCCCAATGATGTCAAATGGGTTGCCAAATATTTAAGACGCAAACAAGCGTTTGTTGAGTTCAGAGGCCAGAAGTCTAAATATCGCAAGATTAAAATGGGTGTGCCACAAGGAGAAGTACTGTCACCTATACTCTTCAACTTATATCTTGCACAACTTCCCGCCACACCACAAGATGTAAAGATGGTGTCTTATTCATCTGGTATTAACATACAAGACATAATATCTCTAATTACCCAATATTTGGCCACCATCTTACAATTTATACGAACGTAGACTTCAGCTATCACCCTCAAAGTCTTCGGTGTCTCTTTTCACTAAAGAGGTAATGATGGAATTAGATATCTCTATCGAAGGCCGACGTATCCCTACGATGCAAAACCCAAAAATTTTAGGCGTGGTCTTCGACAGCCTCCTTCACTTCGCTTCGCACGCCACCTACATCAACCAGAAAGTGAAATCTCGGAACAAAGTCCTAAAAGCTCTTGCAGGCACCTCTTGGGGAATGAATAAAGAGACCATGATAACAACTTTCAAAAGCAATTGGTCGCTCTCTCTTTAGTTATGCTGCCCCTAGATGGACCTCGTTGCTCAGCGACACTAAATGGCGAGTTTTACAAACTGCACAAAATAATGCACTCAGAATCGCTACCGGATGTGTCAGAATGACTAACATAGATAACCTTCATGAGGATACCAGGATACTGCCGGTCAGACAGCACAATGAGCTACTGACAAAGCAATACCTGGTGGCTTGTCGCCTGCCCACCCACCCTAACCAGGAAGTGGTCATTCAAGATCCGTCTCCCCGTCACATCCGGCAGGACTATCGTTTCTATCGAAATGATATTCGAGATATTATTCCATCTTTTATAGACCGAGTGGCCATTGCAAACGCCCAAAAACTATTACATCAAGAGGCGGTTTTAGAAGCGATGAATGGCTATAGATGTAATAGGGTCATAAATAAACACATCCAAGCGATTGCAGACAGTAAGAAGCTTCTTCCCAGGCAAACAAGAACTACCTTAGCACAATTAAGGGCCGGATGGTGCAGTATTCTTAACTGCTACAGCGAGCGTATAGTTCCCGGCATTTTAATTAATATATACTCCATAAATCTTTTCAGGAAAAAACTTCCGACAACAGCAGAGCTGTTACAACAACAACAAAAAAAAAGATTTTACAACTCATATGGAAAAAAATTATTAATTTTTTTAAAAGATTATCAATTCGTTCAGACCTGTCAAAAAGTCAGTCACACTTATACATTTCTACTTACATAAAATACTTTTTTAGAAGACATGTTATTTTTGACAGATTATACGGCAAATAGCCTTTTTAAACTGATCAACATCTAACATCTACCATCAATTTGCGAAGATGCTGACATCTTTCCATAAGAATTACGCAGGCCTAAAATTCAACATCTTTTTTAAAAGATGTTGAAATATTTTGATGATGTTGTTTGTTTCATTATATATCTCGATACGGTATCGGTCGGTTTTCGATGCGTTTTCCAAAAACAATATTTGTTTGAGGTGTTTACCTGACGATACACAGTTCTGTGTTCCCATATAACGAAGGGACAAAAATAGAAGTATGTGTTAGATATTTTTTTAAATTTGGTGCACTAGCATAAAATGGCTTAGATAAGAAAAATATGAAGGAAAAAAATATCTAATTTTAAATAATATTTTTATACTCCATCAAACTTGAGTAATAAAAAAATAAAAAATTATTATTTTGTAAATATATACAAAATTATACATTTTATTTTAATTACTAATATATTAAAGTACTTGAGAAAGTGGAGAAAAAGCATTAAAAAAACAAAACTTCCTGTTTAAAGGTACTGAAATTTTCGGTTTAAAACTGAGATATTTTAAAAACTATTGCGCAACATTTGGCGCCAATTGAATAAAATTTGATTTGTATTTTTACTTTGTGAAATTACATTGTTGTCTTGCAATTGGTGCGGAATACTTTCAAAGCAAAATATGATCAGGACACCCACGACGTGGCGGTCACAGCTAGTCTGTAATAAATCACGATTTGAGAAATATTTTTTTTATTTTTGTCCATGGGTCGGAGAAGTCCAGTCGAAGTCAGACTGATCGTCAATGCAATAATTGTTGGTAGAGTTTTCGAAAACAATCTTTTAACATAGTACGGAGATGTCAACAATGTACAGTAGCGCATGGTTATATAACACTGGGTATACCATTCGCATATTTATTTAACCCAAACGCAATTTAATTTAAATTAATTAATTTGTATCGATTTACATTTATATTTAATTAATAAATATTCTGCGCTAAGGAAATTATTTTTAGAAATTAAGTCTAAAGTTGGCACAATCAGTAACTATTATGATTAATTTTCAGATAAAGGTCCTGGTTTACTTTGCGTAGCATTTATTGAGCATGTGCTTTATCTCTTGAAAAACTATTCTCTAAAGGATTCAGTATTAGTGAAGGGTGGATATATTTGGGATTAGGTGAATCGAACATGTTACAAAATTGAAAACCCCTCCCGATAAATGTTTTTTTTTTGAGTTTTGCATTAATTTATTGAAAAAATAAACAAAAATTTGATTATGTGTTAAATTAATTTCCATCTGGCTTAAATTATATCGCTTTTGGTTTTAAATTTGATTTGGGTTTGTGTTTGTGTTAAAAAATTTGCGAGTGTTATACACGGGTTTTAAATTGTACACTTATTCACTATATTTAAAAGTGAAAAAAGGATTATTATTCGTAGTATCCACTTTTGACCAACTGCTAGGTGCTGCATCCAAAAACTGAAATCTTTTTCTGAAATTGTTGCATACTTCAAATTTTAATCCCCTTAAGACTATTTTTGGTTTTCTGTATGGCCCACCCACATTTACTAGGATCCCTGATGTGAAGGTTTTTAAATCGCGGTTTGAAGCAGTTCCCAACTATACGTACCTGGAGTTTTGCTTAGTTTGTCAGATTGAATTTCTAGGCAAAACATTGCAAATATTTTTTTTTTTTTTCGGACCAGCACTCAGGGGATGACCCCTACTCGTGCAAAGCATTGTGCCAGAACTAGGAAATTAGGTTATGGGAAGGAGGATAGAGGGAGTAATGTTTGTGGGCATTCGATTTGAATTTTCCAACATTGTAGTTGACAGGAAAGACCTCTGTAGGAAGATGATTCCACAAGCGAACTGTACGGCTAAAAAATGAATTATACCACCCATAAATACTTTTACCACCCATAATTACAGTTGTAGCACCATTTTCGGCCGAACGCCGGTGCGTTAGCATACAACCTTGAGTCTTACGAAGGTTAAAGTCGACTCTATTTACCCGGCCCCAATTAGATATTGTTACGAGATCGTGATTGGGCGTATCATTCATGTTTTGCCGCTTGGCCCCAATCTCTAAAAGGCTCGGCCGTCTGCAGAATGCATACGAATGGCAAATGCTGCTATCATCTGCAAAAGAGTAGATAGGGTTGGAAGTTTGACAGAGAAGGTCATTTAGAAAAATAAGAAACAGGGTAGGAGAAAGAACAGAGCCTTGCGGTACCCCTGAATTAATCTTGAACTCGTTTAATGAAATCCCATCTATAACAACTCGTATAGTGCGATCCCTGAGAAAGCTCGATATAAATCGAGAAAAGCTATTACCGACACCAAAAGCAATAATGGACGTGCTAGCGTCCAAGAGCACTGTTTCAAGACCAGTGCTGGAATGCCATCCGGCCCAGAAGACTTGTTAATATTAAGATCTGCTAAGACCTTTTTAACTGCACGTACTCGAAAGAATATCTTTGGCATAGTTACTGATACTCTGTCAAGCACGGGTAGTGGCTGATTGCTTTCCGGCAAATTGACCAGCCAGAAGGTTAGCTTTGTCAGCCGGGTCGGTGAATATTTGGTCATCTTTCAAAAGAGGCGGAATTGAGAAACTAGCATTATCCTTTACTCTTTTGACAAATGACCAAAAGCTCTTACTGCCCCGAGGGGCAGAAAGAACTTTAGCACGAAGACGCTCATCGTGTAGACCTTTTTCACGCCTAAGTACTTTGGCACACGAAGATCTCGCTCTTTTGCGTAGCGAATCAGTAGCTTCCTCTCTGAATCTGACTGCATTTTTACACGTCTGATTAAACCAGGATTTCATTCTAGGTTTAATCGAAATTTGCTTTGATGGAATAAAAGGTTTCATTCCTAGAAAAATTATGTTTACAATCATTTCCGCAATGGCATCAGTGTTACTGTCTAGGAAACAAAGTTTCCAATTAAAATGCCGGAAAAAATCGTTGAGCTCAGCCCAACGAGCCTTATCGTATACGTATATCAAACGTTTCGTGGCTGCTTTTGAAACGCTTCGAAGTTCGGAAACCGAAAAGGAGGCGAATATGGTGCAGTGATCCGAGTTACCTAGAGGTGCATTAACGTTTACTTCGTACTTTTGAGGGTGCGAAGTTAAAAAAAGATCGAGAGTATTATTATGGTGCCCTTCAACACACGAAATATGCGTTGGCTCATTCACTAGTTGCGTTGTGCGCGGTAAATAACTCAACATACTGGCCTTCTGGAAATGTATGGCTCGAATGGCGAAGCCAAGATGAGTTATGAACATTGAAATCACCAGCAACAACAATTTCACTGTTCGAACAACTATCAAGTATCTTCGATATGCAATCGGAAAGGGAATCGAAGCCGGATAAAGTTTTGTCCCTTCCCGCGTTTGGACTTCTATAAAGAAACCCGAAATGCAAATAGTGCGACTTGATTTTGAATTTAACCCATAGACAGCTAAATTCAGGATCAGACGTGCCTAATGATTGCTGGCACTGGTACACAACTTCATTGCGTATGTACAACACAAGGCCACTATGGAAACTAAAAAGTGATAGAAGGTGATACCCAGGTAAGTGAAAATCCTGTGGATCAGCATCTTCAGATACCTGAGTCTCACATAAAGCGAAGACATCCGGACGATGGAGACAAACGTGAGCATATACAGAGAAAAAATTACCTCATAACCCACGTATGTTGCAGAAGTCAATTTTAAATCGTCCTGACATAATAGCTGATGTAGAAAACTCAAATCGATGTTCTATTTTATAATACCGGTAACCAATGAAATGACTGCTGTTGTTATGAATACCCAGTGGCCAGTGTTATTCCTTCGCCACTAAGAAGTCCAACAACAGTTAAGACACTGTCACCAGTAAAATAAAATGAAGCTTGTTAAAGAACGGAAATTAGGAAAATGGCAAAAAGATCACAAAAAAGAGCCATAAAAGCCCTGATCTGGTCCTTTTGTTAGGAGCGGCCGGTAGTGCCAACACTGTTGTCATGTAGATTTTGTTGATGTTGTTGTGGAATTTTATTTTGTTTCGTTTTGTTTTGGTTTGGTTTTGGTTAATTGTTTTTGTTGAATTGCAGTTATTTTTTTATTATATGTATGAATGTTTTGTTTCACTTTTGTAAAATTATATTATATGTTGTTTTTAGTTATTTTATTGCACGTTTGTTTGTTTTAAGTTGTTTTTCTTTATTTTTATTGTTTATTTAATTTAAAAGATTGGTTTTAAAAAACATTTGTCAACTATTTAAAAACGAAAAACGAACGAACATAAAGTTAAGACAAATAAAATGAGACAAAAAAGAGACGTGCGGACGATTCAAAAGACAGAACACTACTCAAAAGCAGGTTTCTTCACTGCAGAAATTATATGTATAACCGCCATCGTCACAACGCAAGTAACCATGGTAGAATAAATAAGGTAGAGTTAGTTGAACAGCTGACTTTTTTTCTTACGGTTGTTTTCAATTTTAGCTGTCAAATTTTGTTTACGTTTGTGTATTTTTTCTTATGAAAAAATGCAAAATTCCAACAACAAAAAAATAATTGTGCATGGTTTGCAGTGATGTCAACTTAGCTTTTTTTGATTTTCTTTGACGCTTACTTTTCATTGTGATAACTTGAAGCAATTAATGATGATAAATATCATGTATGAATTTTTTGCATTGTTCAATAAATTTTCTAATTTACACTTTTTGTCAATATTAATTAATATAACATTTTCGTGTACATGCATTTTTATATCGTAATTTAAAGCTGGCATGACAAAATGTTTTGAAATTACTTAACTTCAAGATATGTTTAGGCTGAAAGGAATAATAAGTGACTCGATATTTGCCAAACAAATTAATCGCCAAAATATGGAATTTGTGTGGTTAATTTTCATTAAATTAAATGATTGATACGAACTATAAAATAATAAAAGAACTTTTATTTATTACAGTCCCAATAATAATTTCAACTTGAAAGCAAATGCAAATCACGCTTTGGTTAACATACATTTATTATACTTCTATTACATCATAGAAAACCCCAGTTAAGGGAACTAGTATTCAGGTTTAACATTACAGTGTTGATACGCTTGAATTCAAGCCTTGCATTACAGTTTTATTGAATTTAAATTTTCTAATTGAGTAACAGTACTTCTCAAGTAGAAATTATAATTCAATTTAAGCTTCTTTTGAAAAAATAAAACAAAAGTCATTAGAATTAAAGTAACTTTACATTTAAAGATAATTATTGTCATGTTAAATTTAATGTTATTATGAAATATTAACAAATCTTTTTTTTTTTTGCCTCCTGGAGTTTTCATTAAGGTACGACAGTCAACAACATCATTAGGTAAGTAAGTAGATGAAAATTTCCCAATTAGCTAATTTATATTTTACTTGGCTGGTTTTGTTATAATTTCAACTACACATTTTATTTCAAAGTAACTATTATGGGTTTTGCTACATTCGTAGTTATCTTACCATATTTTAAAAAGTGATTTTTTATTTTTTCGGTTTAATGGAACCAAAGGAATCCAAAGAAGCGAGAACCATTTCGATTTGAATCGTAACTATGGAATAATTTCAGTTCAGAATGGAATTTGTAACATGCCCGTATATGTATTTCTTTTTATATATTTTGATTTTCACGAAAGTTTGTATTTTATAATAAATATGTATAATATTTGGCAAATGAAAATTAGTTTTAAACATATTTTTTTAATTTAAAAATGTCAAACTTAAATATCATTTGAAATCAATTTTAATTCAAATACTTAAATCAATATTTTTTCAGTGCTTTCGCACAATTTGCTATGTAATTTCAGTCGGCTGTTTTTGACATCTACAATTTAAAAATCTATAAACAAAATACATGCGATTTTTGTTTTTGTAAAACCAATTCTATCTTACTTATTGTACCATGCAAGGCAAATTTATAAGAGATGTGAGCAGTACGGCAACAACTACAACAAACAACAACTTTGAATTTCTACTATCAAATACAAAACAATGTATTTTTAAAAGACTTAGCAAAAAACATTCAGCTGGGCTAAAGCTCTGTACAGACGGTTGTCAGATCTTACAATATCGTCACACCTTACAATGTGCTGACAATGACAAGGCAACGAAAAATTGACACCACATTTGTCACAAAACAAAAAATGTTCAAATAAAATTTTACAAAAAATTTTCAAAAAATATTGTTACAAACAATTTTCAAAAAATTAAAAACAAAATTTCAATATTTCTGTGAAAATGAAAATTATGACTGTAACATAATATATTTTAATATTAATAATATGTATGTATGTATATAGAGTAACATATTTTTATACCCTCACCACAGGTGGAAAGGGTATATATAAGTTTGTCATTCCGTGTGTAATTTCTACAATATTCATAAATATTCATCCATAATATTCATCCATAAAGTATGTATATTCTGGATTCTTATACATAGAGAAGTTGATTAAGTGATGTCCGTCTGTCCGAGTTCGGGTTAAAATGTACTTTGCCAAGGCACCAGATGAGATAGAAAAAATTTAAGCACACCAATCTGTCAGGCATAGTTTCGAAAATTTTCATATTGCATTTCAGCAACATCGGAACATTACTTTGGAGGCTCCGGGCCAAAAACCACGCCAACCATATTTTTTTAAATTTTTTTTTTTTAAGTTTTTTCGGCTTAATGATTCTCTTATACTTTTTTTTTCAAATAAATATTAGAACGCGACAGGTAGATCGCAAGGAGTGCATACAGATCTCGGGGGGTCAATAACCTCCTGCGAGGGGCGACTTTTGCTTGTTTTTAGGTTGGTAGGGGTTTTCTGCTTTGATTTGTATTAAAGACCTTTATAGAAAGCAATACACATATAGGTAGTCAATTGACCCACATGGTACCCACTGGTAAAAAAAAATTCAATAAAATTTAAAAAAAAAATTTTAATTTATAAACATTTACAAACCGTTTTCAAAACGAAAATTTTTCGAAAAAAGTTTTCCAAAAAATTTTCGAATAAAATTTTACAAAAAATTTTCAAAAAAATTTTCAAAAAAATATTTTTACAAAAAATTTTTACAAACAATTTTCGAAAAATTAAAAACAAAATATCAATATTTCTGTGAAAATGAAAATTATGACTGTAACATAATATAATAAATTAATTATTTAGGCTTAAGTTCTTAATTATAAAGAGATAAAGAAAAATCACATACCAGCAAAGCAGAATGCATTTTCTAGACAGCTACGTCCGTCATCAGTACTCTATGTATCAATCTACCCGGTAGTTTCAATTGTTATTAATTTTCTATTTAAAAAAACTTATCAAAGAAATAGAATCTGAGAAATTTTAATTTTACATTATATTTCATAGAAGATAGAGCTTTTTGAAATTGTTTTACACTTGCAAACTTTATTTATTTTTCATATTATACTACCAAGCAAACATTTTTTTTATTTTAATTCTCTATATATTTTCTTTTATTTGAAAATGGTATATATCTGTCTTGCTATTAGCTATCCTTTGGTTAGCAATTAACAACAATTAGATATTTTTATTTTACAAATGTATATTTTCATTATTAACACAATAGTGTTGAAGTTAACAATGTCAAAGCCGTGCCCGCTCTGTGAAATTATATGAATTTTATTTGAACTATTTCTGAATTAATAAATTAATTATTTAGGCTTAAGTTCTTAATTATAAAGAGTATAATATGAAAAATAAATAGAGTTTGCAAGTGTAAAACAATTTCAAAAAGCTCTATCTTCTATGAAATATAATGTAAAATTAAAATTTCTCAGATTCTATTTCTTTGATAAGTTTGTTTAAATAGAAAATTAATAACAATTGAAACTACCGGGTAGATTGATACATAGAGTACTGATGACGGACGTAGCTGTCTAGAAAATGCATTCTGCTTTGCTGGTATCTAATTTTTCTTTATCTCTTTATAATTAAGAACTTAAGCCTAAATAATTAATTTATTAATTCAAAAATAGTTCAAATAAAATTCATATAGTAACATAATATATTTTAATATTAAGAATATGTACATATATATATGCAGGCGCCCGGGGCGAGATTGTGATCTGGCCCCCTAAACATTTAATTGGTCTAAATAAACTTATATTTCTCATATAATTTATTTTTTTTTATTTTATACTTATATTAACAAAAGGGTTACATATTATGTAGTAAAATTAAAAAAAAAATATAAGAGAATGAATTTTTTTTTAAATTATAATTCGAATCAGGAAGTCAAGGAATGTAAATAAAAAAAGTTTCAATCAAATCTAGAATGGTAAACATTAACGTTTTATTTTTTCCCCATTTTCTGCACCACGAAGCTGATGTTGATTACAAAAATATCTTTTTTGGGTAGTTTTTGGATAATAGTTATTAGCCTTTAATGGCAAGAGCCCTTTAAAAATTAACTCATTCTTTTCGTTTTTATTTTTGAATTCTGGCAAAGAGGATGAATCCGAATTTATCAAGCCAACAGTTTTAGGAGAAGAAATTAATATCGTTTTGTCAGCTTCATTCTCATTAATATCTTCGTCATTAGAATCATTAGTATTTCAACTTGATTAAGTGTACTCACGTTCACTGATAACAACCGAAGAAATAGAAGGAGAAAAATAGGAAGTGAGCTTTAGGACTTTCTTAAGAAGCACTTCAGTCGTTGCCTCCTCTTCTCTTACTAATTGAACCTTTGTGCTCCAGACAGTTTTTTAAACATGATGGTAAAAAATTAATCAGTTCGTAATAATCCTACTGAATGTTTATGGTATGGTAATTGGTAATTTCATATATAATATTATTGTTTTCGTATTTTTTCTTTATTACTTTTTTGTGGGCAATGAAAGAACCAATACTAACTTTTCAATAGCTAGCCGTTTTTAATTCGCACACTCGCCGGCGTCATTGGCGCTTCATCGTACTTTTGAAAAACTGTCTTTACACCTGGCAACCATTGAGCCACCAGTGGAGCATACATAAGTATGTGCTCACAACTTATTGTTGTTTGTTTTAATAGTCATAGATTACATTCGATTCTTCGTCAAATATTCAATATTCGTGCTCCTATCCATAAAGCCGACGGCGATATTTCTTTCGCCCTTAGATAAGTTTGCGCCCCCTTCACCGTGGCGCCCGGGGCGATCGCCCCGGACCTGCCCTTGGGGCGGCTCTGTATGTATGTATGTATATAGAGTAACATATTTTTTTAAATGCGTTTGATTTTTAAATAGATGAGATCTCTGTTTTAAAACTTAGATGCATTATCACATAGTCAACATCAAGATACCGACTACAAACTGTCAAAAATAAAATACACACGTTTAAAGGTAAACGATTATTTTAAAGCCAGTATAGATAGTTAAATGGCTGCACGACCACTGTTGTGGCTTTCGTAAACTTAGGCTAATTTCTATTTTATTCTACAATATAAAATATCAGAAAATTGCAAATTACAAATTCATATATAAACAAAAAAATTTGAAGGAAATATTTATTTTATAAAAGCAAAATAAATATTTCTACAACAATTTCAGAGTTTCCGATGTAGCTGTCGTCTTCAATATTATTAAATAGCTGACGCACGGCGACAATTGTAGCCAACGGAATTTGTTTTCATTTAGCTGCGTCGCCACTGTCTTCTATACATGTACATGTCTGTATAAGTAAAAACACCGTGGTGAAAGGTATAGAAGATTCGGCACGACCGAATATAGCACTTTTACTTGTTTTAAATGCGTTTGATTTTTAAATAGATGATATCTCTGTTTTAAAACCTAGGTACATTAAACACATAGATATCATCAGGATACCGACTACAAACTGTCAAAAATAAAATACACGCATTTATAGGTAAACGATTATTTTGAAGCCAGCAAAGCTACATGGCTACACGACCACCGTTGTGGCTGTCGTCAACGTAGGCTATTTCTATTTTATTTTGGAGGAAATATTTATAATTTTTTGAAAAAGTTATTTAATTTTATAAAAGCAAAATAAGTATTTCTACAACAATGTGACAGTCTACGATATAGCTTTCGTCTTCAATATAATTTGTCTTCTATTTCTTTAAAGCATGAATAATGAATTTTTCTCATATGACTTAATTTAAGTACATAAAGAGTCAAAAATATGGATAATGCTGTACATGTCTGTATAAATAAAATCACCGTGGTGAAGTGTATAGAAGATTCGGCACGGCCGAATATAGCACTTTTACTTGTTTATATGTATGTGTGGCTATTTATATCTTTATACCTGTATGTGTGGCTGTTTATTTGTTTATGCTTGTATTTATGTATGTGGCTGTGTATTTAACATAAGGGTGTTTATTTAATCTGTGTGTGTATATGCGTAAATGCGAATGTTTGTACGAGGCGTTTCTTTCTTCCATCATTGTAAGAAAATAAACCATTAATGTTGTTGTTGTTCGAGAGTATTGTTGTTCAGAGCTTATAATGAATAAATTCTTCTTTCGTAACACTACCCCCTTCTCAAACCTTTTCGTCCCGAACAGACACAGATGTACCTTTTCCATAGTTGGCTAGCCGCTCCAAGTGCACAACTTTCATTTTTGATCTTGGGCTCTGAAATTTCTGTATTCTGTAAACTACGTCGTTTAGCCGCTTTATTACTTTATAAGGTCCATCCCAATGAGTTTTTAGTTTGGGTGATAATCCTTTCTTCCGTTGTGGGTTAAAAAGTAGAACCAGTTGTCCCTCGTTAAATCCCTCAGAGTTGGCAGCTCGATCATATCTGGCTTTCATTTTATCACTGGTTAATTTTATCCGACTCCGCACGAATTCGTGAATCTCCTGAAGGTCCCTTTGTGCCTGACTAGAGTTTTCGCCGTCTCCTTCTGCCGATGTTGGCTTAACACCAAACTCTAAATCTGCAGGCAAATTTAGCTCAGATCCAAAGACTATTTTCGCTGGTGTTCGTGAGGTGGAATCGTGAACAGCTGATCTATATGCCAACAAAAATTTGGGTATATGCTCATCCCAGTCCCAGTCCCTCTCAGGTATTCCTCCAGGGTTCGATTGAATCTTTCGACCATGCCATCAGATTGCGGATGTAACGGTGTCGTTCTGGTCTTTCTTATTCCGTATACTTCGCACATCTCTTTGAATATAGCGGATTCAAAATTTCGGCCCTGGTCGGAGTGTAGTTCTAAGGGAACACCATAGCAACACACCCAGTTGCTTATAAAAGCGTCTACAATCGTTCTGGCTTCTTGATTGGGAATGGCATATACTTCCGGCCATTTGCTAAAATAGTCCATGACCACTAAAACATATCGGTTTCCAGCATTGCTAGCAGGGAAGGGACCTGCTACGTCCATCGCTATACGTTCAAAGGGAGCGCCTGAATTGTACTGCTGAAGCTGCCCCCGACTCCTTCGTACTGGACCCTTTGCTGCAATGCACTCCTGGCAATTGGCTATCCACACGGCTACGGCTTGTTGACAGCCGACCCAATAGAACCGTTGTTTTATCTTTTCCAGCGTCTTCGTTACACCAAGGTGACCTCCACTAGGACCATTGTGGAATTGTTTCACGACCTCTTTGATCTTGGACGATGGCACGACGATTAAGTCTATCACAGTTTTGCCGTCTGTGCTTTCCCAGGTGCGACATAAGCAGCTATCCTACAACCTGAGACTGTTCCACTGGGCCCAATATGCCTTCGCCAGTGGACTTTCTGCTGAGATCTGACTTCGCGTCGGTCTTCTGTCTTCCTCTTTAGCTGCTATAATTTTTGCCAATATGGGAGCGTTTCTTTGTGCAGTCGGCCAGTCTTCACTAGATTCTATATGTGTAAGCCGAACATCAATAACGAATTCTTTTCTCTCCGCCTTTGTGCAATGCTTACACCCCAGATCACATGGTCGCCTAGAACGGGCGTCTGCGTTGTTATGCTTGCCTCCTTTACTGTGCTCAATACTAAAGTCATAGCTCTGAAGTCGCTCAATCCAGCGTGCAAGCTGTCCTTCAGGGTTCTTGAATTGCAGCAACCACCTGAGTGCGGCATTATCTGTCCTCAGCATAAAATGTTGGCCATACAAATACTTGTGGTAGTGTTTAATGCACTCCATTGCAGCTAGCAGCTCTCGTCGCGTTACGCAATAGTTTCTTTCAGGCTTCAAAAGTACTCTGCTGTAGTAGCTATAACCTTTTCTGTCCCATCTACCACTTGAGACAGCACGCCTTCTATTCCATATCCGCTCGCATCAGTGTCTAGCACGAATTTTCGCCCAGCTACTGGATATGCCAGGATAGGTGCCACAGACAACAATTCCTTGAGCTTCTGGAATGCTTCCTCGGCTGCTTCACTCCACTGGTAAGGTCGCGACTTTTTGGTTAGCTCATGTAGGCTCGCAGCAACACTAGCAAAATTTGGCACAAATCGTCTGTAGTATGTGCAGAGTCCCAAGAAACTTCGTAACTCGTGAAGATTTTGAGGACGAGGCCAGTCCTTTACTGCCCGTATTTTATCTTCATCGGTTGATATGCCCTCTGCTGTTACACGATGCCCCAAGCACATTTCTTAACACTGAGCTTCAGTCCAGCCGCTGATATACGCCTGAAGACTTCTTCCATATTCCTTAGGTGTTCATCGAAGGTCTTTCCCATGACAATTATGTCATCAGATACACCAGACATGACTTCCAATTGAGTCCCTTTAACACTCGTTCCATTAAACACTCGAAGGTGGCTGGAGCATTGCAGAGACAAAATGGCATAACATTAAACTGCCATAAACCATCGAGAGCACTAAAAGCAGTTTTTTCTTTATCCTTGCCAGCTATCTCGACTTGCCAGTAACCGCTCTGTAGATCTAGCGTAGAAAACCACTTAGTACCTGCTAGCGTGTCCAAGGTGTCATCGATTCTTGGTAGCGGATAACTGTCCTTTTTGGTAACATCGTTGAGCTTTCTGTAGTCAACGCAGAATCTAGTGCTGCCATCTTTCTTCTTTACTAAAACTACCGGCGAGCTCCAAGGACTCGAAGACGGTTCGATAATTCCGTCTCGCTCCATTTCGTTGACTAGCTGCTTGGCTAGGGGAATGCTCCTGGGGGCTTGCTTCGCTTCGCCAGTATTTATTACATGCTTCACTATTGCCGTTCTACCTTGGCTTTTATTTATATATTTATATTTATTTTCACGAGGGCTTTTGCTGTAATTGTCTCACTCTTAATTCCTGATGGTTCTACCATCCACAACCGGATGTCCTCACAATCTTCCTCCATACGTGCCCATATCACAGTTTCTGCCTGAGGTGGTAATTTCTGGGATGCTACAGCAACCAACTTCCTTACTGCAGATTTACTCACATATCCAATATCAAGGGGTATTTCGACGTTTCGCCAGATCATTATTTGTTGCCCCATGCGCAGATCGACTCCATGCATGATCATAAAATCTGCGCCAATAATAACTTCGTCCACGATATCGGCAACAATGAACACATGGTCCACACTCATGTTGGCTGTAGTTAATCTGACTTTGGCCTTACCATAGACAGTAGCAAATTCTCCGGTAGCGGTGCGCAGGCTTACATTATTCAATTGTTCCACTTTTCCCTTTACTAAATCGGGCCTTATTATAGACTGCGACGCTCCTGTGTCTATTGTCACAATACGCTTTCCTCCGTTGATATACCCGCTTGCAGTAAGATTGCTGTTTTGCTGCTGCATCACAGATATGGAGATTGTGGGGCCCTCGGTTGTGGTAGCTAGCTCATGCCCCGTAGTGCTAGCTCTATTTAGTTTAACGACTCTTGTGATGTTTCGTGAGTCGCACGTTTATTGTTTCTTGGCGGCGAAACAGATCTGGCTCGTTTTCTTGCTGCCTTACAGTTTCTTTGAAAATGGCCGACTTTACCGCAATTAAAGCACTTAGCGTTTGTCTTACCTTGTCTTTCATCTAAGACTTTCTTTACCGATTCAAGTATTTGCTTTATGTCATCCATTGTTGTTTTCTCATCTTCAGCAGCTACTTCTACTTTTCGCACTTTGTATGACTGCGGTCTCGAAATGACTTTTGATGTTTCTTGAGCCAGAGCGTAAGTAATGGTTTCAGCAAAGGATGTGTTTTGCTTAGCGCAAACTGCGTGCTTAATATCTGGGTCACGAATACCATTAACAAATGCCTCCACTTTGAACTGTTCTAGAAGTGGATGGTTTTCCCCAGGGTATATTAGCTGCACCAAGCGCTCTATTTCCATGGCGAAATCCTGAAGCGTCTCATTTGCTCTCTGCACCCTGCCACGTAGCTCCATTCTATACAGCTCCTTTTTATGATCGCCGCCATATTTGCGCTGTAACGCCACCATTATGTCCTCATAATTATTTCTGCAGCTAGTTGGTAGGCTTTCGAGGACTTCTGCTGCAGATCCTTTAAGTGCCAGAATCAGCTCAATCGCTTTTCCTTCATTGCTCCATAGATTTTTACTGGCCACTGTCTCGAACTGAAATTTGAAGACGTTGTAGGGTACGGTGCCGTCGAAACTGGGAGCTTTTATCCTATTTGAGTTTTCAGTCACTACCCGTACTGGACCTTCTCTTATTTCCAGACTCATAATTTTGTTTTCAAGCTGCTGCAGCTTTACATCGACATCCTTCACCTGTACTTCTAGAAGATTCACTTTTCTGTTTAAACCAGACAGTTGCACTTCTACGGCAGAGATTTGTTCGTCGAACATGCAGACTTTTGTTTCTAAGATGTCAACACGTTTATTGACAGTTTTAGAAATTTCCTGTAGCTTTTCGTTAACTTTTTCTAGTTTCTCACTGTTAGCCCTAGAAGCTTCCTGTACTTCACCTCTTACTTCAGCTAACAGTTTTTCGCTGTTTGCTCTAGAAGCTTCTTGTACTTCAGCTAACAGTTTTTCGCTGTTTGCTCTAGAAGCTTCTTGTACTTCATCTCTTACTTCAGCTAACAGTTTTTCGCTGTTTGCTCTAGAAGCTTCTTGTACTTCACCTCTTACTTCAGCTAACAGTTTCTCGCTGTTTGCTCTTGAAGCTTCTTGTACATTTTCTAGGAGCATTCTAGAGTTTTCTCCCATTTTCTCCATTATAGCGGCCAACATCGTATTGAAGTCCATGCTACTTGCTGTTGTTGTTTCACGGCTACATACCTCTATCACCTTTTTTTCATCGAACTCATATGCGCCAATGTCCATGCCACGACGCTTGAATTCATCTATGAGCCTCTTCTGCAGTTCTGTTTTGTTACCTGCTGTTGACAAATCCAGCTTTAAGTTCTTCAAATTTCATTTATTATTTTTTTTAAGTTATTTTATTTTACAATTTCACTTCTGTCACCAATTGTTACGTTTTTACTTTACGTTGGGTTCTTTTAATTGTAAAATAAATACACTCTGTTATTACTTTTACTGTAACTCACTTTATTTATTTAACACCACTGTTCAAAAATACAGCAAACTGTTAAACACTCTTAAAATTCGACAACTTAACTCTTTGACTTTTAAATTAATACTGCCATACTACTCGCCAGCACGATTCACTTATATAGGTGATTTAAAAGCACCAGAATGTTCTATTCCAGACAGGTCTGGCAGGTTCGATTGTTATTGCTCTTGTTTTCTGTTTGTGTGATTGTTTATTTCTTTATACCTGTATGTGTGGCTATTTATTTCTTTATACTTGTATGTGTGGCTATTTATTTCTTTATACCTGTATGTGTGGCTGTTTATTTGTTTATGCTTGTATTTATGTATGTGGCTGTGTATTTAACAGAAGAGTGTTTATTTAATCTGTGTGTGTATATGTGTAAATGCGAATGTTTGTACGAGGCGTTTCTTTCTTCCATCATTGTAAGAAAATAAACCATTTATGTTGTTGTTGTTGTTGTTCGAGAGTATTGTTGTTCAGAGCTTATAATGAATAAATTCTTCTTTCGTAACAATATGTTAGATTTTTTTTCATAAGAACCGCTTTGACGGAATTTTCTCAACATACACATACATATGTTACAATTCAAGTCTTTCTTAATTCCAAGAATCATAAGAAAACTAATTTAATTAATTATGCTACCATTTTTTGCTACAAAAAGTAGTTAAAAAGAGTTAAAAAAACTCTATCTTAACAAAAAACTTAAATTGAAATTTGGTTAACTCATTCAAAATTAAAAGCATTTTTATTTACTAATATTAAACAATGTGATTTTTTTCAGTGCAAAACACCAATACATTCTCATTTTATCCAGTTTTAACAACTTTCTCTGGTTGGGGGCCTTTTGTTGATATGTAAAATCTGGCATCACGTTTTCCTGCATCTCTTTACATGCACTTTCGTACAACTCATATGTCAAAACTTCTTGTTTTTTTCTCTTCCCCTTTTTTCTTTTTCTAACTTCCTGTTCAGTGAATAAAGTCGTGTTTCAATAAAATTCTTTCTTATACTTTTAAATACAAAGAACAAATACGTCTTTTATTTTACGATCCCATCAGGTTATGGGCCCAGCCCGTTGTTTTTTAAAAGTATAAGAACCGTGTAAAGAATTTTTAATAATATTTCGAAAGGATGTCAATTGCTACAATTTTTTGTGTTGAAAAGTTAATGGGCAGGGAGAACTATGCAAAGTGGTCCTTTGCCATGAAAACCCTACTTCAACATGAGGAACTGTGGGACACCGTTGAAGGTAATTATCCAAAAGCTGGTGTGGATGTAAAAATGGACACGAAAATAATTTTGCTAGTGGATAAAATTAATTGCGTCCATATCAAAGATGCCCAGACGTCAAAGCAGGTGTGGGACAAATTAAAGGCAGCCTTCCAGGATTCAGGCCTTAGTCGTCGTGTTGGTTTATTGCGTCAACTAATAACCACACGTTTTTCTACATCCGAGAATATAGAAGAATATGTAAGTCACAAACTGAAAGAGGTTGATATGCCAGTCAGCGACGAGTGGATTGGTATACTTCTTTTGGCTGATCTACCCGTTCACCTATGATAATGGGTATCGAGAGTTCGGGAGTAAAAATTTCGTGCGACTCCATAAAATCAAAATTACTCCAAGATGTAAAGAAATCAACAAGTGATAGCAGTGCCTTTTTTTCTAAACCAAAGCAAAAAAATACTGAGAAAAAAGGTTTTCGTTGTTACAGTTGCAACAGTTACGGCCACAAGGCTGCTGATTGCCGTGTGAATAACCAGAGTAGTAAAGAAAATAAGTAAGTTGGCTTTTGCACGGTTTTCGCAGCAGAAGACGTTAATAACAATGATTGGTATATTGACTGTGGTGCCAGTTGGCACATGACATTAAGAAAAGACTGGTTTGTAAATTTCAAATAGCCGCAGATAAAGGAAGTTCTTGTTGCTAATAAAGAGTATTGCAAAGTCCACGGGGCAGGTGATATTAAAATTGCTTTTACGGACAAGAGTGGTGAATTGGTGGACGTAATTATCCATAATGTACTCTACGTTCCAGATCTTACCGTAAATCTGTTATCTGTAAGATAGATAATGGACAGGGGCTACACTGTAAAATTTCAAAATGATAAATGCACAATATCAGAAGACGGCAAAGAAATAGTGACAACACATCGAAAAAATAACATGTTTAAATTAAACCGAGATATTGATGTATGACATGCCCGTATGGCTAACTTAAATTATGCAGATTTGACTAAAACAAAGCAGCTGGTGACAGGAATGGAGTTTCAGCCAAAATCGAAAGAAGATTGTGTTCCCTGCATTCATGGCAAAATGTCGCGAAAATCGTTTAAACCATCAAATAGCAGTACCAACAAAATACTCGAGCTTGTACATTCGGACCTATGTGGACCGATGGAGGTGGAATCACTAGGAGGAGCTAAGTATTTTTTAATATTCATAGATGATTTTTCGCGTATATTTTGCAGGCAAAAACGGATGTACTAGCATTTTTTGAGAGTTTTATGGCCACAGTACAGAATGAAACAGGTCATAAAATAAAATGTCTGCGTACGGATAACGGCACAGAGTTTTGCAATCGGCACATGAAAAAGCTATTGAACAAAAATGGTACACTACACCAAACTACAGTGTCATACAGCCCCCAGCAGAATGGTGTAGCGGAACGAATGAACCGCACCATCGTTCGCTGTATGTTGTTCCATGCTGGTTTGGAGAAAAAAATTTGGGCGGTAGCCGTTACAAATGCCGTTTATGTTATAAATTGTTCCGTTTGAGCTGCAGGAGTTATGGTCTGGTGTTAAACCTGATATAAGCCACCTTAAAGTTTTTGGTTGCCGTGCTATATCGTATATCCCCAAAGAAAAACGCAAAAAATGGGAGGAAACTAAAGGGTATCGACTGTTATATCCCGATGGTTGGCGTGTGGTGAAAAGCCGTGAAGTGGTATTCTTTAAAAATGAGTTTTAAGGAAAGCAACAACAACAGAAAGCTATAGGACAACAACAACAGTGTTTTGAATGATAATGATATCAATGATACTAATCAAGTGGAGGTAAATACAACAGATGATGAAGACGACGACGATGATGTTTCAAATTCCACAACGTTGCTAAACGATTTAGGCGTTGATAGTTCATCAGATTATGAACCAGAAGAAGACACATCCAGTGAACAAAATTCTACCTTGGTACCTACAGGCAATAACACCGTTCGTCGTTCTTCACGTAACCGAAGGCCAGTCAATATGCCAGATTATCATCTGTATTCAGTACAAGCATATGAGTCATCAGATCCTTTGACAGTTCAAGAAGCAATGGATAGTGAAGATGCGGTACACTGGATTGGTATATTGACTGTGGTGCCAGTTGGCACATGACATTAAGAAAAGACTGGTTTGTAAATTTCAAATAGCCGCAGATAAAGGAAGTTCTTGTTGCTAATAAAGAGTATTGCAAAGTCCACGGGGCAGGTGATATTAAAATTGCTTTTACGGACAAGAGTGGTGAATTGGTGGACGTAATTATCCATAATGTACTCTACGTTCCAGATCTTACCGTAAATCTGTTATCTGTAAGATAGATAATGAACAGGGGCTACACTGTAAAATTTCAAAATGATAAATGCACAATATCAGAAGACGGCAAAGAAATAGTGACAACACATCGAAAAAATAACATGTTTAAATTAAACCGAGATATTGATGTATGACATGCCCGTATGGCTAACTTAAATTATGCAGATTTGACTAAAACAAAGCAGCTGGTGACAGGAATGGAGTTTCAGCCAAAATCGAAAGAAGATTGTGTTCCCTGCATTCATGGCAAAATGTCGCGAAAATCGTTTAAACCATCAAATAGCAGTACCAACAAAATACTCGAGCTTGTACATTCGGACCTATGTGGACCGATGGAGGTGGAATCACTAGGAGGAGCTAAGTATTTTTTAATATTCATAGATGATTTTTCGCGTAAGGTTTTTCTTTATATTTTGCAGGCAAAAACGGATGTACTAGCATTTTTTGAGAGTTTTATGGCCACAGTACAGAATGAAACAGGTCATAAAATAAAATGTCTGCGTACGGATAACGGCACAGAGTTTTGCAATCGGCACATGAAAAAGCTATTGAACAAAAATGGTACACTACACCAAACTACAGTGTCATACAGCCCCCAGCAGAATGGTGTAGCGGAACGAATGAACCGCACCATCGTTCGCTGTATATTGTTCCATGCTGGTTTGGAGAAAAAAATTTGGGCGGTAGCCGTTACAAATGCCGTTTATGTTATAAATTGTTCCGTTTGAGCTGCAGGAGTTATGGTCTGGTGTTAAACCTGATATAAGCCACCTTAAAGTTTTTGGTTGCCGTGCTATATCGTATATCCCCAAAGAAAAACGCAAAAAATGGGAGGAAACTAAAGGGTATCGACTGTTATATCCCGATGGTTGGCGTGTGGTGAAAAGCCGTGAAGTGGTATTCTTTAAAAATGAGTTTTAAGGAAAGCAACAACAACAGAAAGCTATAGGACAACAACAACAGTGTTTTGAATGATAATGATATCAATGATACTAATCAAGTGGAGGTAAATACAACAGATGATGAAGACGACGACGATGATGTTTCAAATTCCACAACGTTGCTAAACGATTTAGGCGTTGATAGTTCATCAGATTATGAACCAGAAGAAGACACATCCAGTGAACAAAATTCTACCTTGGTACCTACAGGCAATAACACCGTTCGTCGTTCTTCACGTAACCGAAGGCCAGTCAATATGCCAGATTATCATCTGTATTCAGTACAAGCATATGAGTCATCAGATCCTTTGACAGTTCAAGAAGCAATGGATAGTGAAGATGCGGTACACTGGAAACGAGCAATTGAAGATGAGTGTTTACGAAGAAAACAAATAAAAAATGCAATGATGCGCTTTAATGTTTATGCTTTAATTATCAAAAGAAGAATGCTTAAATTCTATTTCTTAAGTAAATGACCACAGTTAAATTTACAAAAATTTAAAAAGAGAACATTTTCGAATTTATCTAACGGCAAGATATTTATAAGAATGAATTCATTTAAGGCCTAAAAGAATGCAATGTTAAATGAAATTATAATTAATTACAACAAGTAAATTATTAAATATGTATATTATGACCAAGCAATGAGTATAAATCCTTAATGGATAACAACACATGGACGATGGTCAATTTGCCAGATGGTGTGAAACCAATCAAAAGTAAATGGGTTTTTAAAACCAAACGTGATGAAAATGGTGAGGTGCAAAGGTATAAAGCCCGATTGGTAGTAAAGGGTTGCTCCCAGAAACCTGGTATTGATTACCATGAAACCTACTCTCCCGTTGTAAGATATACTTCAATAAGATATTTAATTTCAATTGCTGCTCAATTTGATCTAGACATCGAACAAATGGATGCTGTTACGGCCTTCTTGCAGGGTGATTTATCTGAGGAGATTTTTATGCAACCTCCAGAAATGGTTGGAAAAAGGAGCGTTGGTAAAGTGTGTAAGCTTAAGAAGGCCATTTACGGACTTAAACAAACGAGCCGTGAATGGAACAAAAAATTAGACCAGGCGCTCAAAGAGATGGGTCTGCAACAATCCAAACTCGATCCATGCATATATTTTGAAGATGTTTTTTATCCCGTCTATGTTGATGACCTCCTTGTTTTTTCAAATAATCATGATCTAAAACAAGCGAGCCGTGAATGGAACAAAAAATTAGACCAGGCGCTCAATGAGATGGGTTTGCAACAATCCAAACTCGATCCATGCATATATTTTGAAGATGTTTTTTATCCCGTTTATGTTGATGACCTCCTTATTTTTTCAAATAATCATGATCTAAAATCAAAAGTTAAAGCTGGACTAAAAGAAAATTTGCTGATGAAGGATTTGGGAGAAGCCAGAAGTTGTGTTGGCCTTCGATTTACAAGAAATCGAACAGAAGGTGAAATATATATTGATCAGTCTTTTTATACATCAGAAATTTTAAAACGTTTCAATATGAGTGATTGTTAGCCGGTGGGCACACCCTTTGATATCAATACAAAATTATCCACTCCTCAGTCTAACTATAGTCGTTTTGATAACATACCTTACCAAGAAGCTATAGGCAGCTTACTATATTTGGTACAAGGAACTCGTCCAGACATTGCCTACGCAGTGAATTTTTTAAGTAAATTCAACAACAATTTCGACAATTCACACTGGACAGCAGTTAAACGTATTTTTAGGTACCTTAAAGGTACAATAAATGTTAAAATACATACTCCAGAAAGGAAGATTTTAAATTGTATGGCTTCTGCGATGCGGATTATGCTAGCGATGTCACCGATAGGCGTTCCTGCACAGGTTATGTTTTTATGCAACAAGTTGCCATAATTTGATCTAGTAAGCGGCAAACAACAGTGGCTCTATCAACAACAGAAGCCGAAAATATGGCAATGTCCACTGCTGTGCAGGAAGCTGAATGGCTCCGTCAACTTGAAAAAGATTTGCTGAATAGTTCCGAAAACAAAATCACGCTTTTTTGTGACAACAAAAGTGCCTTGAATCTTACTACATATTAAAAGGCATTATGATTCTTTTCATTCTAACATAAATAAATATAATCGGATATGTTCTGTAATCCGAAACCGAGTGAAATTGAAATCGAATAAATTTTTAAAGAAAAATATAACTTAGTTGCGCCTATTATTTTAAAACATTAGCAATCAAGGAAGTTATGTGAATGGTCTTTAATCAAATGTATAAAAAATAATATCAAAATGTTGTAAGATTTAAAAGTTATGACAATTTAAAATTTCATTCCGATCCAATTTCACTCGCATTACAGAATATACCCGAATGATGACGAGAAAAAAGAGCTTTTTCATAGATCTAAAAAATTATTTTTAGAAAACTTCCCTAATTATGAACCAGCAGAGAAAGGTTAGAACCATTGATTATATTATGATATTTGAAACCTTTTTTTTAATTTTGAAGATAAGTTTCAAGACATAAATAATATAAAACCACTTCTTGAATTTCTTGAGAACCCATTTAATGTTAACATTAGTAAATATGAATATAAAATACAAATAGAACTTATTATATTACGTAGCGAGTTAAAAGCTCTACCGAAAATAGAAAGGGTATTATTTTGGAAAACTTTGGATAACTCAGCCTATCCTGAACTCAAAAAAAAAATTCTTTAAAAATTCTTTCAGTTTTTCCGTCCACATACTTACGTGAACAAATTTTTTCGGACTTAAAATTAATTTGTACTAAACAACGTAATAAAATTGGTTCTACGTCTTTGAAACATATATTGCTTTTACGAAACTGTCATAACAGCATTAACGTAGACAATTTCCTTTGATTTAATTTTTCAACGAAAATCTTTGCGGTTACTTTTGCTTATCACGGTATTTTAAAATTGCTCTCAAATTTTCACCAAATAAATTTGTGCATCACTGAGACTCTTAATGTAATCAATGAATTCACACCATACCCATAAGTGTGAAGACATTTTAGCAGTGTAAAGGCCCAACTATAATATTCATAAGCTAACTTAAGTAACTGTGCAATTACATATATGTAAATCATATGTGGCAAACTATAATGCACTTAACAACACTTTTCGTTAAGTTTCGTCAAATGTCATTTGCTTAAGCAAAGTCCGAAACCGATCGCTCATTTCATACGGAAACAGCTGTTTATGCTTTGTGTTATCTATATATAAATAGGCAAAGACAAAACTTTGGATCCCTTTTTCTCCTATGTTTGTCAACCGATTTTGTTTATTTTTTCACCGGTTAGTAGATATCATCGAGCTTTAGTGCACAGTCTATATTTGATTAAAATCGGTTCAGTATTTTAGGAATAAATGGCTCTTTAAATTGCTACCACTACACATGCTAAAAACACACATGTATGTGGTAGCTTCAAGTAAAACCAAATGTGCGTGTTTGTATGCAATTTCATTTTTTTGAAAACAAAAAGAGAAGGAGTAATTATTATTGTTTCTCTATTAAATGAGTAAAGTTGAAAACACAACAACAGATGTATATTTGTATGTGTGTATGTCTACACATTCCTACATATGTCCACATGTGAAAGAATGACGAAAACAGGAAAACATATTATTGCCTCTTAAATCAATGCTAGAAATTTGAAACAGTTATTTTTTCGATTTGCATTTGTTTTTAGTTGTTTTGTTTTTGTAAATGCATTTTTTACTCTTCTGATAAACTGAATTTTATTCTGTATATACATATAATTTCATAATTTGCTTCTTAATCAATACAAGAAATTTGGAAACAGTTATATTTTCGATTTGCTTTTGTTTGTAGGTGTTTTGTAAATGCATTATTTTAAATGCATTATTATTAAAGCCTTTGTTAATTAAAAGTGTGGTGGTATTTTTTTTTTATTATTTACCTTTTTAAAATTTGCTAAAGTGTATGTACATAATTTATAAAACGTTTTAAATCGGTTTAAGATTTTTAAATATTTTTGCCTTTGGATTCAAAGTGACTGTTATCCTAATTTTGCATTTATTCTGAAAATATATTTTCTTTTTTGTTAAAGAAACTAATTTTTATATTTTTTTGAGATGCCACGAAGATGATCAATAACTGGTAGAATGGAGAGACGGCGACAAGCAATTCAATATCTTACTCAGAACAGATCTGGAAATATTAACACCGACAATCTGCGTAATGACAATGAATTATAAAATAGTTTTAAATGTGCTTTCAATATTGTTCCAAGTAATTTTGTCATAACTGTGGTCCAATGCACTTAATATGCCGTTTTTGTAGTGCTAAGCATTTTGAGTCTGAAGTAACTCAAAATGATTTAACTTCTTTTACAGCATGTTGCCACAAGGGAAAAGTTTCTTTAATGCCATTGTATCAAAATAGCTTTTTTAATTCTTTATTTAATAATTTGAATTCAGAAAACGCTGTTGAAAAGCGTAAAACAAAAAACTTTTTTGAAAATATTCGTGCTTTTAACTCAGCATTTGCAATGGTTAGTACAGAGACAAAAATTGATAGAAATTGTATGCAAGGAATCTATCTATCATCGCGTCGGTGCATTGGTGACTGAATGTGGCAGAAAACCATGCTATGCGCAGTACAATTTGATATGAATTACGCACAATTTATTTACTTTTTTTTAAATAAAATACGTCTCACTACTACGAGTATGTATAAGATTTTTGTTACAATTTTGTTTCCCATTTTGTTTAATTTAATAAATATATGAATAACATGAATTGCTATTAAAGTTTGTTTTATTAAAAAAGAATGTGTACTTATGTATGTATGTAAACTATATAAAATGTGTCAGAAATAAATTTGGTCGAATTTCGACCAAGGGGCGAACTCTAGTACATATAAATGTACATTAATAAAAAATTGGAATGGAGAACAAAAGTGAACAAATTATATCTTAATTTAATATAAAATGTTAAAAAAAAGAAGTTTCTATAAGAAAAAAGGAGGGCATTTTATATAATCGTAATTAAAAGGAAAGAGCATTTTATTGTTTATGAGTTAATTGATGCACACCGCTGTATATTTTAGTACTTTTGGCCAAAATTACACTAACAGCAAAAAGTGTTAAAGTTTTCTTTCGAAATTATCTAAAAACTATTAAAAATAATTATTAAATTGTATATGAATGGTATTAAGTATATGTATAAAATATGTTTATTTAACACCTTTTTGTTAACAAATTTCATTTATTCAGGAAAAAATTATTAATTTTCAAAAGAACGAATAAAACAAATGTGCAACTGTGTCATAATAGTTTTTAGATTCATGTACACAAACGGACAAAAGTCATCGTCACACACCTTGTTCACCCTTTGAAGGGCTGCCTACAAAAATATTCAAACAAAAAATTAAAAAATTGTTACAGATATTATAATGTATTTATTAAGTTTTAATAAAAAATTAAAGTTATTCGGAATTAATAGCATCTAAAAAATTATTTAAAAATAAAAAAAGAGTTTATAATTTATGTGGACAAAAGTGTTCGCCACTGCAGTTTTTAATTAAGTTCAAAACGTATTTCTACACAAGGCTGATATATTTACTTAACAATTATTCTACTACCTTTTAAACATCGCTGTATATACAATGTTACATTATAATAATTTAAAAATAAAGTGCATAATTTCGTGAAATTGCAAAAAATGAGCCAAAAAAGGAAAGAATCCACAAATGAAGAAAGAAAAATTATTATAAACCCGTATAAATAAAACAAAACTATTAGATAAATTTATGAATTAGTGCAACGGCCGCGAACTACCATTTCTAACATCATTAATCGTCACATTTACCTATAAATGACGACCACGTTTGTCCATATAAATTATAAATGACGATCACTTTTGTCCATATAAATTTTGAATTATTTTTCATTTTAATTATTTATTTATTAGCTAGTAAGCCTAATTAAGTTTAATTTTCGACTAAAACTTAATAAATACATTGGAATAACTACATATACCAATTTATAATATTTTTCCTGTGGTTATGGCAGCTCTTCAAAGGTAGAGGAAGTTATGTGACGATGACTTTAGTCCGTTTGTGTAAGTACATTGTAGCCATCTAAAAGACTTCAATAAGTTGCTTAAGCATTTGACAGACTTTTCGTTTATTTTTAGGGTTCCGTACACAAAGTGTAAAAACGTAACCCTATTGTTTTCGCTACAATGTCTGTCCGTCTGTCAGCGCCTTTTATCTCTGGAACCGTAATAGGTAGAATCTTGAAATTTTCACAGATGATGTATAGCTGTTGCCGCTATAGCAACAAATACTTAAACTTATAGGGTGTTCCAATAGAGAGGTGATATTCACGAAAATGTGTTTATTTCTTGAACTGTAGGAGGAATACACTTGAAATTTACAAACAGTAAATAAACTTAGTTCACTATATAAACAAGTATAAAAAAATAAAACTAAAAATTAAAGGGTGTTCCGATAGTGGTGTGATTTGCATGTTTAAGGCATATTTTTTTAACCATAATAGATAAACTCTTTAAATTTTCACAGAAGGTGTATAGCGGTGGCCGCTATAACAACAAAAATTAAAACTTATAGGGTGTTCCGATAGAGAGGTGTTATTCACGAATATGTGTTTATTTCTTGAACTGTAGGAGGCATACACTAAAAATTTACAAACTGTAATAAAAACGTAGTTCGCTTTATAAACAAGTCTAAAAAATAAACCTAAAAATTAAAGGGTGTTCCGATAGTGGTGTTATTTACATTTATAAGGCCCAAGTTTTGAACCATAATAGGTAGAATCTTGAAATTTTCACAGAAGGTGTATATCTGTGGCCGCTATAGCAACAAACATTAAAATTGATAGGGTGTTCCTATAGAGAGGTGTTATTCACAAATATGTGTTTATTTCTTGAGCTGTAGGAGACATACACTAAAAATATGTAAGCAGTAATTAAAACTTAGTTCGTTATATAAACAAGTATAAAAAATAAACCTAAAAATTAAAAGGTGTTCCGAGAGTGGTGTGCTTTGTATGTTTGGAAGTTTTGAACCATAATACGTAGACTCTTGAAGATTTTAGCAGAAGTGTATAACTGCGGCCACTATTGCAAAAAATACTAAAAAGTAGGGTGTTACAAAAGTGACGTGTTATTTACGTTTATGTCTTTTTTTGAGCTGCAAGAGGCAACCACTTACAATTTGCAGACAGTAATTAAAACTGTTTGTTTTATAAACAAGTATACAAAATTGAACTTAAATATTACAGGGTGTTCCAATAGTGACGTGATTTGCATGTATATAGCATAAGTTTTGAATGAAAAGGGATCATAAAATTTTTACAGGAGGTGTATAACTATGGCCACTATAAAAAATAGTAAAAATTAAAGGGTTTTCCGCCAGTGACGTGATTTGCATGACAAAGCCTATTTCTTGAACCGTAACAGGTAGACTCTTGAAATTTTGTACAGAAGATGTGTTGCCACGGCCGATATGACAATTACTAAAATTTGAAGGGTGTTCTGACAGTGACATGTTTTTCACTTATAGTACCTTATTTTTTAATCGTAATAAGTAGACTCTTAATATATTTATAGAAAGGAAGTTGCCATGGCCACTAGAATGAATAATAAAATTAAAGGGTGTTCCGACAGTGACATGATTTTATAAACCGTAATAGATACCCTCTTGAAATGTTTACAGTAGATGTGTCACTTCGGCCGCTATAACAAATACTTAAAATTGAAGTGTGTTCATTAGTGACGTGTTTTTCACGAATATTACCTTATTTTTTAACTTTTAATAGAAAGTGTATTACCATGGCCGCTATAATATCAATTACATACTAAAATTTAAAGGGTGTTCCAATTATGATGCAATTTTCGCGAATATTACTTTAATTTAAAAATTTAAGGGTGTCCCATAAGACATAAAGAAATAAACAACTGGAATTTTTAAATTATACTGAACATAGTACGGAACCCTACGTGTGTGAGTCTAACTCACACTTGACTAATTTATTTGATATTAGCTTAAGCCAGCTTATTCTTATTATAGTTGGGCCTTAATCCAAATCTTCATTTACTGTGCACAATTGTGCTACAAAAACAATAGAAAAAAACTCACACCGACGCTTGTTCTCTTCTATTTGAGTTTGATTTCAGTCGGTAAATAAGTGTTAACGAGTGCACATGTGCGGATGCTTACTATTTTTTTTCAGCTATCATTAATTTTAAAATAAACCAGCAAACAAAATGGTATAATGGAAGACAGACATTTTTGTTTGGTCATTAAAAATGCTTTTGGTAACATACAATGCATTTTATGTTACCAAACATTTAAAACAAAGAAAACATTTTCAATTAAAAGGTATTTTGACCTTTTTCACAAGAAATAAATAAATTAAAAGAGGAAAAAAGGAAAATGTTTTTACTTGAGCAAAAAAAAAAACCTTTATATTAAAATTTTGCAAAATAAAAATTAAAAATGGAGATTTCAAGCCAAATAAGCTTGGAAATCGCTCAGCAAGGCAGACCATTTATGGATGGAATGCTAGCACAAAATATTTTACAAAAAACTTTTCAAAAGTTAAAGTATAGAACAGATTTCATAAAGTCAATTCCCTTGTCAACCCAAACTGGAAATTCGGTGGAGTCTTCTATTAAAGAAAAATTTATAAATTGTAAATTTCTTTCGTTTTGTTTAGACGAAAGTACAGATATCAATGATCTTTGTCAACTGGTTGTCTGTGTAAGATGCATTAATGAACATTTTAATGTTTTTGAATAAATGTTGACATGTAACTGGAAAGCTTTTGATGGAAGTTGTAAGTGATAAACTTTTTTCTATTGTTGATGTAAACAAAATTGTCGGTTTCTGCAGAGACGGGGCAAATATAATATAAATAAATCAGTCAAGTGAGAGTTAGACTCACACATGTAGGGTTCTGTACTATGTTGTTAATATATCCATGGTTTATGAGTCACCCTTTAATTAAATTAGTCATAATATCGAAAATTGCATCACTTTTGGAACACCCATTAAATTTTAGTAATTGTAATTATAGCGGCCAGGGCAATACACTTTCTATAAAAAATATACATGCGCTTACCTATTGCGGTTCAAAAAATTTAGATATTAGTAATTGTTACAGCGGCCGAAGTATAACATCTACTGTAAACATTTCAAGAGTCTAGCTATTACGTTTCAAAAAATAAGGCTATTTACGTACAAATCATGTCTCTGTCCGAACACCCATTAATTTTAATATTTGCTATAGCGGCCATGGCGATTCTCTTTCTATGAATATATAAAGAGTCTATCTATTACTATTAAAAAAAATAAGTTACTATACGTGAAAAACGTGTCACTGTCAGCACACCCTTTAATTTTTAGTAATTTTCATAACGGCCATGGCAACACATCTTCTATACAAATTGGAAGAGGGTACCTATTACGGTTCAAAAAATATGTCGTTATACATGCAAAACACGTCACTGTCGGAAAATCCTTTAAAGAGGTCATAGTAATACACCATTTGTGAAAATTTCAAGAGTCTATCTATTATGGTTAAAAATTAGTCAATGTTTTTGAAAATCACGTCACTATCGGCACACCCTTGTATTTTAATTGTTTGTTATAGTGGCCCTAGTAATACACCTCCTGTAAAAACTTCAACAGTCTATCGTTATCGTTCAAAACTTATGCCATTTACAAGCAAATCACGTCACTATTGGAACACCCTTTAATTTTTAGGTTTAATATTGTTTACTTGCTTTTATTGCGAACATAGTTTAAATTACTGTCTGCATATTTTATGTGGTTGCCTCCTATAACGACATAAAGTCAAATAACACGTCACTTTCGGAACACCCTATAAATTTTAGTATTTGTTGCTATAGTGACCACAGTTATACACCTTCTGTGAATATTTCAAGAGTCTACCTATTATGGTTCAAAACTTAGCCCTTATAAATGCAAATCATACCACTATCGGAACACCCTTTAATTTTTAGGTTATTTCTTAGACTTGTTTCTATAGCGAACTAAGTTTTAATTACTGCTTGCATATTTCTAGTGTATTCTTCCTACAGTTCAAGAAATAAGCACATATTTGTGAATAACACCTCTCTATCTTAACACCCTATAAGTTTTAGTATTTGCTACTATAGCGGCCATAGTTATACACCTTCTGTGAAAATTTAAAGCGTCTACCTATTATGGTTCAAAACTCATGCCTTATACATGCAAATCACACCACTATCGGAACACCCTTTAATTTTTATTTTTTGAGTTGTTTATATAGTGAACTAAGTTTTATTTACTGTTTGTAAATTTCAAGTGTATCCCTCCTACAGTTTAAGAAATACGCACATATTCGTGAATAACACCTCTCTATCGGAACACCCTATAAGTTTTAGTATTTGTTGCTATAGCGGCAACATACATCATCTGTGACAGACGGACAGACATTGTAGCGAAAACAATAGGGTTTCGTTTTTACCCTTTGGATACGGAACCCTAAAAAGTGAAATGGCAAAACTTTCACTGCGTTTGATATACAATCAGAACTTATATTTCTTCGAACCGAAGTCCAAGCTCCGGGAAAAATGGGAATAGAATTCTGGAAAAATCTAAATGATTTCGATTCTCCAGAGCTAAATAAAAATGCTTTGAAATTTTTTTTGACTTAAAATTATATGACTTAAAATTTATTTGTTCCAAGCAGAGAAATAAATTAAGTTCTTAAAATTTAAAACATATTTTGTTAATAAGAAATTGTTACAAAATCTTAAATTTGGAAAACTTAATTTATAATGCCTAAATACACTTAATTTTTTAAGTTTTAATTGTAAATTAAACTGTAAATTAGACCAATCAAATATGTATGAAAAAAAGCCTAATTCTGTAAAAACTGAGGCATATTTTGTATTTAATTTTATTAACTTTTTTAAACTTCATTTCCATTTTTCTTTTAAAAGTAAAATTCATTACATTTGTAATGCTTAGTTTTGTGTTTGCTGGGCAATATTATCTTATCCAATACAGACGCATTTCATTTATTGAGAGTTTTGGTTAACTATGATTTATAGCCAATTTTTGACATTGGGAGTGTTGGCTATCTATTTATGTAATCTATGTACTGAACTATTTTAATTTTTCCAGTACAACACCAATAAATATTTCTTAAATTTTTACCCCCTCTCTATATTTATAAACAATAAAACTTATTTGAAATGTATTTTGATTTATTTTCAATAACCTAGCCTCTTGGCCATAATCGGTTACAATATTCTGCTTACATATTATTAACAATTAACAAATATTGTAATAAATTTAAATAAAAAAGCTAAATTTATCGGTATAAAAATTTAAAAAAATAATTGATAATGAAATTAATAACAGAAAAATAAAAATAACGAAAATAATTATAATAAAAATGAGATCACAAAATTGCTCCAATAGAATCAAAACCCAAAAACTGTTACAAAGCACTACTAAATGATTATTCTCAAAACAAATTCTACAATAAAAAAAAAACAAAGAGATATAATAAGGCCATAGAAATAATCAAAATAGCAGCAAAGGTTACAGTGTTTATCTAAAATTAAGCAAAAATAGAGAAATAGAGAAAAAAATATCCTACAAGGACAGTATTTTAGAACAATTGGTGATTGAAAAATCTGTTTTAAAATATATTTTATTTTTTATAAAAAATTTTGTTTTGCTACATTCTAGTATGTAAACATATTTAATACATAAAAAGTGTTATTTTCGGTTTAATGGAACCTGTGGAATCAATAGAAGCAAACAATTTATTTAAAATCAATATTATTTCAAAGACTTGCTTTCTTGGATACAATTAAAAGCACTAATCGGCTGTTTTTGACATCTACAATTCAAAAATCTACCAACAAAATACATGCGATTTTTGTTTTTGTAAAACCAACTACTTTGTTTATTCTACCATGAATATATAATTTAAGTTCATAGTTGGAAGTAGATCCTTTATTTTGTTAATCTTCACTCACACTTAAGGTAAGTTTAGACTGTAATACTTTTGTAGTAGAATGAAATACACTCCGTACCTATAAAAATGGAAATCTGTAAATCTGTTTTACACTATTACTGTGCAGTAGAGACAAAGTAGAAAGAAATGAAACGGTGTTCCCATATCTAAAAACATAACATGCAAGAATAGTTTTTCTTCCGATTTTACAAAAAATTCTTCTTAAACATACGGTTAAAATATATTTTGTTAAAATTATATTTATTAAAAAATACAAATATATGATAAAACTTCACTCTCGGTAATACTGCTTACATTAAAATACACCACTGGTCTGACGAAAAATATTCATTTTTTCAAATGGTTTAAAAAATAAAAGTTACCAACCGCTTGTCTAATTTCCGTATTTTCTCTTCTACTCAGTACAATTTACTTTAACACTATTCCATTTTTCTCATTCGACAAAAATTTATGACAGATCTAATTACATGTGTGACAATGTAACAGCCTTTAGTAATATAGCGAAATTATTGCATTTATGATTTCTAGTGATAATTTCAAAACTTGCAGCGTCAATCAACATTAGCGATAGTGAGTTAAGCAAGTTTGGCTCTAAAATTTAATTAGTTAATTTCAAAAATATAATTCGGTAATTAAGGGTGATCCATTTCGAGGTACTTTTTTCAATAGCCTTTTATTGATAGATCATGTGTAAGTCGTGTCATGCTGTCATGTTATTTTTGTTTAGTACTGTTTTTCATTTAATAATGGAACGAATCGTTTCGCTCTTGGACTCTTGAAAAGTTCCAAGAAGATCCGACGTTTTCGAGGCAAATTTTTTTAGATATGATGCCCATTTCTGGCTCAATGGGTATGTAAACAAACAAAATTGCCGCATTTGGGACGAACAATCTGAAGAGATTCAAGAGCTGCCACTTCATCCAGAAAAAACAACGGTTTGGTGTGGTGTGTGGGGCGGTGGCATCATCAATCAATGGATTTACTGAGAGAACATTTCGGTGAGCACATAATTTCACGTTTTGGGCCAGTCGATTGGCCACCAAGGTCGTGTGATATCACGCCGTTAGCCTTTTTCCTGTGGGGATATGTAAAGTCAAAAGTTTAAGCGGTCAAACCCGCTTCGATTCAGGCCTTGGAGGAAAACATCACGCGTGCCATTCGCCAGCTACCAGTCGAAATGCTCGACCGAGTCATCGAAACTATCTGCGACGTAGCAACGCACAGTGGTTCCATTTTGGGTTTTGCGTAGCTAAAATCTGTAACTTTCTATTTATCATCAGATTGGAAATTTGGAGGGAACATTACTGAGTAAACATTCTAGTTACCTGCGAAGAATGAAGTCGATACTTAAATTAGTTTTAAAGTTATAAAAGTTATTTTTTTATATTTACTTCCAAGTAAAACTTCTTTTGTTTTTTACTTTACCATACTTAGTATAAGGTAAAGTATAGTAATCATGAAACAAATTGAGGTCCGGATTTCGACGGATTTATACGTTTAGAGGTCTCCTGAATCCATTTTGGCTATTTTCGCGATGATGTCTGAGGGTGTTTGGGTTGGTGTATATGCCACTATTTTTGTGAAGTTTGTAGAGGTCATACCGTTTGACATATCAAAATTAGATTTAGTATGTGCTTTTGGTATGTGGAGATGAAGAGCTGTATAGTTTTTGGGCATAATCGGGAGGGAGCAAGGGGTAGTTTCCTTACCCCCAAATTTTGGGAACGCTCTACAGGTCACACCGTGTGAAATATTCAAACGAAATTTAGTATGTACCTTTGGTTTATGGAGATGAAGAGATGTATAAATTTTGGGAATATTCGGCAAGGGACAAGGGGTAGTTTACTTACTCCCAAATTTTGTAAACGCCCTACAGGTCATACGGTATGACATATCAAAATGAAATTCAGTATGTGTCTTTGGTTTATGGAGATGAAGAGCTGTATAAATGTTGGCCATAATCGGGAAGGGGCAAGGGGTAGTTACATAACACCCCAAACCGAAAATAATTACTTTTTCGATTCGAATATACTTTGAACTTTTGTTCTTTATGTAATATATCCACAAAAATATCTGATTTCATTTAGTATGGTAAAGTTGAGTGTAGGTCACTCCAGTTTTTTTTTATAGAAACAAAAAAGTATACCTGCGATCTATACTATAACAGATTCATAAACTTGTTTACATTATATTTAGCAATATGCCAAAAAAATCAACTTTTTCATTTTCAAGCTATGAATCCCGAATGATTTTATATGTTTCGGGGGTAGAGTCAGGTACCCTACTTGCTTATTAGAATGCCCCTCACTTGTCCTAAAACGGATATTTGGGGTGGCCCTTAAAACTTGGATTTTTTGACTTTTTATGAATTTAACGCATTATTTATGTTTATAGCTACAAAATCAATGTTTTTATGTGTTGAATAGTTAGTTTGGGTTGTAATCTTCCATTTTTGGTTTTTGTTGGAATAATACACTGAAAAAAACAAAGTGGCAAAAACAAAACTTGGAAGTAAGAAAATAGTACTTCTAACATTTAGCGCGGCACAAATTGGGCTGAATATTATGGCTTGCCATGCAACACAGTTGTTAATGACATTAAAATCTAAAATTCTGCCGTGGTGCTTGGCGATTGCATTTTTCGTTTACAAGAAAATAAGGAAAATGTAAAAAAAAAAGGCGAAAAAAATTAAAAAAATGGGGTTTTTTGACCTTCATTCACTTATAACTTTTGAAGTAGGATTGTTATCTTCAAGCACCACCGCAGAATTTTAGATATTTCAGTCATCAACAACTATGTTTTCTCCCAAGGCATAATATTCAGCCGAATTTGTGCCGTATTCCAAACAGTACAGCCTATTTTCGACAAATTTTATTAATTGATTAAAAAAACAGGGTGAATTTTTAAAAAAACGTAAAATTATGCTACTGAAATTAGTTATACATTAGTTATTAAGAACATAGACACTGTTTTCACTTTGGGAAACAAAATTCCCTTCCATGTGATAAGTAAATATACTTATATTTCATTTACTCTTGTGATAAAGCGGTATTTTAGCCGTCACCTTTGCGTGCTTATGAATTACACAGCCTCACAAAAATATAAAAAGGTTCTGACCCTGAAAACAGACCCACCAATTCTTATGTATTATGACCTCCTGAATGCGATGCCGCCATAAGAATTGAATTCTATCGTTGGGTTTTCATGTCCGCAAAGTGAACTTACCTAATTTGTAAATTTGACCATGTTAAAAAGTGTTTGTTTAAATGCATGTTACTTTTAAAATTTTTGACAGATTTTATTAAAACACCTCTTATTTTCTTCGTAATAAACCAAACTTAATATTATATAAAGAAATAAAATTTTTAAAAATTTTAACTACCAATAAGTCAAATTTACAAAGAAACCGGGTAGGTTCAATTTGTGAACTATCCTTGTAAATTACAGAAAAACCCAACAATTGAATTCATTTCTAATGACGGAATCGAATTCAGAAGGTCAAAATACATAAGGATTCGTTTCTGGGTCATAATTTTTTTTATTTTTTGTGGGATTGTGTTATCAATCTCTTATTATCTGTTCTCAAATGATTTACTAAATAAAAAACAGACGAAAAAATAAACGTCAAAAGTCGTTTACTTCACTTTCAATAATTCAATAAAATTGATAATATTCAAAAGTTGTCATTCCCTTGTCTTCCTCAAATTATTTCATTGTAAATAGTCCGTTACAAGTTTTTGATGTTGTTATTTTTTTTTTGGTTTTTCTTTGTATCAATGCTTTTATTTAGAACATTTTTTACTGATTTACTCTTATTTACTCTCTTAGAATATACAAATAATTGATAAGAGCATCTTTATTAGTGTGATCAATAATCTCAGAATTGCATGCGAATTATTGCATAGGTGCAACGATAATAATTTGTTATTATCTTTTATAATTTATTCTTAATTGATTAACTGAAAGTCAAGTAAAAAGAAAGTGTTTTTTTAATTTTTTTCCAATTCTGTTTTCTTTAAAAATTGTTTAAAAATGTATCAAATTTGTAAAGCTTCTATAAATTGTTTATATAAAGATACTTACAGTCATTTAAAATGGAAAAATGGTTTGAAAAATAGTGACGTGTTTGACTTTTTTAAACTTTTTATGGTTAAAAATATAAATGCGCTGTGTACTTACGATAAAGATAAAATTTTTGAATTTTTAAACGAAGTAGAAGGTCCTCTCGAAAGAAGAACAGTGCTACGAAAATTTGATTACTTTAAATTGCAATGCACCAAAAAGTCTAAAGAGGTCTTTTTAAACCTTCAATTCGATGGCATATGCAAAAAAGTTGATTGGTTTAAAAACCGTTTTAGCAATCCCGAATTCATAGTAAAACTTAAGGAAAAAAATATATTACGGCTAAAGAGTCAGCTGAAATTTTGCAAAGCAAACAACAATATCATTGAATCAAAACAAAATGATATTGCTATCTACAAGATGTTGGAAATGCCAGTCAGTTATACTAAAATCGTGGAAGTAATGCGGCTTTTTAACAGAAGTACTTCGCTTAGAACAATTTTTCGATTTAAGGATAAGTTTAATTATTTGGTTGAATTATCAACAGCTAAAATTCTAGAACAAATACTGAAAAATGGTAACAACTTTACTCTCCATCATGACGAGACAACTATGGGAGTGCATAAACTTCAAGCTTTTGTTTTAACGGCAATAATGGAGAACGAAGTCCATGAAATTTTAATCGGAATTGAAAAAGTACCTACAAAAGGAACACATTATCAGTTGCAGGTGTTGCTCAGCTTGCTTCTGATACCCTAAAGAACCATTTTCAACAATAAAAAAGTTCTTTTTCGCAAAAAGTCGATTTTGGCATATTGCTAATTATATTACAACATTTTTTTTTTTTTTTTGTTCAACGTTTTTTATTTCAACATTTTAATCTTCTCAGTCGCACTCTGGGTTGAAATTGCTAAAAACGGCTCTTAATTCAGGCGTTAGAGATAGCACTTATTTTTTCGTTTCTTAGTATTAAGTGGGTCATTACTACTTAAAAAAATAATTTTTGAAAAAAAAAATATTTAAGATTATTTAAATTGCTTTGGAAGCTCCATTTTTAAAGATAAATGAATGAAATTTAGGCAATATGATTTCTTTAGGTTAGTAACTCAACATACAAAAATTCATCGGTAAATGATTTCGTATAGCCCCCATACAAAATTTTCCCGGAATTGGCCATACTAATCTTTATTTATTAAAAAGTTTTTATTAATATAAATTTACATTTTATGTTTAATACTATTAGTCTTCATATTCTCTGTCACAAAAATGAATATCATTGGAATGATTTTCTTCAGAAATTTCAGGTAATAATAGAAGGTCCAATACCTGATGTGGTAACACGCTATTTTTGTTTTTGTAATGTTTGCTCATATTACTAATAATAGGATCAAAGCTTATTAAAAATCAATTGAAAATATCTTCATTGGACTTTTCACGACTGCATTTGCGTGAAAAATGTTCTCTGTATGATTTAATATCTTTATTACGAGCTACCTGTGCTTCCTCGTAACAGTGCATGAGTAATAATCAAAATTTATGTAATGTGGGAGACATTTTATACCATGGGTATTTTTCAACAAAGTATTTTGCAGTAGATAAAGTAAATTTTCTAAATTTTTCAACATTAATCTGATGACCGCATGATACAGCAACTAAAATAGTATGTACCAGGTAACGAGTAGTGTTTATTCACATCACTTTTAGACATAATAACACCACGATATAAAAAAACAAAACAGTTACAATTGAAACAAACAAAAATAAAGTTAAAAAACAATTATTCACGTTGCTAAGCATACACGAATTTTTCTTGGAAAAAAAATTCCAAAATTTTTTTTTCCCAAGCTTCCCCAAACCGGATTTGAATTTCTACTTGAAAGTGAAAAATTATTGTTTTTTACACCAATTTTCAAAAAAATATTAAAAATATTTCTACAACAAAAATAATTAACTGAGACACATATTTGAGATTCCAAATACCTGAAGTTGAAGGTTTCATTGAAAAGATATTACTTTTATGCTAGGAAAATACATAAATTTATAAATTTTTTTTTTCAGTTTTCAAAAACTTAAAAAAATTTCAACTGACAACGCACAACTCGAACACTAGATAACATAGAAAAATAAAAAAGATAATTAGGGAAGCACAATTTTGTTTACTATAACCTGAAATAGATTACTTTTTAAAAATATAAATTTTCAATTAAGAGGAATTTCAACCCAACGTGAGTCGCCTTGAACACTATGCAAATATTAAGAATTTTCTAAGAGCTTTATAACATATATATTATATAGTGTTTTGACATATATGCTATATTTATTCTTTAAGGGTGATATATATGGATATAAAGAGTACGATAGGTAATTAAAAACATCCTCATTGGTAGCATATCTCGAGCATTTCCTAGAGTGAAATCGTCTTGTTTCCTTATAGCATTTATTTCTTAATTCCATTGCATCCTCTGAATGAACGCCAATGGGAATCATCCCAAAATGCTCTATAATCTCCTTTCCATGAATAAGGAGTTTGTGTATCGAAGAGGGCATTTATATTTACAAAATGTTACCGTGTTTTAAAATTCGAAATTTTAAATGAAATACTATTTATGAGTACTATTTTATCTGTTTTTTTGGACATTCCAGAAAATTCTTTTTGTAAAACAGATTTTTTAAAACCACAATTATTATCCTTTTTTACATGTAATAAAATCTGGTTTAAAATAGGTCAGTAAGTAATGAAAATGTTCATAAGAAAGTCAAAAGAATATTTTATAGTTCTATAAATAAAAGTGTCAATAACAGTTTTTTAATCGGTATTTAAAAAGAGTATGTGGTGTTAGTACTATACAACAGCAATTTTTAGAGACAATGATGTAATATTTAAACTATTTTTCTTAACTAGCGTATAATCTTCACATTAAACTATTTTTTAAGATTTACTTTTTATTTAAAAATTAATAAAATTATTTTTTTTATTAAGATGGATCGAATAATTGGCTGAAAATTTTTTTTTAAACAACTTTGATAAAAAATGGACACTGTTTTATTTGCAATAAAATCACCTTTTTCAAAATGTATAATATGTAAGTATGACTCTAATACTTTTAATAGTACTTCAAACTTTTAAGTGTTATATTTCAACTGTTTTGATTACACATATATAGCTACTTTATGCAAAGATATTTGCTAAAAAAAATTAAATCTATTGATAAACGAAGTAAAATATGTCAATTTGGACATATTTTTATTAAAAAGACAAAAAAAATTAAGTCTCAAACATTTCAAATTTATCTACGCTCTTACACTAGCAGGAACCATTGTGCAACGGCCACCATTTGATAGAAATAATCTTCAAAAAATAAATGCCGAAGAATGCTCTTTCAAATGATAAAAAACATTCTCCATTAAATTTGAATTTTTTGTGTTTTTTTTTTGTTTAAAAAAGTAGGGAACCTCGTAATGGATTACCCCTTATATTGCAAACGTAGAAATTATACACTAAATTTAAAGTACAATTTTTTAAAAGTTTAGTGAGAGTTTGCTGTTTGAGTAAGTGAAGCATTTTTGCACTAAATCTGCGTTTAGTGAAAGTATTTGCCCTACCACTTAAATCTTTTGAGTGTTAGTGAATATTTGCAGTTTATCATTAAGCTGCACAAAAAGTTCAATAAATGTTTTAAAATATTATTTAGTGGTACTGCAATGCTGTATTGCAATGCTGATTCTTTGTTTGAGTTCTGTTGAGGCAATCTTGAAGTTAGTATAAGTTTTTTTATAAGCTTTTTCATTTATGGTGTCTGTCCAAATGTCAAGAGTGACACATTGAGTTGTATTTGATATTATTTTATGTTATTATACGTCAATATGAAACGAGTAGTTTTGACCGATACGTGGTCTTTTTTATCGATACCTACTTGATACTCCGTGGTAAAGTATCAATGCTAAAAGTACGCAGCATCGAAGAAAGAGTATCGATTATGTACTTGTATTTACTCGTATCGTTTCATCCCTAATCACAGTTCAAATTAACGACAACAAATTTACACTATTATATTGTAATGCAATAATACAACCAATACATTTATGTTTAATTAAAAAATATATATACATAGTATTTTTTATTTACCTATTTTCAATTGCTCGTTTTCTTTGTTCATATGTCAAATATTCGAAGTCTAAATATTTCCATTCATTTACAATTTCAAAAATTTGTTTATTATTTTCTTCAGATCCGCTAGTAAATATTGGTTGCTGATTTTCGTACAAATCATGCGAATATAATGTAAGATGCTGCTGAAGACCATTATGATATTGAACGTTATTAGGTTTGTAGCTCTGAACACTAAATATACACAAGCCAGACACAAGCAAAGAAAAAAAAGAGACAGTCATTTGAAAATTAATATTATTTATTAACGCCGCCGTTATGAACTGTATCAACTGTATTGCAAACACACACTAACGTCTAACATCATATTTGGTATTTGCTTTATAGCCAAGGTTTTTTTTGTAATCTAGACATCAGGTATTGCCTAATTAATCGACTTTCCTTTTATACCAATAAATATACATATATGTATGTATGTACGTAAGAATGTGTGTATGCAAGTATTTCGCAAGCATGTACCATGGAGTTGCTTAAAACATTATAAACCAGTAATCATTAACATCATGGTTAATTTCAAATTGCATTACATTCCCATGTAGCTAACCAAACAGAAAAATGTATGTATGTATGTACGTATGTAGATTGAGTTTTGGTAAGCATTTGCTAGCCTCAACCTCAATTATAAGTGGTTAATACTCCTGTTAAAGACACAATATTGATCAATGTTTGGAAATCATTTGAAATTTGTTGTTTTGTAGCTTTTGATGTTGCCAGGTAAATACTATTGTTTAAAAGGGTGCTCCAAAATGTAGGTAAAATTTGAATTATTAAGATACCAAATCTTTATTTTAAAGATGTTTTTTATTAAATCACTAGCTTTGCTCACACACGTTCTGTGCGCCCTGAAAATATTTTGTTAGATTTTGCTTTGAAAGTAATCCGCATCAAATTTTAAGATTCTTACGTATTTACTTTACACAAAGCAACCCATCCCTGTATAAAATTCTAAAATTATATAAAATTCTAAAAATTATTGTAAACTAATTTCACAAAGTAAAAATAATCATTTTATTCAATTGGCTGTTTGGTAGTACCTTTAAATCGGTAAAAAAAAATCGGCGTAATTTCTCTGCTTCTTCTCCACTTTCTCTTGAAAATAAGATATTTTTGGAAAAAAAAATTAATTTCAGTCTTTAGAATTACAATTTCTTTACATTTAAAATAATTTAAAAATATTGCATGTTGGGAAACTATAAATTATAAAATTGTTTTAAAACTATAATTAAAAATAAGTTTTCTTTGGTACTATAAAAAAACTCTACATATGCTTTAACTTAACTGTTTTGTAACTGCAAGTTGATAGCATTATATAAAATAAAAGTTTGGGATAAGGAACAATTGAGAGCATAGTCAGTTCGATTAAATGGTACTTTAAATACATCAATAAATCAAAGCTTTCTTGGCGGTATATAAAACGGATTATAAGAAAGAAGATCTGGAAAGTCAATATTACCATTAATAATATCAAAGATTAGCAGCAGGATTGAAACATTCTATGATATTCTAAAGTCTGAAACCCTAAAGTAAAAATGTATTCTATATTGGAATCAGGATACTAAGCTACCTACTCACAAAATTTTGTTAGGTTTTAAGTGATGCAAACACAGACGAAAAGTCAGACAGACAGGAGTTAAGGCCCAACTATAATATGCATAAGCTAGCTTAAGCCAACTTAAGCAACTGTGCAATTACATATAAATCATATGTCATTTGTTTAAGCAAAGTCCGTAACCGATCGCGCATTCCGTACGGAAACAGCTGTTTCTGCTTTGTGTTTTATATACATACATACATATGTATGTACATTCATAAACAATTGCAATGGAGAACGAAAGTGAACAAATTATATCTAAATTTAATATAAAATGTTAAAAAAAAGAAGTTTTTATAGAATAAAGGGAGGCGTTGGATAATAATCGTAATTAAAAAGAAAGAGCATTTTATTGCATATGAGGTAAGTGATGCAAACCGCTGTATTTTTTAGTACTTTTGGCCAAAATTACACAAACAGCAAAAAATGTTAAATTTTTTTTTCTAAATTTTCTTAAAACTGTTAAAAATAATTATTAATTTGTATATTAATGGTACTCAGTATATAAAATGTGTTTACTTAACACCTTTTTGTTAACAAATTTCATTTATTCAGAAAAAAATATTATTTTGCAGAAGTACGAATAAAACAAATGTGCAACTGTGTCATAATAGTTTTTAGATTCATGTAAGTATATTGTAGCCAACTAAATCTTTTCAATAAGTTGCTTGAGCATTTGACAGAGTTTTCGTTCATTTTTAATCGACTTCAAAAAAGAAGGAGGTTATCTATTCGTCTGAATGTTGCTTTTTTTATGTATGTAACCGCAGAACTCAGCCATTTCTGAACCGATTTTAAATTTTTTCTTTATTTGAAAGGTTATGCTTTCAGGTGGGTCCCATTTCAATAACAGTTCAGTTGTAAGGGTGTCCCCATACAACATACATGTTTTTTACGTGTATTAAAAACCGAAAAGGGCACCAAATTAAAATTTTAAAAAATTGCGTCCCGCTATAGCTCCCAACAGCAGAAATTAATAAAAAAATAAATTTAAAATTTAAAGGGTGTCCCCATAGGTGACATAATATGACCTATTTGGGTCTATCTTTTGAATCGTTACAGACTAAACATTGAAAATTTGGCAGAATGTCAATTACTATGACAGTTATAATAAAATGTATAAATATTCAAAATTTTAAATTAAAGGGTGCTCGAATAGTTCATTTGCAAGAATTGTTTGACATAAGCTTAAGCCAGCGTATGCATATTATAGTTGAGCCTTTACTGGTAGATAAGGTGCACAGGATATGATCATGTATGCAATAGCTCCACACGTACTATCTCTATTGTCAAATGTTTTCATGGCCATAAATATGACAACGTAAATATTTAAAAAATAATGAAAGTTTGGCGATGAACTTTTTAAGACGGATTTGTTAGCCGTCATAAGTTTTGTATTAAAAGTTTTGTGATTATCTAAATCATTCACAATGTTTTGCGGATTTTAGGATCGTATAAGCATTGGACCATTCTTCTTTCGAAAATGAAGCTAGTCAAGCAGTGACCTTTACTGATGTTCAATATAGCGACACGATAATAAGATTTCTTGTTGTATTACATCAGAATGGTGTTTACTTGGTCTCCAACTTCGCAAAAATGGATATAAGTATGGCTCTGCCAACCATGATACTAAAATTGCCACTTATTGTGTCGCACAGTAAGGGCGTTACTGATCGCAACCTAGTGGCAAGACCTATGTCAAGTTTAAGCCTTCCTGGTAGGCACTGACGTGCTTTAACACCATTGGATTTCTTTTTATGGAGTTCTGGCAGTCAGGCAAGAGGGTATGGATCGCCGTACTTGTCCGAAATGCGCTTATACCTCCAGGCCGGAAACAAGATCCTAGTTCGGCCTTGTCTGTGCCACGAGGCTGGCTGGCTTTCTGGACTATCCTGCGTTTATGGAGCTTTATGAGGATGGACACTTTTACTACTTTACCATAAATTTTATGAATTCAAATTTTGTTAAAAAACAGGACTGTAAGAATACGACAGAGAACAAGAAAGCCTGAGAAGCGGTTAATAGATTAGACTCTGAAGGAATTCCCGTTTTTGTTATTATTAATACTTCACAAGAGGTGGTTTATCCCTAAAGACATTCTAGAGGCAACAGCTCTCAATTAGGAAGTCAATATAATCAAGTTTCGTCGGATATAATCGAGTTTCTCGGATATAATCGAGTTTCTCTAAGCCGGTTAACTGCATTAGTTAAAGGTCATGGAAATTTCAAAAATCATTTTCAACACGATAAAGAAGAAGCCTATGCGTGCAGAATGTGCCTAAAAGAGTGTAAGACGGTAGAGCACATTAAGTTTTTTGTTTTATTTATTTTCTCAGAAATTCGTTATAAGTATTTAGAACTACATATATAAAATAAACTTAAGTATAATACATTCACATGTTAATCTTTTTGTCATAAATGCAAATTATAAAGTTTTTATTTTCAATAATTAAAATTCACACAAAACACAATATGCACAAAACCCGAATGCATGAGGTCAATCAAATAAAATCATAAAATCACAAAAAACACCAACTCGATTCAAAACAGTAGCCAATGCAAGGCAGACGCAAAACTCTCGTAATAAAAGATCACTCTTAAAAAATACTTAATACTGTTTTTTATTTGAAATTTGACTTTTGTTAAAGCCCTTTTCACACTATTATACTGAGTATTAAGACTTGTCAAATACTTAAATCCAATGAGAAAGTGTGATAGTGTGAAAGCATTGTGTTATCAAAATGTGGAATAATGCGGAAAGAAATTTGACATCCCATTATACCAAACCATTTTTAGAAAATTTTCTAAACGATAACATTTTTCATTTTATCAGGGTTGTGTTTTTTTTAAGCCAAGAAACAAACTGAGTGAGTCGCAGCCGATAGTTCGCCGCCGTCGATGATATTTTATCTTTGTCCTGCACCTGCCTTAAATTCCCATCAGTCTTATCGCCAACATATGTACTTTGTTTCTGCCATGCCTAGAAATTGATGAATGTACGTATTATTTTTTGTTTTGTTTTGTTTTTTTATTAACCGAAAACTTGAACGGCCAAACAAACTTTAGATCCGGCACCTCTGCCGTCCACATAAAATAGCTCAGCCGACGCCGTTCAATGTCTCGTCTCGGCTGTTCCTTTGCTGATAATTTTCATTTTATTTGAAGTGTGATAGTGTGAAAACGAAATGTTATGTTACGTTAGATTTTTTGACAATCACACAATTCTCATTGGATTTCTATCTTACAAAATCCAATGAAAATCTTAATTCATACTCAGTATTATAGTGTGAAAGTGGCTTAAGCCAAAATGATAGCTTACGTAGGCGGAGGTTATGAAGAGTGCGTTTGACACTTTATGCTTTGTTGAATAAATTTTCCCTTTTTACCCTTTATTCTTTCATCTTTGTTGTCAATCACATAACATTAAATTCTTATATAATATGGCTTACAAAATATAATAGCTGTAGTTCAAGTTATGACTTAATTTAACACCAAGCGTAGTTTGGAAAAATAAATTCAAATAAAACATACATCAAGTCAAAATCTATATATAATAAAACTTTAACAGGACTTTTTCTGTACATGATATATTTTTTAAAAATGTTGTTGCTGGTGCAGTTAGTAATCGAATTGGGATTCAAAACAACAATTTTTTGAATTTTTTTGAAAACTATGGGATGAATTTAAAATAAAATTTTTGTGAGGA
>OX451220.1:14846059-15109305 GCA_949628195.1 Phasia obesa | reverse complement strand
ATGCGTTGTTTGTACCTTATTTTAGCTATATATATATAATATATATATGTATGCATATATAGATATATATATATATAGATACATATGTATATATTATCACAAAAAGTTTGTAATAAGCGGACATTTAAAAAAGGAACAAAACTTGTAGAGCTGAAAACTGCAGTAAAACTGTCAACTGTAATAATAAAAACATTATTATCAATATTTGTATTTAATTATTCTGTAAAAACTTAAAAGGTCTTTTTGCTCTGTATTTCATAAAAAAAAAATATGAACAAAGTAATCACAAGGTACTTAGTTTTCACTTCTATTGGCAGTCCCAACGACTGCCCGCACTTTTTTTGTTTTTACTTAAAGCAAAATAGAAATTAAAGTATTTGTAATATTTTTTTAAAAGAATTAATCTGAAAGAACGCTGCTAGCATTTTGTTTTTAATTTTCTTCTGTTTTGCACCAAATACAGTGCCGGACAATACTTTTGGCACGCCGCATGGCTTTAAAATAAAACATACAATTTTAAAATTAAAGTTATATGTTTCAAAATTAAAATAAAACATCCAATTTTAAAATTAATAAAACATACAATTTTAAAATTAAAGTTATATGTTTCAAAATTTATTATGAATGCAGTTGCACTTCGTTCCGTGGTAGCTTAAAAACAAAAATTGAATTAGAACATTTTTAAGGAAAAAATTAATACAGTTTTTAATTCAATTTACGTATAATGGACAAAATTATTGGCACACTTTCAAAAACTTAAAAACTATTAGAACAAAAAACATTTTTATAATTTTGTGCGTATACTTTTTGCTTTAATACTTCATTCAATCTTCTTAGCATTAAGCTCCCGTCTTAATAAGATATCCACATGTCTTAGTCAAAGTCTAACTTTGTACTTGTTCGGAAATGCATCAGTTGGCATCACTGCAAATGTCGTGTGTTTTAAAATGCATCACTGAAATAGATGATGTGAAAACAAACGTCGAACACGCATCACAATAATGACTGATGCAATGGATGAGTGAGTGTTTTATTTAGATAAATTACATTTGTTAATACATTTTTAAAATTAAATTTGATGTAAATTTTTTAGATCTATTAATAGGAGTTTGATTAGATATGAAAGAATTTTATTTAATTTTTGCTTTCATCTAAATTAAGAAATGATTTTTTTATTAAGGTCTCAATTTGTGTAATATTTAAGCGTCCTAAAATTTTAACAAATGATAATTTATTTTTATTTGCGCATTAAAGGGCGGTTTACATTATACTACAAGTAATACGACATGTCAAATTTTTGTGTAGAAGAGTACAAGTAGTCGTCTAAACATAATATGTAATGAAACTGTCCGACATTGAGAGAAAATACGGATGGAAATTTGACAGTCTTACGGCTCTCTTTATGTTTTGAAATTTTTCAAAAACTATTCTACTTCATTAGATTAGGGTTGCGTTTTTCTTATTAATGCTAACTTTTCAAAGGTAAAACTCGTCAAAATAACAGAAAACAGCTGAATATAGTGCAAAATAGATCCAGTTGGCATCACAAATAAGTTTGTAAACAATAAAAAACTTTTGGCAAAAGAACGTGAACATTTTTTAATTTGTTTTAGTTGTTGGTTTCCATTTTTTTTATTATAGCAATGGCTAGTACAACACCAAGAACCTTTTCCTTGTTACTTTTATTTTAATTTGGCATATTTTTCACAAGTACGCGCTCTATTTATTTGTTTTCACTTTTTTATTGTTTTAACAACAGCTGTTTCAATTTTACTTCATTTTATTCAACACCAATAGTGTAATCGTAAGAAAAAAAACCATACGATTTTTAATCTCTATTTGTCATACGGATTGATTTTCATTTTATTTTCTCTTAGATTTTACGTACGTAAAATCTTACTGTCTAAACTGCCCTTAAGTAAATATCAGCATCAGCTGTTTTGCATCGGCAGCGCAAACTAATCACACATTCGCATCAGATTCAGCGCAGGGATGCATTTCCGAACAAGCCCTTTATATACATATAAAAACAGTATTAAACACTTCTACAAATGTATGTGCCTTATTTTACAGAATTCAGACAAAATATTGAATTAAATTTTTGTTTGTTTGTTTGTTTGTTTGTTTGTTTGTTTGTTTGTTTGTTTGTTTTGATAAATACAACCTTTTCTTAAAATTATTTAGAAAAAGTATTTTTAGTTTATTATTTTCTTAAATAACCGTTTTTGCGAAAACTGAAGGTTTTGCAAACTGTATTTAATAAGTACTTATTTAATAAAGGAAATAAATTTTATGTTGAATTTGTATATGATTTATTCGTTAACCCGAAATAACCCAGGGTTACCATATGGTAATGTAAAATATGCCGTTACATTTACAACAATTACACCAAAACGACAAAACAAAACTTCAAGAGAATAAAGCTATTTAGTACAAAATAATTGAAGCTTCAAAAGAGAAAATAAAATTTCTCTCATTTTGAGTTAAATTAGCGAAGCTTGAAGCTTTGGCGTTTTAAATTAAGTTAAAAAAAAAGTTCGTAAGTCCCATTTTTAGATATGGCACGTCAGTAAGCACACGGGTTTATTAAGACCTATTCAACCCGTTTAATAATAATTACTTCAACTGATAGCTAATGAATCAAACTATAAAATGCGAAATTGTTTTTGTAAAAAATGTTTTTTTGTTTCATTTTGTCATAATTTACTTATGGCGTAACCATATGGTAATCGTGGGTCGCCTAGGGTACAGGTTTTTTGTTTGCATTTTATGTGTTTTTCTCTGGCTTTTTGGATATTTTTCTACTATATTCATTTATATTTTGTTGATAATTGAAAAAATAACCACCTTTAGAGACTTATCCTTGCAAAAAATGTTAAAATTGCGTCCACAAAAATTACTGAACATTTTCATCCAAAACAAAATCTTTCTTTCGAGGAAAGCATTATATCTTACTTTGGTATAAGTTGATGTAAGCAGTTCATAAAAGGCAAACCATTACGAGTTGGCTGTTTGGTCTCTGTTGGTTAGTAATTTCTAACCAAGTTGCGAGAAAAAACAAATAAAGTTTAAAAATAATTTTGTGATAACTCAAGAAACCAATGCGACTGCACGGTTTAGTGGTTTTATTGATACTCTCTTTTTAAATACAAAATTCTTTGCAAATAAGTTGCGCTTAAATTTGTACAACAAATTCTGTTATCTTACATGAATAATGGAAATTAACAGAGCAAAATACACTGAGCGATAATTAAACTAAATACTTCAAATGCTTTTTTATTCTGCCCAGTGTACCACACTATTGAATAAAGTTAGTAATAATATAATAAAAATTTAGTAATAATAAAATGTTTAATGTTAATTAAGACAGAACATTCCGGCCGCGTTGAATGCCTAACATAATATAGGCTTCAAATTTCTTTTGGCAACAATGCCAATTTATAAATTTCTCGTCTCGATAAGCCTGATTTGGTCTGCACGTCGGCAACTCGCACTTGTCCGTCAGCACCAGTATAGACATTTGTGACACGACCCAATATCCATTTTAGCGGAGGTAGATTATCCTCATGAACCTAAACCAAATCGTCAATTTGTAAGTTGCATTGAGGTTTTGACCATTTTACACGCTGCTGCTGTTCAAGTACATAGTCACGCTGAAATATTCGCCAGAACTGTGCCTTTAAATGTGAAATCAACTGATACCGCTTCGAATAATTTACAACAGGACTATCTGGAATCTTTTCAGGAATCGTTTTTAGCGTTGATCCAATAAGGAGATGAGCAGGCGTAAGCGCCTCGCCATCATTAGGATCCTCGGATAACGGGGCGATTGGTCGCGAGTTTAATATGGCTTCTATTTCAACAAGCACAGTCGATAGCTCTTCAAATGTAAGGTTTGCGTTTGCGACAGTACGTAACATCAAATTTTTTGTAGATTTAACTGCGGCTTCCCAGATGCCGCCAAAATGTGGAGCGCGCGGCGGAATAAATACAAACTCAGTACCGCGCTCAGCAACGGAATTAAGTAGTTCTGAACGATTTTGCTCGTTGAAAAATTTTTGTTTTAGTTCTTGTAGTTTTGAGTTAGCTCCCACAAAGTTTGTCGCATTGTCACAATACAACTTTTCTGGTATGCCACGTCTACTAATAAACCTTTTTAAACAAGACAGAAACGCATTAGTAGACAAGTCTGACGCTGCTTCTATATGAACTGCCTTAGACGAAAAGCACACAAACACCGCAATATACATTTTGAACGGTGGTTTGCCACGTATGCGATATGTAGTGTAGACAGGACCGCAAAAAATCTACACCAGCTATAAGAAAGGGACGCATAACTTTTAGCCGATTGGCAGGCAAATTGCCCATTATCTGTGTTGCTAGTTTGGGCTTATATTTAAAGCAATGCACGCAGCTTCGTACAACTTTTCTTAATAATTCACGAGCGTTGATGACCCATATTCGCTGTCGTAGTGAACCGATTAATATTTTTGCTCCACAATGATAATTTGACAAATGCAAGTGTTGCACGTAAAGTTGGGCAAATCTGGTGTTCGCTGGCAACAACAAAGGAAATTTGGCATTATATGGCATATCAGCGTTAAGAAGTCGACCGCCAACTTGAAATAAACTTATTTTTCTACCATTTTTCACGGCGTCTTGTAAAAATGGTGTTAGCTTTTGATATTTTATACTCAACAGTTCTGAATTTCTTATAAGTTTCATTTCACCTGCCAATTCGTGGTGTTGTATTGTGGCCATAATTTTAAGAAACGACCATTCCAATTCTTCAGAAGTCAGGTATTTCGGTATGTTTTTGTTTCTAGGCGTAATAAATCTATATGCATACGCAACAGTTTTTAAGATTTTTAAATACGTGGAACATCGGTTTATTATTTCGAAAATACAGTGGTTTTGCGATTGCGAAGCGATGCAGAGAGATTTTGAAGCTTTGAGTTCCGGAATATTATTTTCAGGACTCGTTGTAAAGTATGGGTTAACTGGCCAATGTTCTTTGCGTTGTTGTATGAAATCTGGACCCTCAAACCAATAAGACGATAATAATTCTGCAACGGTACAGCCTCTAGACACAATATCTGCAGGATTCATCTTGGATGGAACGTGACGCCATTCTACTTTACTACTCCACTCTTCTATTTGTGATACACGATTACCAACAAACATATTGAGTGTAGAAGCATGCATTTTGTAGCACAACCTCTGTAGCACAACCTCTGAGTCTGTCCAAAATATCACCTCAGCAACATACGGTGAAAGAAGCACTTCAATCTGACTCCATAACTTTGCCACCAAGTGTGCAGCGCACAATTCAAGGCGTGGCAGTGTTAACGTTCTTGTAGGTGCCACTTTAGATTTAGCTGTTAGCAGACGTGAAAATACTTTTTGCTTATCAACATCAACGACATAAAAACAACAACCATACGCTCGAATTGAGGCGTCAGAAAAGCCATAAATTGTAATTTTATTTTTAAATGAAGTATGAACATAACGAGGTATAGAAATTGTTGAAACTTGTTCCAGATCTGCTTTAAAAAATTCCACTGTGTATCTAGATTTTGGGGTATAGACTCATCCCAGTCTAACTTATTTAACCCCAACTCCTGAAGCAATATTTTTAATTTAGTTATTATTGGGCACACAAGTCCAACGGATCAAATAGGCGCGCGGTTGTCGATAAAATGTTGCGCTTTGTTGATTTTAAATTTGAAAATTCTCTGGGCAATTGAAATTTTAGTATATCAGTGCTTGGAAACCATTTAAGACAAAGAGTTTTCGTAGTTAAGTCATGGTTAAAATTCAAAAATTTTTCATCTAATGCATTTTTACTATAAAATTTGTGATTCGAGAACCATTTTGCGAGTTTAAAGCTAGCAGAATCCAAAATATGTGTTGTTTGCTTACGAATAGTCTCCAATTGATTTAAGTCATCACCATCTGACAACAAATCGTCGACGTAAAACTCTTCTTTAATCACCCTAGCGCCTTCTGAGAATGTAAACTTATATTTTTCTGCAAGTTCATTCAAACAACGTATCGCCAAAAAAAGGTGCTGGTGACGTTCCGTACGTAACTGTGTTTAATTGATAAATTTGTATTGGCAAATCTGGGTTTTCCCTCCACAGAATCAGCTGATATTTTCTATCCTGGTTATGAACTAAAACCTGTCAGTACATTTTAGTAATGTCCGCAGTAATAGCATACTTTTTCAGGACCAATTAATAATGTGTCATTCAACGATAATTGGGATGAAGTTTTTGCAGACGCATCAAAGACCACACGTAATTTTGTACTCACACTCTCAGGTCTTAAAACAACTTGATGTGGAATAACATAGTGTGAATCAAGTGGAATTATGTTATCAGTGGGTGTCATATGTTTGAGATGCAAGTACACTTTCATAAAATCTTTATAAATTTGCTGTATTTCTGGATGTCTTGACAGCTTCCGTTCAAGAGCTAAAAAACGACGTTTAGCGACATCAAATGAAAAACCCAGATGCGAAGGATCGGTTTTAAAAAGCAGGCGTACTTGAAAACGGCCTTCTGGCAACAAGTGAAAGTTTTGTCTGAAATGATTTTCACATGCTTGATGTTCTTTTGAAAGTCGTTGTCCACAGTTAGGTAAGTCGTCAATTTGCCAAAATTTCTTTACAGTACTATTAATGCTGTGTAATAAATCTTCTTCTTGAACTAAATGACACGTGTTTTGATTATGTTGATTCGATGGTAGAAACCGGCCTGACACAACACAACCAAAAAGAGTTTTTTGCAATATTGGCAAGTGTTTACCCAGTTTAATTTGTCCGACGCAAAGAAGATCAAAAAATACGTCTGCACCCAATAGTATATCGACTTTTTGTCACTTGTGGAACTGTGGATCGGCAAGAACTATATTACTGGGTAACTTCCATGTTTGTGTGGCTATATTGATGTTAGGTTGAAAAGTTGAAATTGGTTTCAATAAACTCATGATTATTAACCCTTGACTTGATGACAGTAGAAATTTGTTGGTTTACTTCGGTACCTATTTCACCTATGCCTGTAATGTGAACAGCAGCGATAGAACGTTCAATTTTTAATCGATTAGCGAACTCATCAGTTATAATATTTATCTGAGATCCTGAATCTAGCCTTGCGCGAGCATTTTGTAAGTTTCCGTATTTGTCTCGCAGCAGTAGCAAGTAACACCACGTTGTCGAAAGAATTAGTATGCATAGACGACGGGTTACTTATGGCAGTATTTTTTGAAGTTGATGGCGATTCAGAAGTGTATGATGTGGACTTTTACATGTACGACAACGAGAGCTATTTCAATTTGCGACTGAGTGACCCCTTTTTCGGCAATTTAAACAAAGATCATTTTATTTTGTAAAATTATATCTTTGTGTAACATCAAGTGACCCGAACGTTTTAAGTTATAAATGTAATGGTCAGTTGGACGACAATGCAGGCATTTAAACGTAGGATTTTCTTGCGCACATGCGTGTGAAGACTTATGTTTTGTTTTTTCGTTATTCCAGACTGTTTTACTATTTGCAGAAGCATTATCAATTTTACTTGCCTTATCTTCGCTCACCTCTAAAGTTTGACAATGTCTAATCAAAACTTTAGCAAGTTTCCCATGTAGGTAAATTTGTGTATTCAAGTTGATCGTTCCATTTACATAGGTTTAGTAGCCGAATCAAGTTTTGAAAGCACTCTATGAATCAACAACGCGTTTGTTATGTCTTTTTCATCGCCACGCGATAATAACAAATCATAAACAGCAGATACAGTATCCACAACTTTACGAAGCAACGAGGCATATGAAAAATTTGCTCTATGCTATCAAAGAAAATTAAGCATTTTTTGTCATATCGATCTGCTAGCCGTTGTAACGCTTTTGAGTAGTTATCTTCAGTAATTTGGAATGCTTTAACAGTGCGAAGAGCGTCTCCAACAAGGCAAGACAGCAAATTGTTGAATTTTTCAATAAGAGTGAGCGTTAAGTGATGACTTTAATTAATTATTAAATGAGGTAATAAAATTTCTATAGTCCGAATATTTACCATCGAAAGACGGCAATTTCAAATTCGGCAAACGATTTAGTGGGCGTATTGAAAATGTATTATATTGAAATGAATTTTCTCTAGGTAAGCGAGAATAGAGCAACGACTTTATTTTTGCTTTCGCACTGATGCATAGCTCTTCGATTTCTGGACGACGGTCGTCTTGTGGGCATATTTTTTCTATTTCAGTTTGATACGTCATTATTTGTTTGATGTACGAATTTAAAATGTCTAGCCTACATTCCAGTTCAACAACTGATCGCTCAGCACTACCTATGCTGTTTTTTATGCGCGTTAATGTTACCTGGAACAAACTTTATCTAACAGTTCGATATGTTGATTAGAATGTATCAACTGTATAAAATTGGTATATATGTCTTGTAAATTGTACTGCAATTAAATTGAGCAACAATGTTGATATGGTTTGTTTGGAATTTAACAAGCCAATACGATGAAATATGTATTTTATAAGAGACGACAAGTTTAAGTATGTAAGTTTGAAATTTTTGTGATACAAATGTTCATTGGTATTTATATACATATACGCATGTATCAGCTAAATTCCGAAATGTTTCTGCAACAAAATTTAGTTGTGTATCAACGTAGAGAAAATTAATAATAGCAAAACCACTGTAACGATGAGTATGCTAGAACAGGCAATAAAGAAAATAACAACAAATGCCCTTCCCAGCCACAACAACTACGAATTATTATAGCGGTTCTTTCTTCATATATTTTTCAATTTCTTAAAATTTGTGTGCTTTGGCAGTTTTTTAATAACCACAAGTATGTTCATACGTATATGCAATTGTATGTATTAACATACATATTTATGTATGTTTGTATATTTGATTGCGAATGCAGTCGACAGAGACCTGCGCCGACCAATTTTATCGGCTGCGGCGGCTGGTGCAAAAAAGTTTTAGCGGCGGCTTAAAATCGGCTGCAGCCGGCTGAAAATTCATAATAGTACATTTCCTTGTTTATTAAAGGTGTGTTTACATTGAGTGTACAAGTTATATGTACTGTCAAAATTGCTATCCATATGGAATTTCACGTGTATGTCAAAATCAGTGTTTTACATGTGGTTTCTTACTTTTGTGTTCAAACGTACACATGTTACGTACATATGACATAACCTGTTATTGAAAACAAAAATCAAATATTTAAAACAGCTGGTCTTCAAAGTGTGGTTTAGATGGATTATTTTTTTTTTAATTATTAGACTATATAATAAAACTAATAACAGCTTTATTGGGACTTGCTGTAATAAGTTATTAGGTAGTTTTGCGTATTTTTGCCGCCATTTCATTTTATTAGAAAACCGCTAGTGATGTCAACTATATAAAGAACTACCGTTTTGTGTTATCGTTTGGGAGCTTCTACAACAGTACAGAAATCAATTTATAAGAGAAAAATTATATCAAAACAAAAAATAACTATAATAAATAATACAATAAATAATAATTAATATCATTTCAACTATATCAGCAACAAATAAATAAATAAATAATTTTGTTGAAACACATGAAATTTTTGTTGATGTTAATGTCAATTTATTTTCACTCTTTTTTTATTATGAATAAAATATTTGTTATCCTAATTCGTATGAAAATAGAAAATAATTAAATTTCTTTAAAATAATTTAGCCGTTGCTTTTGAAAATGAGAGAACTCCATTTTATTTTATATAATGATTTTGAATGGCGTTAAAAAATTCACAAGCCGTAATAGACTTATTTTATATCTTTGTGGTCTTATTGCATGTAAGTTTAATATGCAATAATAGTTATCCATTTTAGCTGAAAAAAAGGTTTTATTATGCGCCAATGTAATTGTGTCATTTTCAAAGGCAATGATTTGATGAAAACGTTGATTTTCTTTTACTGGAATGTAATTATAATCATTTATATTAGCGTTGTGATATAAAATACTAGACGTTTTGAAGAATGTGTATTGTTTGAGTCAATAACGCCAAAAAAACGAATCAAAATGTAAATCTACTAAAATTTTCCTTACTGCCTTGAAAATACGACAAAAACTGCCGATGCAGTTTTTCAACAAGACTGAAATAAAAATAGCAATTTAAAAAAGTCAAAAACAAGAAGTAACTCTTGCAACCGTATTAGTTTTCAAAAGTATTTTCTAAAACTATTTTGGGTTAAAAATGAGGAGATATGGTAAGATTCTTTGATTTTTTGTTTTTTTTTTTAATATTTCTGTCGTGTAGGTAATTTTTGTTTGTTTTTTGAGCTACTTCGCCAATTAGATTTAAGCGTAATTTGCTTTAATAGAATTCATTTCTTAAACAAATTCGTGTGAATCGGTAGAAAAAAGCATAAAGTTCACTGAAGAATTCTGCAGATTAGATTTTTTCAGTGAATCTCTAAATGTAATATTTTCTACAATTTTAGAAATTCGCAGCGATGCACAAAAGCTGACCACTATAAATGACATTTGCTCCAAGCAAATGGCCCTCATTTAAAGAAGTCGAAAGGTAAAAGAAATGTGTAAAAATTAAGATGAGTGTGGAAATTCTGTATATCAGTTAAGAAAATAGGAAATTGAAGAATAAACTTCAATTAAAAAAAAGTTAAATAATTAAGGCCCATTATTATAACTTGCCTTTAGCTAAAGTTAGGATTTTGTTGGAGCGATAAGTAGATTTTCGTTATAATAATGAGGATAATGCTCATTGCTTTAACTTTTCCTTATAGTACGGATAGTTAAAAGTGGCTTTTAGCTTACTTTTAATAACGAAATACTATTTATCACTCCAACAAAATCCCAACTTTAGCTAAAGGCAAGTTATAATAATGGGCCTAATGTAATAATATTTTTTATTAAACTTGAATCACTGCAATATTTGTTCTATTACACTGTACGCACTATGCCAGCTGACGTAAAACGACAACGCCTTACAAAATATTGTTACGAAAGAATTTATTCATTATAGGCTCTGAACCACAATACTCTCGAACAACAACAACATTAATGGTTTGTTTTCTTACAATGATGAAAGAAAGAAACAAACAATAAAGAGTAACGCCTTAAACAAATACACACACACATTAAATAAACACTCATCAGTTAAATACACAGCGACATACATAAATACAAGCATAAACAAATAAACAGCCACACATACAGGTATAAAGAAATAAACAACCACACAAACAGAAAACAAGAGCAATAACAATCGAACCTGCCAGATATGTCTGGAATAGAACATTCTGGTGCTTTTAAAGCACCTATATAAGTGAATCGTGCTGGCGAGTAGTATGGCAGTATTAATTTAAAAGTCAAAGAGTTAAGTTGTCGAATTTTAAGAGTGTTTAACAGTTTGCTGTATTTTTGAACAGTGGTGTTAAATAAATAAAGTGACTTACAGTAAAAGTAATAACAGTGTGTATTTATTTTGCAATTAAAAGAACCCAACGTAAAGTAAAAACGTAACAATATCATTTCATTCTTCTTTGGTACAGTAAAACAAAAAACCAAAGAAAACTAAAATTATATTTAATTTTAAAGTAAAAAATGGAAAAGAAAGAAAAAAAATACAATACTTATCTTTCATAGGTTACATAGCGAAGGTTTTTCACCATAGTTGCAGTATGATTGCTAAATTCTGATAATGCTTCTTAATATATTGTGATATAAAAAATAGTACTATTCAACATGGATTAAAAACATAAAATTATGTTAATTTGTAAAAAGATTTAAGTTTTATTAATTTTTTCTCACAAAATTCAGTTCTCTCATTTTCAAAAGCAACGGCTATATTAAGGTTTAAGCAGTTTCAAAACCCACAATAGCATTTTTTTGTCCTACGGTCCAAAGTTGTTAATTAGGTAATATTACAGTTTACACAGTTTGCTTACCGTCTTAAAAAAGATTTAAAAAGTAATGCACTATAGTAAAATATATTTTTAATTTAATTTGGTCTTTCTTAGTACCGGTAAAATAGATTAGCACGCCTTGCGTTTCATCACTATACATATATGTAATTGTAGTCTCAACTTTTATTAAAATTGAGTAATTCGTATAAAAATGTCCCTTATACCCTCCTGGCTCTAGTTTTGAAAACAGACATATTGAACCCACCAAAAATAAAGATCTGTCTATGTTTTAAATACATATGATTAAATTCGATTTAGCCGTGATTGACGTACAAATAATCAAACTTGCAAATAGATGTATAATATATGTATCTATATTAGATTACATAACATTATTTTTAATATCACCTATGAGGTATCAATATAAATCTACGAACATTAAATTACTAACAAAAATTAGAATAAATACCTATATTCGTTAAATTTAAACCTCTTAAATTCAGGATAAAAATGTATGAGCGGAATTTTTGAAAATAAAAGTGAACATCACTGAAAACAGCTGTTGTCATATAATTTTACACATCAAATAGAGCGTGCTTTAAATTAAAAACTAACACATGTTATTGCACATAGATAAATAACATATGTTATGTTTCAAAAGGTTTACACTATGTGTATAGTTTTACATATGGCAAATCTGACATTCCATATGACTTGTACACTCAATGTAAACACACCTTAAACAACTATACTTTAGAATGTACAGAATTTATATTCCATTGCAATTAACTACATTTTTTATAATGTTTACATAAATGTAAAATTTTCCTTTCTACTCGTAACTGGCTTTTGTTTTGCTACGTTTGGCGAGCGCTTTCGTTGTAAAGACATAATTTTCAATAATGAATACTATTTTAAACGCGGCTTAAAAATGATGTCTTTACATCGGAAGCGCTCGCCAAACGTAGCAAAACAAAAGCCAGTGACGACGGTCTTCCCCAATTGTATGACAACAGTAAAGAAAATAAATTTAGTTTTAAATAAAAACATCCTGTCTGTTAAAATAGGTTTTAAACGAAAAATTCGTAATAACCCTTTTTAAACTCAAAATTGATATACAGGACTATGTCTACATAAAGTGTACATGGTATACGTACATAACGAGTGATTTTTTAAGAGCTTGAGAACTTTTTTTAAAAAAAAAACGCATAAAATTTGCAAAATCTCATCGGTTCTTTATTTGAAACGTTAGATTGGTCCATGACATTTACTTTTTGAAGATAATTTCATTTAAATGTTGACCGCGGCTGCGTCTTAGGTGGTCCATTCGGAAAGTCCAATTTTGGGCAACTTTTTCGAGCATTTCGGCCGGAATAGCCCGAATTTCTTTGGAAATGTTGTCTTCCAAAGCTGGAATAGTTGCTTGCTTATTTCTGTAGACTTTAGACTTGACGTAGCCCCACAAAAAATAGTCTAAAGGCGTCAAATCGCATGATCTTGGTGGCTAACTTACCGGTCCATTTCTTGAGATGAATTGTTCTCCGAAGTTTTCCCTCAAAATGGCCATAGAATCGCGAGCTGTGTGGCATGTAGCGCCATCTTGTTGAAACCACATGTCAACCAAGTTCAGTTGTTCCATTTTTGGCAACAAAAAGTTTGTTAGCATCGAACGATAGCGATCGCCATTCACCGTAACGTTGCGTCCAACAGCATCTTTGAAAAAATACGGTCCAATGATTCCACCAGCGTACAAACCACACCAAACAGTGCATTTTTCGGGATGCATGGGCAGTTCTTGAACGGCTTCTGGTTGCTCTTCACTCCAAATGCGGCAATTTTGCTTATTTACGTAGCCATTCAACCAGAAATGAGCCTCATCGCTGAACAAAATTTGTCACATTTGAACATTTCGAACCGAACACTGATTTTGGTAATAAAATTCAATGATTTGCAAGCGTTGCTCGTTAGTAAGTCTATTCATGATGAAATGTCAAAGCATACTGAGCATCTTTCTCTTTGGCACCATGTCTGAAATCTCACGTGATCTGTCAAATACTAATGCATGAAAATCCTAACCTCAAAAAAAATCACCCATTATATAGTTTGAAAAAATAATCAATTAATTATACTTGCAATAAGCATAATTAAAAACAAGTAAAAGTGCTATATTCGGCCGTGCCGAATCTTCTATACCCTTCACCACGGTGATTTTATTTATGCAGACATGTACATGTCTGCATAAATATCCATATTGTTGACTCTTTACTTAAATAAAGTCGTATGAGAAAAAATCATTATTCATGAGTTAAAGAAATAGAAGACAAATTCCGTTTGCTACAATTGTCGCCGTGTTGTCAGCTACTTAATGATATTGAAGCCGACAGCTACATCGTAAACTCTGACATTGTTGTAGAAATGCTTATTTTGCTTTTATAAAATAAAATAACTTTTTCAAAAAATTATAAATATTTCCTCCAATACTTTTTGTTTGAATATGAATTTGTAATTTTCAATTTTGTGACATTTTCTTCTGTTGAATAAAATAGAAATTAGTCTAAGTTGACGACAGCCACAATGGTGACCGTGTAGCCATGTAGTTTTGCTGACTTCAAAATAATCGTTTTATTTTTGACAGTTTGTAGTCGGTATCCTGATGATGTCTATGTGTTTAATTCACCTAGGTTTTAAAACAGAGATATCATCTATTTAAAAATCAAGCTCATTTAAAAAAATCAAACGCATTTAAAACAAGTAAAAGTGCTATATTCGGCCGTGCCGAATCTTCTATACCCTTCACCACGGTGATTTTATTTATACAGACATGTACAGCATTATCCATATTGTAAAGAAATAGAAGACAAATAAAAACAAATTCCGTTTGCTACAATTGTCGCCGTGTTGTCAGCTACTTAATGATATTGAAGCCGACAGCTACATCGTAAACTCTGACATTGTTGTAAAAATACTTATTTTGCTTTTATAAAATTAAAAAAACTTTTTCAAAAACTTTTAAATATTTCCTCCAATATTTTTGTTTGTATATGAATTTGTAATATACAATTTTAAGACATTTTCTTTTATTGAATACAATAGAAATTAGCCTAAGTTGACGACAGCCACAAGGGTGGTCGTGTAGCCATGTAGCTTTGCTGGCTTCAAAAGAATCGTTTACCTATAAACGTGTGTATTTTATTTTTGACAGTTAATGCACCTAGGTTTTAAAACAAAGATATCATCTATTTAAAAATCAAACGCATTTAAAAAAAATATGTTACTCTATATACACACATACATACATATATATATTCTTAATATTAATTATATGTTATGTTACAGTCATGATTTTCATTTTCAAAGAAATATTGAAATTTTTGTTTTAATATTTTAAAAATTGTGTGTAAAAATTTTTAGTAAAAATAATTTTTTAAAAATTTTTTGTAAAATTTTATTCGAAAATTTTTTGGAAAATTTTTAAAAAAAATTTTTTTTTGAATATTTTTCCGTAAAATATCTTTTTGAAACTGTTTTGTAAATGTTTTTGTAAAAATTTGTTTGTAAATTTTTAAAAAAATTTTTTTTTTTAAATTTTGTTGAAATTTTTTTTGTTAAATTTAGGACCTTTCTGCAGTCTATATTGAGTTAGAATGGTCAGAATAAAGCAAAAAAAAAATCCTTACAAAAAAAAATTCCTCATATTGACACATGGGGGGTCCTTTTAACAGCTCCTATTTATCAATGGGTACCCTGTGGGTCCATTGGTTACCTCTATGTGTATTGCTTTCTATTAAGGTCACTAATACAAATCAAAACAGAAAAACCCTACCAATCTAAAAACAAACAAAAATCGCCCCTCGCAGGGGGTTATTGATCCCCCGAGATCTGTATGCACTCCTTGCGATCTACCTGTCACACTCTAATATTTATTTGACAAAAAAAGGCAAAACAGAATCATTAAAGCCGAAAAAAATTTTAAAAAAACGTAAAATAAACGTAAAAAAAATATAGGTGGGTGTGGTTTTTGGCCCGTAGCCTCCAAAGGAATGATCCGATGTTGCTGAATTGCAATACTAAAATTTTCGAAACTATGCCTGACAGATTGGTGTGCTTAAATTTTTTGTATCTCTTCTGGTGCCTTGGCAAATGACATTACCACACTAACACGGACAGACGGACATCGCTTAATCAACTTCTCTATATATAAGGATCCAGAATATATATACTTTATGGGGTCGGAAATGAATATTGTAGAAATTACACACGGAATGACAAACTTATATATACCCTTTCCACCTGTGGTGAAGGGTATAAAAAGATGTTACTCTATATACACACATACATACATATGAATAATCTTAATATTAATTATATGTTACCAATCTAAAAACAAACAAAAATCGCCCCTCGCAGGGGGTTATTGATCCCCCGAGATCTGTATGCACTCCTTGCGGTCTACCTGTCACACTCTAATATTTATTTGACAAAAAAAGGCAAAACAGAATCATTAAAGCCGAAAAAAATTAAAAAAAACGTAAAAAAAACGTAAAAAAAATATAGGTGGGCGTGGTTTTTGGCCCGTAGCCTCCAAAGGAATGATCCGATGTTGCTGAATTGCAATACCAAAATTTTCGAAACTATGCCTGACAGATTGGTGTGCTTAAATTTTTTGTATCTCTTCTGGTGCCTTGGCAAATGACCACACTAACACGGACAGACGGACAGACGGACATCGCTTAATCAACTTCTCTATATATAAGGATCCAGAATATATATACTTTATGGGGTCGGAAATGAATATTGTAGAAATTACACACGGAATGACAAACTTATATATACCCTTTCCACCTGTGGTGAAGGGTATAAAAATATGTTACTCTATATACACACATACATACATATGTATATTCTTATATATTATGTTACAGTCATGACTTTCATTTTCAAAGAAATATTGAAATTTTTGTTTAAATTTCTCGAAAATTGTGTGTAAAAATTTTTTGTAAAAATATTTTTTTAAAAATTTTTTGTAAAATTTTATTCGAAAATTTTGTGGAAAATTTAAAAAAAAATTTTTTTTCGAATATTTTTCTGTAAAATATCTTTTTGAAAATGCTTTGTAAATATTTTTGAAAAAAAATTAAAAGAATTTTTTAAAAAAAAAATTTTTTTTAAAAATTTGATTGAAATTTTTTTGTTAAATTTTGGACCTTTCTCCAATCTATTGAGTTAGAATGGTCAGACTAAAGCAAAAAGAAATCCTTACAAAAAAAAAATTCATCATATTGACACATGGGGGGTCCTTTTAGCTGCTCCTTTTTGTCAGTGGGTACCCTGTGGGTCCATTGGCTACCTCTATGCGTATTGCTTTCTATTAAGGTCTCTAATACAAATCAAAGCAGAAAAACCCTACCAATGTAAAAACAAACAAAAATCGCCCCTCGCAGGGGGTTATTGATGCACTCCTTGCGATCTACCTGTCGCAGTCTAATATTTATTTGACAAAAAAAGGGCAAAACATTACATTACCACACTAACACGGACAGACGGATGGACAGACGGACATCGCTTAATCAACTTCTCTATGTATAAGGATCCAGAATATATATACTTTATGGGGTCGGAAATGAATATTGTAGAAATTACACACGGAATGACAAACTTATATATACCCTTTCCACCTGTGGTGAAGGGTATAATTACTAGAAAAAGCACAGCTTGGAGCAACAAAATTAAAAAAAAACAATATTTTATACATACATATCCATACACACATACATACATGCATACATACATATATGTACACATACATATTTTAAAATACCGTTTAAGCGATTATTCAATATAAATTATCAAAAAAATCACTTAGAAACGGCGGCTGTGTTTCAGCCGACCAAAGCCGACAGCATTTCAGCGGCGACGGCTGTGAAGAAAAATTTTCAGCGGCTCGGCCGGCTTGAAGCCGATCGGCGCAGGTCTCTGGCAGTCGACTATGCGTTATGCTTTTTATTACAAAACTTTAGCTTTATTTGTTGTTTTATTTTAATTAGAGCGTTTATATTCACTTCCAATATAAAACTGATGAGTATACAGTTGATCAAGTTTGAGCTATCGACTGCACTTTCAATGCGACATGTGTACAGTACCTGGATGATTTTATTTTGTTACCTTTCTATGGCTTATCTTATCAGCTGCGACAATTTAAAGATGATAAAAAGTCTAGGAAACAGCTCTCAACAGCCCAAAACAGCCTCCAGATTAGCAGCAATAATCCCACTGGTCTTTTGATTAATGATGTAGACAATGGCGATCACCAATAATTACTTTTAAATAATAAATAATTACTTTTAAAAACTTTATAGCAACGATTTATTTAAACTGTTTTAGAAACAAAAACTATGGTCCCTGCTCGGGCGCCAAAAATGTTGGTTAGTAATTACTAACCAAGTTGCGAGAAAAAACAAATAAAGTTTAAAAATAATTTTGTGATAACTAAAGAAACCAATGCGACTGCACGGTTTAGTGGTTTTATTTATACTCTCTTTTTCCCATGTAGGTAAATTTCCCATGTAGGTAAATTTGTGTATTCAAGTTGATCGTTCCATTTACATAGCTTTAGTAGCCGAATCAAGTTTTGAAAGCACTCTATGAATCAACAACGCGTTTGTTATGTCTTTTTCATCGCCACGCGATAATAACAAATCATAAACAGCAGATACAGTATCCACAACTTTACGAAGCAACGAGGCATATGAAAAATTTGCTCTATGCTATCAAAGAAAATTAAGCATTTTTTGTCATATCGATCTGCTAGCCGTTGTAACGCTTTTGAGTAGTTATCTTCAGTAATTTGGAATGCTTTAACAGTGCGAAGAGCGTCTCCAACAAGGCAAGACAGCAAATTGTTGAAGTTTTCAATAAGAGTGAGCGTTAAGTGATGACTTTAATTAATTATTAAATGAGGTAATAAAATTTCTATAGTCCGAATATTTACCATCGAAAGACGGCAATTTCAAATTCGGCAAACGATTTAGTGGGCGTATTGAAAATGTATTATATTGAAATGAATTTTCTCTAGGTAAGCGAGAATCAAGCAACGACTTTATTTTTGCTTTCGCACTGATGCATAGCTCTTCGATTTCTGGACGACGGTCGTCTTGTGGGCATATTTTTTCTATTTCAGTTTGATACGTCATTATTTGTTTGATGTACGAATTTAAAATGTCTAGCCTACATTCCAGTTCAACAACTGATCGCTCAGCACTACCTATGCTGTTTTTTATGCGCGTTAATGTTACCTGGAACAAACTTTATCTAACAGTTCGATATGTTGATTAGAATGTATCAACTGTATAAAATTGGTATATATGTCTTGTAAATTGTACTGCAATTAAATTGAGCAACAATGTTGATATGGTTTGTTTGGAATTTAACAATCCAATACGATGAAATATGTATTCTATAAGAGACGACAAGTTTAAGTATGTAAGTTTGAAATTTTTGTGATACAAATGTTCATTGGTATTTATATACATATACGCATGTATCAGCTAAATTCCGAAATGTTTCTGCAACAAAATTTAGTTGTGTATCAACGTAGAGAAAATTAATAATAGCAAAACCACTGTAACGATGAGTATGCTAGAACAGGCAATAAAGAAAATAACAACAAATGCCCTTCCCAGCCACAACAACTACGAATTAATATATTAAAAAATATATTTAATTTCTTAAAATTTGTGTGCTTTGGCAGTTTTTTAATAACAACAAGTATGTTCATACATATATGCAATTGTATGTATTAACATACATATTTATGTATGTTTGTATATTTGATTGCGAATGCAGTCGACAGAGACCTGCGCCGACCAATTTTATCGGCTGCGGCGGCTGGTGCAAAAAAGTTTTAGCGGCGGCTTAAAATCGGCTGCAGCCGGCTGAAAATTCATAATAGTACATTTCCTTGTTTATTAAAGGTGTGTTTACATTGAGTGTACAAGTCATATGTACTGTCAAAATTGCTATCCATATGGAATTTCACGTGTATGTCAAAATCAGTGTTTTACATGTGGTTTCTTACTTTTGTGTTCAAACGTACACATGTTACGTACATATGACATAACCTGTTATTGAAAACAAAAATCAAATATTTAAAACAGCTGGTCTTCAAAGTGTGGTTTAGATGGATTATTTTTTTTAATTATTAGACTATATAATAAAACTAATAACAGCTTTATTGGGACTTGCTGTAATAAATTATTAGGTAGTTTTGCGTAATTTTGCCGCCATTTCATTTTATTAGAAAACCGCTAGTGATGTCAACTATATAAAGAACTACCGTTTTGTGTTATTGTTTGGGAGCTTCTACAACAGTACAGAAATCAATTTATAAGAGAAAAATTATATCAAAACAAAAAATAACTATAATAAATAATACAATAAATAATAATTAATATCATTTCAACTATATCAGCAACAAATAAATAAATAAATAATTTTGTTGAAACACATGAAATTTTTGTTGATGTTAATGTCAATTTATTTTCACTCTTTTTTTACTATGAATAAAATATTTGTTATCCTAATTCGTATGAAAATAGAAAATAATTAAATTTCTTTAAAATAATTTAGCCGTTGCTTTTGAAAATGAGAGAACTCCATTTTATTTTATATAATGATTTTGAATGGCGTTAAAAAATTCACAAGCCGTAATAGAATTATTTTATATTTTTGTGGTCTTATTGCATGTAAGTTTAATATGCAATAATAGTTATCCATTTTAGCTGAAAAAAGGTTTTATTATGCGCCAATGTAATTGTGTCATTTTCAAAGGCAATGATTTGATGAAAACGTTGATTTTCTTTTACTGGAATGTAATTATAATCATTTATATTAGCGTTGTGATATAAAATACTAGGCGTTTTGTAGAATGTGTATTGTTTGAGTCAATAACGCCAAAAAATACGACTCAAAATGTAAATCTACTAAAATTTTCCTTACTGCCTTGAAAATACGACAAAAACTGCCGATGCAGTTTTTCAACAAGACTGAAATAAAAATAGCAATTTAAAAAAGTCAAAAACAAGAAGTAACTCTTGCAACCGTATTAGTTTTCAAAAGTATTTTCTAAAACTATTTTGGGTTAAAAATGAGGAGATATGGTAAGATTCTTTGATTTTTTGTTTTTTTTTTTTTAATATTTCTGTCGTGTAGGTAATTTTTGTTTGTTTTTTGAGCTACTTCTCCAATTAGATTTAAGCGTAATTTGCTTTAATAGAATTCATTTCTTAAACAAATTCGTGTGGATCGGTAGAAAAAAGCATAAAGTTCACTGAAGAATTCTGCAGATTAGATTTTTTCAGTGAATCTCTAAATGTAATATTTTCTACAATTTTAGAAATTCGCAGCGATGCACAAAAGCTGACCACTATAAATGACATTTGCTCCAAGCAAATGGCCTTCATTTAAAGAAGTCGAAAGGTAAAAGAAATGTGTAAAAATTAAGATGAGTGTGGAAATTCTGTATATCAGTTAAGAAAATAGGAAATTGAAGAATAAACTTCAATTAAAAAAAAGTTAAATAATTAAGGCTCATTATTATAACTTGCCTTTAGCTAAAGTTAGGATTTTGTTGGAGCGATAAGTAGATTTTCGTTATAATAATGAGGATAATGCTCATTGCTATAACTTTTCCTTATAGTACGGATAGTTAAAAGTGGCTTTTAGCTTACTTTTAATAACGAAATACTATTTATCACTCCAACAAAATCCCAACTTTAGCTAAAGGCAAGTTATAATAATGGGCCTAAATGTAATAATATTTTTTATTAAACTTGAATCACTGCAATATTTGTTCTATTACACTGTACGCACTATGCCAGCTGACGTAAAACGACAACACCTTACAAAATATTGTTACGAAAGAATTTATTCATTATAGGCTCTGAACCACAATACTCTCGAACAACAACAACATTAATGATTTGTTTTCTTACAATGATGAAAGAAAGAAACAAACAATAAAGAGTAACGCCTTAAACAAATACACACATACATTAAATAAACACTCATCAGTTAAATACACAGCGACATACATAAATACAAGCATAAACAAATAAACAGCCACACATACAGGTATAAAGAAATAAACAACCACACAAACAGAAAACAAGAGCAATAACAATCGAACCTGCCAGATATGTCTGGAATAGAACATTCTGGTGCTTTTAAAGCACCTATATAAGTGAATCGTGCTGGCGAGTAGTATGGCAGTATTAATTTAAAAGTCAAAGAGTTAAGTTGTCGAATTTTAAGAGTGTTTAACAGTTTGCTGTATTTTTGAACAGTGGTGTTAAATAAATAAAGTGACTTACAGTAAAAGTAATAACAGTGTGTATTTATTTTGCAATTAAAAGAACCCAACGTAAAGTAAAAACGTAACAATATCATTTCATTCTTCTTTGGTACAGTAAAACAAAAAACCAAAGAAAACTAAAATTATATTTAATTTTAAAGTAAAAAATGGAAAAGAAAGAAAAAAAATACAATACTTATCTTTCATAGGTTACATAGCGAAGGTTTTTCACCATAGTTGCAGTATGATTGCTAAATTCTGATAATGCTTCTTAATATATTGTGATATAAAAAATAGTACTATTCAACATGGATTAAAAACATAAAATTATGTTAATTTGTAAAAAGATTTAAGTTTTATTAATTTTTTCTCACAAAATTCAGTTCTCTCATTTTCAAAAGCAACGGCTATATTAAGGTTTAAGCAGTTTCAAAACCCACAATAGCATTTTTTTGTCCTACGGTCCAAAGTTGTTAATTAGGTAATATTACAGTTTACACAGTTTGCTTACCGTCTTAAAAAAGATTTAAAAAGTAATGCACTATAGTAAAATATATTTTTAATTTAATTTGGTCTTTCTTAGTACCGGTAAAATAGATTAGCACGCCTTGCGTTTCATCACTATACATATATGTAATTGTAGTCTCAACTTTTATTAAAATTGAGTAATTCGTATAAAAATGTCCCTTATACCCTCCTGGCTCTAGTTTTGAAAACAGACATATTGAACCCACCAAAAATAAAGATCTGTCTATGTTTTAAATACATATGATTAAATTCGATTTAGCCGTGATTGACGTACAAATAATCAAACTTGCAAATAGATGTATAATATATGTATCTATATTAGATTACATAACATTATTTTTAATATCACCTATGAGGTATCAATATAAATCTACGAACATTAAATTACTAACAAAAATTAGAATAAATACCTATATTCGTTAAATTTAAACCTCTTAAATTCAGGATAAAAATGTATGAGCGGAATTTTTGAAAATAAAAGTGAACATCACTGAAAACAGCTGTTGTCATATAATTTTACACATCAAATAGAGCGTGCTTTAAATTAAAAACTAACACATGTTATTGCACATAGATAAATAACATATGTTATGTTTCAAAAGGTTTACACTATGTGTATAGTTTTACATATGGCAAATCTGACATTCCATATGACTTGTACACTCAATGTAAACACACCTTAAACAACTATACTTTAGAATGTACAGAATTTATATTCCATTGCAATTAACTACATTTTTTATAATGTTTACATAAATGTAAAATTTTCCTTTCTACTCGTAACTGGCTTTTGTTTTGCTACGTTTGGCGAGCGCTTTCGTTGTAAAGACATAATTTTCAATAATGAATACTATTTTAAACGCGGCTTAAAAATGATGTCTTTACATCGGAAGCGCTCGCCAAACGTAGCAAAACAAAAGCCAGTGACGACGGTCTTCCCCAATTGTATGACAACAGTAAAGAAAATAAATTTAGTTTTAAATAAAAACATCCTGTCTGTTAAAATAGGTTTTAAACGAAAAATTCGTAATAACCCTTTTTAAACTCAAAATTGATATACAGGACTATGTCTACATAAAGTGTACATGGTATACGTACATATATAGTTTGAAAAAATAATCAATTAATTATACTTGCAATAAGCATAATTAAAAACAAGTAAAAGTGCTATATTCGGCCGTGCCGAATCTTCTATACCCTTCACCACGGTGATTTTATTTATGCAGACATGTACATGTTGAATAAAATAGAAATTAGTCTAAGTTGACGACAGCCACAATGGTGACCGTGTAGCCATGTAGTTTTGCTGACTTCAAAATAATCGTTTTATTTTTGACAGTTTGTAGTCGGTATCCTGATGATGTCTATGTGTTTAATTCACCTAGGTTTTAAAACAGAGATATCATCTATTTAAAAATCAAGCTCATTTAAAAAAAATCAAACGCATTTAAAACAAGTAAAAGTGCTATATTCGGCCGTGCCGAATCTTTTATACCCTTCACCACGGTGATTTTATTTATACAGACATGTACAGCATTATCCATATTGTAAAGAAATAGAAGACAAATAAAAACAAATTCCGTTTGCTACAATTGTCGCCGTGTTGTCAGCTACTTAATGATATTGAAGCCGACAGCTACATCGTAAACTCTGACATTGTTGTAAAAATACTTATTTTGCTTTTATAAAATTAAAAAACTTTTTCAAAAACTTTTAAATATTTCCTCCAATATTTTTGTTTGTATATGAATTTGTAATTTACAATTTTAAGGCATTTTCTTTTATTGAATACAATAGAAATTAGCCTAAGTTGACGACAGCCACAAGGGTGGTCGTGTAGCCATGTAGCTTTGCTGGCTTCAAAAGAATCGTTTACCTATAAACGTGTGTATTTTATTTTTGACAGTTAATGCACCTAGGTTTTAAAACAAATATATCATCTATTTAAAAATCAAACGCATTTAAAAAATATGTTACTCTATATACACACATACATACATATGTATATTCTTAATATTAATTATATGTTATGTTACAGTCATGATTTTCATTTTCAAAGAAATATTGAAATTTTTGTTTTAATATTTTAAAAATTGTGTGTAAAAATTTTTAGTAAAAATAATTTTTTAAAAATTTTTTGTAAAATTTTATTCGAAAATTTTTTGGAAATTTTTAAAAAAAAATTTTTTTTGAATATTTTTCCGTAAAATATCTTTTTGAAACTGTTTTGTAAATGTTTTTGTAAAAATTTTTTTGTAAATTTTTAAAAATTTTTTTTTTAAATTTTGTTGAAATTTTTTTTGTTAAATTTAGGACCTTTCTGCAGTCTATATTGAGTTAGAATGGTCAGACTAAAGCAAAAAAAAAAATCCTTACAAAAAAAAAATTCCTCATATTGACACATGGGGGGTCCTTTTAACTGCTCCTATTTATCAATAGGTACCCTGTGGGTCCATTGGTTACCTCTATGTGTATTGCTTTCTATTAAGGTCACTAATACAAATCAAAACAGAAAAACCCTACCAATCTAAAAACAAACAAAAATCGCCCCTCGCAGGGGGTTATTGATCCCCCGAGATCTGTATGCACTCCTTGCGATCTACCTGTCACACTCTAATATTTATTTGACAAAAAAAGGCAAAACAGAATCATTAAAGCCGAAAAAAATTTTAAAAAAACGTAAAATAAACGTAAAAAAAATATAGGTGGGTGTGGTTTTTGGCCCGTAGCCTCCAAAGGAATGATCCGATGTTGCTGAATTGCAATACTAAAATTTTCGAAACTATCCCTGACAGATTGGTGTGCTTAAATTTTTTGTTTCTCTTCTGGTGCCTTGGCAAATGACGTTACCACACTAACACGGACAGACGGACAGACGGACATCGCTTAATCAACTTCTCTATATATAAGGATCCAGAATATATATACTTTATGGGGTCGGAAATGAATATTGTAGAAATTACACACGGAATGACAAACTTATATATACCCATTCCACCTGTGGTGAAGGGTATAAAAAGATGTTACTCTATATACACACATACATACATATGAATAATCTTAATATTAATTATATGTTACCAATCTAAAAACAAACAAAAATCGCCCCTCGCAGGGGGTTATTGATCCCCCGAGATGTGTATGCACTCCTTGCGGTCTACCTGTCACACTCTAATATTTATTTGACAAAAAAAGGCAAAACAGAATCATTAAAGCCGAAAAAAATTAAAAAAAACGTAAAAAAAACGTAAAAAAAATATAGGTGGGCGTGGTTTTTGGCCCGTAGCCTCCAAAGGAATGATCCGATGTTGCTGAATTGCAATACCAAAATTTTCGAAACTATGCCTGACAGATTGGTGTGCTTAAATTTTTTGTATCTCTTCTGGTGCCTTGGCAAATGACATTACCACACTAACACGGACAGACGGTCAGACGGACATCGCTTAATCAACTTCTCTATATATAAGGATCCAGAATATATATACTTTATGGGGTCGGAAATGAATATTGTAGAAATTACACACGGAATGACAAACTTATATATACCTTTTCCACCTGTGGTGAAGGGTATAAAAATATGTTACTCTATATACACACATACATACATATGTATATTCTTATATATTATGTTACAGTCAAGATTTTCATTTTCAAAGAAATATTGAAATTTTTGTTTTAATTTCTCGAAAATTGTGTGTAAAAATTTTTTGTAAAAATATTTTTTTAAAAATTTTTTCTAAAATTTTATTCGAAAATTTTGTGGAAAATTTAAAAAAAAATTTTTTTTTTCGAATATTTTTCTGTAAAATATCTTTTTGAAAATGCTTTGTAAATATTTTTGAAAAAAAATTAAAAAAAATTTTTAAAAAAAAAAAATTTTTTTTAAAAATTTGATTGAAATTTTTTTGTTAAATTTTGGACCTTTCTCCAATCTATTGAGTTAGAATGGTCAGACTAAAGCAAAAAGAAATCCTTACAAAAAAAAAATTGCATCATATTGACACATGGGGGGTCCTTTTAGCTGCTCCTTTTTGTCAGTGGGTACCCTGTGGGTCCATTGGCTACCTCTATGCGTATTGCTTTCTATTAAGGTCTCTAATACAAATCAAAGCAGAAAAACCCTACCAATGTAAAAACAAACAAAAATCGCCCCTCGCAGGGGGTTATTGATGCACTCCTTGCGATCTACCTGTCGCAGTCTAATATTTATTTGACAAAAAAAGGGCAAAACATTACATTACCACACTAACACGGACAGACGGATGGACAGACGGACATCGCTTAATCAACTTCTCTATGTATAAGGATCCAGAATATATATACTTTATGGGGTCGGAAATGAATATTGTAGAAATTACACACGGAATGACAAACTTATATATACCCTTTCCACCTGTGGTGAAGGGTATAATTACTAGAAAAAGCACAGCTTGGAGCAACAAAATTAAAAAAAAACAATATTTTATACATACATATCCATACACACATACATACATGCATACATACATATATGTACACATACATATTTTAAAATACCGTTTAAGCGATTATTCAATATAAATTATCAAAAAAATCACTTAGAAACGGCGGCTGTGTTTCAGCCGACCAAAGCCGACAGCATTTCAGCGGCGACGGCTGTGAAGAAAAATTTTCAGCGGCTCGGCCGGCTTGAAGCCGATCGGCGCAGGTCTCTGGCAGTCGACTATGCGTTATGCTTTTTATTACAAAACTTTAGCTTTATTTGTTGTTTTATTTTAATTAGAGCGTTTATATTCACTTCCAATATAAAACTGATGAGTATACAGTTGATCAAGTTTGAGCTATCGACTGCACTTTCAATGCGACATGTGTACAGTACCTGGATGATTTTATTTTGTTACCTTTCTATGGCTTATCTTATCAGCTGCGACAATTTAAAGATGATAAAAAGTCTAGGAAACAGCTCTCAACAGCCCAAAACAGCCTCCAGATTAGCAGCAATAATCCCACTGGTCTTTTGATTAATGATGTAGACAATGGCGATCACCAATAATTACTTTTAAATAATAAATAATTACTTTTAAAAACTTTATAGCAACGATTTATTTAAACTGTTTTAGAAACAAAAACTATGGTCCCTGCTCGGGCGCCAAAAATGTTGGTTAGTAATTACTAACCAAGTTGCGAGAAAAAACAAATAAAGTTTAAAAATAATTTTGTGATAACTAAAGAAACCAATGCGACTGCACGGTTTAGTGGTTTTATTTATACTCTCTTTTTAAATACAAAATTCTTTGCAAATAAGTTGCGCTTAAATTTGTACAACATCTTCTGTTATCTTACATGAATAATGGAAATTAACAGAGCAAAATACACTGAGCGATAATTAAACTAAATACTTCAAATGCTTTTTTATTCTGCCCAGTGTACCACACTATTGAATAAATTTAGTAATAATATATGTAATAAAAATTTAGTAATAATAAAATGTTTAATGTTAATTAAGACCGAACAGTCTCTTTGCACTCCATCAGGGTATTAGGCGCACTTAGAAATCTACTAGGGAAAAAGTCCTCGTTCGAATGTTGAGTATGAAGCGAAGTTTAGAAAATGCGTTGCTGCTTTGGTCAGTACGATTGATGATTTACCTAATACATTGAAATCGCTACCATTTTCGTTTTACTTTGATAACTTGTTATCCTTTGTTGGCTTATCTCAAATAATGCTACCAAGACAATCCGCGAAAACCCTATTGCAAAGAGGTTAGTCGGATTCAATTTCGATTAGAAGCACTGGTATTCGTTTGGTGAAATCAAAAGATATCAATGTTGTATGTATATTATCTAACAGCCTTGGTTAAAATATGAAATCAATGACACCGATCACGGAATACAACAAATATGTATATGTAAAGTAGAGTAGACCGATTCGATTAAAATCTATCCCAATACCCCGTCGCATACATAGAAAAAAAGTGCTCTAGTATGGCCTACAGCTGCGTACAATGCGAAAAGTGCTACAGACAACGCCTCAACTATAATTTCAACGACAATTGGCAGTATACTACTGCAAACATTACAATTTTTGTGATTTTTTTAAGTCCAAAAAGATTTTTTTCTTTTGTAAAAAACTTGCACCCTAGGCGACACACAGTTACCATATGGTAACGATAGTTTTTCGCATTTTCCGGAAAATTGTAAACATGTATTGAAAAATTGAGTTCATTTTCGTGCTTAGAAGGCCGAAATTTATAAGCATATGTATTTTCAACAAAATCAAAGTTAAAAAATGTTCTGGGAAATACCGGGTTAAGGTTGATATTATTTTCAAATTCAGGATTATTTTTTTAATATCAGCTGGTCTCACGTAGGGAATAATTATTTAACAAATAGTTTTTCATTATTTCCCTGATTTGTTTCGGATCAAAATATTTGCCTGGAATGGCTATTGTTGGCATCATGTCATTCGGCTGCAGGAAAAGATTCTCGATTTCCTCCTTTTCATTCCAAGCGCTGTAATAATTCTCCTTTTGTTTTTTACAAAAGTTGTGTAGAATTCTACAAGCTACCACTACTTCAGGAATCATGGAGATAGATATATCCGTACGTTTCGAAAGACAGCTCCACCTTCCTTTTAATCTACCAAAGCGTTTTCGACACACACACGTGCTGAACTCAAACTGCAGTTGAAAGACTCCTCAGAACGTGTTAGAGTACCTGTATATGGCTTTAATAGCCATTCCAATAAGGGGTATGCTGGATCACCCACTAGCATAAGGATGCTTCTTTCATTTATCGAAAATGTGTATGGTGGAATTAGTTCAGATGCATGAAGAAAAACATCTGATTCCTTAAATACCTTTGCATCGTGAATGCTCCCGGGAAATTTAATGCTTACATTTCTGAAACTAGAAGAAACAAGAGCAGATGCTTTTTATTTTTAAGCAGATAATTTCTCTAAATACATATGTATATTTGTCATCGACAATAGCTTGCATTACCATCGATTTAGTATGCTGGAAATTTTTTTAGAATCTTTTAGCAATCTGTAGGCATTCTTCTAAGTTTGGGAATTTTATGAAGTCCTCAGTGAGTTTTAAAATACCAGTTAGTACAATATAGAAGTATTTATGTACAGTAGACTTATGGTCACCGAAAACATCTCCCACCACTCTATACTCGTCACATGAGGCCAACTTGTATAAACAAATAGCAATTTGTTTTTCCGGCGGAACAGGTACGGTTAAATGAACCTTTTACTTAACCAGATGAGGTTTAATTAAATTACAGATTATATGAGAATTACACAAATATGAGAAATGAGGATTTAGTCATGCGCATCGATTCAAAATATAACTCCTCGTTGTAAGGCTCTTGAATCAATGTCCAGTAGTGGCCACTTCTAGGCCGTGCTTTTTTTCGCAATTTTTATTTATTGTATCTTCAATATAATTGAACTATCAATAATTACTCATATCTTAAGTCTAAAAATATACTTGTTAAGTCCAACCAGTGCTGGACAAAAAAAATGTATGTTTCACAGTTACTGTAATTTGTGGGTTATCCCTATGATGTACGGATGAGAGAAGCAGTGTCCCTCCTTCTTAGTCGAATGTAACCAGGTTCATTTAGTATGTTACGGGCCAGTGGATTCGGATGAGTTTCAAGCTTCTTTAAATACCTTATGGCAAGTTTCGCTATTTCTGCTTTAACTGATGGCACGTTTAGATCTTTATGGATGTTCGAGTTTTTTATATACCAAGGAGCAGATGTTATTATACGAAGAATCTTATTTTGGCGCCTTTGAATTTTTTCTACGTTGGTAGCTGAGGCAGTGCCCCATAATTGAATGCCATAACACCATATTGGTTTTAGGATTGACTTGTATAATAAAAGTTTGCAATCTAGAGCTAGAGTAGAATTTCTGCCAATAAGCCAGTTTAGTTGCACTGCTTTTAACTTCATTTGTGTTAACTTTGTTTCTATGTGGCGTTTCCATGTAAGGCGCCGGTCAAGATGTATGCCGAGATATTTGACGTCTGAAAGCTGAGGTATCGCTTGGTTATTTATCCGAATAGGGGGGCAAGATTCACTACGCAGTGTGAAAGTTATGTGAGTACATTTTTGTTCATTAACTTTTATTCTCCATTTCTTCAACCATTTTTCTAAATTAAATATGTGGTCTTGTAAATATTGTGATGCTACTTCGGGTCTTTCGTGAATGCTCAAAAAAGCTGTGTCGTCAGCAAATGTCGATGTGTGAACTCGGTTACTAGTTGGCATGTCTGAAGTATACAATAAGTATAAAAAGGGCCCCAATATACTACCTTGGGGAACTCCGGCTTCGATTGGCTGGGGTGAGCTCAAAAAATCTCTTTCTTTCACAATAAATTTTCGTTCGGTTAAATAACTATCTAGCAGCTTATATAGGTTTACGGGCAAATTCAATTTTAACTTATATATTAGGCCTTCATGCCATACCTTATCAAATGCTTGAGAAACGTCGATGAAAAGCGCAGAGCAGTATTTTCTCTCTTCAAATGTGTTCTTAACAACATTGACTAACCTGTGAGTTTGTTCGATCGTACTATGTTTTTTCCTGAAACCGAATTGATGGTTTGGAATACATCCTTTGTCGCTTAGAATAGGGTTAAGCTTAGTTATTAACATCCTCTCAAACAGTTTTGACATATTTGACAAAAGGCTTATTGGTCTGTGTGATTCAATTTTTGTGTGGTCTTTTCCTGGTTTAGGAATCATTGTAACCAAGGACACCTTCCACTCTGTGGTAAAGACGTAAAATGGCATTAAAAATAAAAAGAACGATTCTGCGAGCTATACGGGGCAACTCAATTAACATCTTGTTACTGGTTTTATCAACGCCAGGGGCTTTTTTGGTGTTTAAATCCGTTATTGCCTTTTCAAGATCACCAACTTCAAATCTTATCGGGACTGCAGCACTAGCCTCGACAACTGGCAACTCAACTATATCGGTCGATATATTTGGGGTAAAAACCTTTTTCAAATGTCCAGCAAATAAATTTCCTTTTTCGGTATCACTCCTTGCCCAGCCTCCAGCTGAAGTTCGCAAGGGAGGCTTACGTAAGACTGGCCTTTTAAGGTTTCTACAGGCACGCCATAACGAATAATCTGATTGAGGAGTTGCGTCTAGGTCTCCCAAATAGGTTTTCAGGGATGTTACTCTTCGAGATTCCAGCATGTCTCTTAGCCGGTTCGTGCATTCTTTAAGTCTGCTTTTGAGTTGAGGAGATCTCTGTGATTGCCATTCTCTACGAATTTTTCTTTTTTCAGCTAAGAGCCGTTCGATATCTGCAGAATAAATTTGATTGTATCTAGCTAATTGTCTGGTTATTGTTGAATGTTGGGCAGCTGATTTGTGGTTTTGGCCAAAATCAATAAGACTGCGCTCTACGTCTTCAGGTGTTCTTAGCGGGATGTTTTCCGAACAATGAGTACTAAGATACTTTCTATATTTCGACCAATTAATGCTTGTGCTAGTCGTTGTTGATATGATGTTTTGTTTGTCCCATATATAGACGATAGTGGGTGAATGATCTGAGGATAATTCAAGTGACGCTTCAGCTTTAATCGTTTCTCTCGGAATACCCTTAATCACGCCAAAATCGATAACATCAGGTATTTTTTGTCGATCAGTAGGCCAATAGGTGGGTTGTCCACTCGATATCACATTCAGATGCATTTTTGAAATTGTGTCAAACAAAACACGACCTTTTGGAGTTATTAGGCGTGATCCCCAAAATGTATGTTTAGCGTTGTAGTCGCCTGATGCTATGAAACAGGGACCTAGTGATTTGAAGAAATCGCTGTATTGACTCTCTGATATTTGAAACCTAGGAGGTGAATAAATCGAAGAAATAACTAAGGTTTGATGAAATTCATCAATGCAGATGTTTCTTGCTTGAAGGTAATCTTCACAAAAACCACACAGTAAATAATGTTTGATTCGAGCCTTTATTAGTATTGCAGAACCACCACATGCTCCGCCGCGGGTGTCTTAGGTGTCATATAAGATATAGCCATTTATTTTAAAAAAGCTATTTGTTGTTAAGTGAGTCTCTGAAACCAGCATGACATCAATTTGTTCCTTCTTAAGGAAGTACTCGAGTTCATTTTTGTGTTGGCGCAAGTTCATGGTTTGTTAAGTAACGCCTGCAACATAGTAGATTGCATGCGTACCATTTCTTGCATCATGCTGCTCATAGAACTCATAAAACTGTTTATCGAATGCACTAATGTCCTGATGTTTGCTTCGAGACGATTAAAATTACCAGATGGTGTTTGTTCTTTAGGATGCGATTGCAAGTTAGGAGTAGAATTAGTTGTCGGTGCCGCTTTATGTACTGAAGTATGATTGGTTTTTACCATATCTGCGTATGAAACATGTTGTGTTGTTGGTTGGGCTAACTGAGGATAATGAGCATTTACTCGATATTGTTGGTGCTTAGCAGAAGTATTTAGTTTTTAAGTGGTTTTCCTTACCATGGAAAAAACTGGACAGCCTCTGTAGTTAGCAGTGTGGTTTCCACCGCAATTGCTGCATTTTTTAACTTTCGAGTCATCCCTTGCTTTGTCGCATTGGGCGGAACAATGTAGCTCGCCACATACAACGCAAACCGGAGGCAACTTACAGTAAGCCCTAGTATGACCATATTCTTGACAATTTAGACACTGGACAGGTCCTGGACGCTTATGCGGCTCCTCTACAGTTATTTTACGGTGTAACAGGTATTTCAGATTGTAAATGGGGTGCGTTTCGTTCTTCTTCAATCTGATATCTCCAGGTTCCAGTTCAACGCGAAATAGTGGTTGGGGGACACGTTCCCGATTACGGAGATTATCTACACTTTTTATTTTAAAACCCGCTTTTTGGAGTCCGGCTCTTATTTCAGATGGATCAAAGTATGAATCTACACCTTTAATGACTACCTGTAGACCTTTACTACTCTTCAGCTGATAGGTATAAAAGTTCTTTTTGCAGTTTTCGAACTCGTTTACTGCTTTACGATAACTGCTTTCATCAATAAATTTTATTTTTGTCTCATCAATGTTACCACGCTTGATGGGAATTACATAAAATGAGTTCTCGCCAATAATTGTAATTAATTTTTTTATTAAGTCGTTCGAATTTTTCTCCCTTAAATAAACTGGAGGTGGTTTGAACGACTTAATTGCCGTTTTATGTTCACTTGTTTCACTATCTAAGATAGCAAAACGATTATGGGAATTTATTCCATTAGAGCCCTTGTCTTTATGTACTTTAGACATTGGTGCAAGCTGCGAAGATTTAGGGCTTCGACCTCTTTTTAATACCGTAATGTATCTGTCCATTCCCACTTGCGTCTTGGGTTTTACACTATCCATATTAGTTTTGGTAACACTTTGTACAAAAGGCGTCTTGTTTGTAGTTATTTTATTGTCATCGCTTATCAAAAGCGACGAACAAGATTGGGCACGTAATACTGGCGTAGTGTTTAAACACAAATTATTTTCAGTTTTTTTGTTTTTATTTAAATCTAAATTGTCTACATTTTTGTCACTTAAATTATAGAGGCTCATTGGCCTCTATTGTTTTTGTTTTATTTTTAAAGTAGCAAAGTGATAATGCCGTTGTAAAAAAAGAAAAAAGAGAGAAAAAAAATGTTTACAGAACACTTTGTTGTTGTATTAAAAACAAGTTTGATTTTTTGCTTTTGTTTGAATTTATTCACACTTTTTGTTTTTGTTTTTGGCAATTGCGAGCTTAAAAAAAATCGCGTCCGCACTTATCAACGCACAAACTAAAACCGAGGCCGTGCTTTAAATCGCCTTTCCCTGCGTTCCTTGAAAACAGCTTTTGTTATAGGTATCAAATATTCACTTTTCAAACTTTCAAGAATTATTTGTTGTCTTCGTTTCTTATTTTTAACGTCACTTGTGTTTTGTCACATGTTTTCCTTTAACAGTGCTACCAAATAATTACATTTTAAAATAAGAAACTCCCGAATCCAAATTTACGTGTAAACAGTGAGTTAATTATTTTTGAAAATAAAGCAAGGAGTGGCTGTCCACCTAAAGTAAGTAAGCATATAAAGCGCCAGATTCTGGGAAATTTTGTATTGATTGGAAGAAGCTGATAAACAAATTGAGGCTAAATAATGGCTGGTATTTTCAGCATGACAGCCATACCAAGCACAATGCGGGCATTGTATGATGTACCTCGCCAATTGCATTATTCACCTCAGTTGCCCGATTTATACGCATATTTGTCGACATGAAATCATTTTGTATATATAGTATGTAGACTTTTCTGTGCCTAAAAAATGAAAATTTGCTGATTTTTTTAATAAATGAATTGAACCTTTATTTTTTTATGCACTATTATTACCTGTTCCTAATGCCAGTTTATTTGGTTAAACATAAGTTTTTACATCTTGCTTATATTTTTTACTGTATGTAGAGTTTTCTGTGCCACTGTATATGTATATATATGTATATATATATATATATATATATATATATATATATATATATATATTCATAAAAAAATCATGAACAAAATAATCACAAGTTACTTAGTAATCACAAGTTACTTAGAAGTGTGTTTACTTAAAGCAAAATAGAAATTAAAGTATTTGTAATATTTTTTAAAAGAATTAATCTGCAAGAGCGCTGCTAGCATTTTGTTCTGTTCTTCTGCTTTGCACCACATGCAGTGCTGGACAATACTTTTGGCACGCCGCATGGCTTTATGAAGGCAGTTGCATTTCGTTCCGTGGTAGCCTAAAAACAAAAATTGAATAAGAACATTTTTAAGGAAAAAATTAATACAGTTTTTAATTCAATTTACGTATTATGGACAAAATTATTGGCACACTTTCAAAAACTTAAAAACTATTATAACAAAAAACATATTTAAAATTTTGTAGATATCCACATGTCTTAGCCAAAGTCTAACTTTGGGCTTGTTCGGAAATGCATCACTGCGCTGCATCTGATGCTCAGGACCAAGGCGAATTCATACCAGGTGTGAGCAGTAGGACAACAACTACAACAATACAACAACTTTGACATTAGATTAGCAGATATGAAACAATGTATTTTTTGACAAGACAGTAGCAAAAAAACGAGAGCAAAAAACAATCAGCTGGGCTATCGACTCCACCTGGTATGAATTCGCCTTGCTCAGGACGTTCGAAATGCATCAGTTGGCATCACTGCAAATGTCGTGTGTTTTAAAATGCATCACTGAAATAGTTGATGTGCAAACAAACGCCAAACACGCATTACAAAAATGACTGATGCAATGGCTGAGTGAGTGTTTTATTTAGTTAAATTACATTTGTTAATACATTTTTAAAATTAAATTTGATGTAAAATTTTTTTATCTATTAATAGGAGTTTGATTAGATATGGAAGAATTTTATTTAATTTTTGCTTTCATCTAAATCAAGAAATCATTTTGTTTATTAAGTTCTCAATTTGTGTAATATTTAAGCGTTCTAAAATTTTAACAAATGATAATTTATTTTTGTTTGCGCATCAAGTAAGTATCAGCATCAGCTGTTTTGCATCGGCAGCGCAAACTAATCACACAAGCGCATCAGATGCAGCGCAAGGATGCATATCCGAACAAGCCCTTTATATACATACATATAAAAACAGTATAAAAATGTTTTTTATATGAAGTTTGACTTTTTTTTAAACAAATTTACGATTAATATAGACGGGGTGAAGAAACTACTTTATTGTTATTTCTTGTTTGTTAGAAATGTTGAATGTTTTTTATTTGCCTTCTTCCCTCAAATGATCGATTGGATTCAAATCGGTTGATTATGGAGTGTGCGGAAGAACATGGGGAATGTTATAAATGACCCACAAATGGACATCATCAACTTATTCTTTGTTTCTGTACGCCGTATGTTTGGGGTCATTTTCATTTTAAAAGTAATAATTATTGGCCAAATTCAACTTCAACACACTTTTTTTTACAATTTCTTTTAAAATATTTTGCTATAACGTTTTATCCATAATTTGGTCTATAAATACTAGCTCACCAAAAACTGAAAAAGCCATGCACCACTCCTCCACCATGTTTACCTGGACATACTGTATTCTTCTTGTCGTACGCAGTATTTGGTTTTCGCCAAACTAACATTTTACCATTTCATTGGAAAATATTAAAATTGCTTTCATCAGAGAACATCACATTGTTCCAGAAATCTTCTCCTTTGTGTCTGTACTCCCTGGCATATGCTATAATTTTCTTTTGGGCTTATACGAAGTTTTCTCTTCTGGGTATAAGGCCACTCTTGCCTTATACTTTTCTGTGCCTAAAAAATTGTTCATTAGGGTGGTGTTTATTTAAATGGTGTTGGACAGCTAAATTGATTGCTACCTGATTTATTTATATGAGACCATTTAATATTTAGTATTTTATTGTTAGCTATAATACATTGAAATCGCTGCCATTTTCGTTTTACTTTGATAACTTGTTATCCTTTGTTGGCTTATCTCAAATAATGCTACCAAGACAATCCGCGAAAACCCTATTGCAAAGAGGTTAGTCGGATTCAATTTCGATTGGTGAAATCAAAAGATATCAATGTTGTATGTATATTATCTAACAGCCTTGGTTAAAATATGAAATCAATGACACCGATCACGGAATACAACAAATATGTATATGTAAAGTAGAGTAGACCGATTCGATTAAAATCTATCCCAATACCGCGTCGCATACATAGAAAAAAAGTGCTCTAGTATTTTTCATTCCAAGCACTGTTATAATTCTCCTTTTGTGTTTCACAAAAGTTGTGTAGTATTGTACATGCTACCACTACTTCAGGAATCATGGAGATAGATATATCCGTACGTTTCGAAAGACAGCGCCACCTTCCTTTTAATCTACCAAAAGCGTTTTCGACACACACACGTGCTGAACTCAAACTGCAGTTGAAAGACTCCTCAGAACGTGTTAGAGTACCTGTATATGGCTTTAATAGCCATTCCAATAAGGGGTATGCTGGATCACCCACTAGCATAAGGATGCTTCTTTCATTTATCGAAAATGTGTATGGTGGAATTAGTTCAGATGCATGAAGAAAAACATCTGATTCCTTAAATACCTTTGCATCGTGAATGCTCCCGGGAAATTTAATGCTTACATTTCTGAAACTAGAAGAAACAAGAGCAGATGCTTTTTATTTTTAAGCAGATAATTTCTCTAAATACATATGTATATTTGTCATCGACAATAGCTTGCATTACCATCGATTTAGTATGCTGGAAATTTTTTTAAAATCTTTTAGCAATCTGTAGGCATTCTTCTAAGTTTGGGAATTTTATGAAGTCCTCAGTGAGTTTTAAAATACCATTTAGTACAATATAGAAGTATTTATGTACAGTAGACTTATGGTCACCGAAAACATCTCCCACCACTCTATACTCGGCACATGAGGCCAACTTGTATAAACAAATAGCAATTTGTTTTTCCGGCGGAACAGGTACGGTTAAATGAACCTTTTACTTAACCAGATGAGGTTTAATTAAATTACAGATTATATGAGAATTACACAAATATGAGAAATGAGGATTTAGTCATGCGCATCGATTCAAAATATAACTCCTCGTTGTAAGGCTCTTGAATCAATGTCCAGTAGTGGCCACATCTAGGCCGTGCTTTAAATCGCCTTTCCCTGCGTTCCTTGAAAACAGCTTTTGTCATAGGTATCAAATATTCACTTTTCAAACTTTCAAGAATTATTTGTTGTCTTCGTTTCTTATTTTTAACGTCACTTGTGTTTTGTCACATGTTTTCCTTTAACAGTGCTACCAAATAATTACATTTTAAAATAAGAAATTCCCGAATCCAAATTTACGTGTAAACAGTGAGTTAATTATTTTTGAAAATAAGGCAAGGAGTGGCTGTCCACCTAAAGCAAGTAAGTATATAAAGCCCCAGATTCTGGGAAATTTTGTATTGATTGGAAGAAGCTGATAAACAAATTGAGGCTAAATACTGGCTGGTATTTTTAGCATGACAGCGATACCAAGCACAATGCGGGCATTGTATGATGTACCTCGCCAACTGCATTATTCACCTCAGTTGCCCGATTTATACGCATATTTGTCGGCATGAAATCATTTTGTATATATAGTATGTAGACTTTTCTGTGCCTAAAAAATGAAAATTTGCTGATTTTTTTAATAAATGAATTGAACCTTTATTTTTTTATGCACTATTATTACCTGTTCCTAATGCCAGTCTATTTGATTAAACATAAGTTTTTACATCTTGCTTATATTTTTTACTGAAATAAATTAGGGGGTATGTAGAGTTTTCTGTGCCACTGTATATGTATATATATTTACATATATAGATACATATGTATATATTATCAAAACAAGTTTGTAATAAGCGGACATTTAAAAAAGGAACAAAACTTGTAGAGCTGAAAACTGTAGTAAAACTGTCAACTGTAATAATAAAAAGATTATTATCAATATCTGTATTTAATTATTCTGTGAAAACTTAAATGGTCTTTTTGCTTTGTAATTCATAAAAAAAAAAATCATGAACAAAGTAATCACAAGTTACTTAGTTTTCACTTCTATTGGCAGTCCCAGTCGTTGAGACTGCCAATAGAAGTGTTTTTACTTAAAGCAAAATAGAAATTAAAGTATTTTTAATATTTTTTAAAAGAATTAATCTGCTAGCAATTTGTTTTTAATTTTCTTCTGTTTTGCACCACATATAGTGCCGGACAATACTTTTGGCACGCCGCATGGCTTTAAAATCAAACATCCAATTTTAAAATTAAAGTTATATGTTTCAAAATTAAAATAAAACATCCAATTTTAAAATTAATAAAACATCCAATTTTAAAATTAAAGTTATATGTTTCAAAATTGAATACTATTAGAACAAAAAACATATTTAAAACTTTGTAGCATATCCTTTTTGCTTTAATACTTCATTCAAGCCCCCGTCTTCATTAGATATCCACATGTCTTAGCCAAAGTCTAACTTTGGGCTTGTTCGGAAATGCATCACTGCGCTGCATCTGATGCTCAGGACGTTCGAAATGCGTCAGTTGGCATCACTGCAAATGTCGTGTGTTTTAAAATGCATCACTGAAATAGATGATGTGCAAACAAACGCCAAACACGCATTACAAAAATGACTGATGCAATGGCTGAGTGAGTGTTTTATTTAGTTAAATTACATTTGTTAATACATTTTTAAAATTAAATTTGATGTAAAGTTTTTTGATCTATTAATAGGAGTTTGATTAGATATGGAAGAATTTTAAAGTTCTCAATTTGTGTAATATTTAAGCGTTCTAAAATTTTAACAAATGATAATTTATTTTTGTTTGCGCATCAAGTAAGTATCAGCATCAGCTGTTTTGCATGGGCAGCGCAAACTAATCACACAAGCGCATGCAGCGCAAGGATGCATATCCGAACAAGCCCTTTATATACGTACATATAAAAACAGTATAAAAATGTTTTTTATATGAAGTTTGACTTTTTTTAAACAAATTTACGATTAATATAGACGGGGTGAAAAAACTATTTTATTGTTATTTCTTGTTTGTTAAAAATGTTGAATGTTTTTTATTTGCCTTCTTCCCTCAAATGATCGATTGGATTCAAACCGGGTGATTATGGAGTGTGCGGAAGAACGTGGGGAATGTTATAAATGACTCACAAACGGACATCATCAACTTCTTCTTTGTTTCTGTACGCCGTATGTTTGGGGTAATTTTCACCTTAAAAGTAATAATTATTGGCCAAATTCAACTTCAACACACTTTTTTTTACAATTTCTTTTAAAATATTTTGCTATAACTTTTTATCCATAATTTGTTCTATAAATACTAGCTCACCAAAAACTGAAAAAGCCATGCACCCTCCTCCACCATGTTTACATGTTCTTCTTGTCGTACGCAGTATTTGGTTTTCGCCAAACTAACATTTTACCATCTCATTGGAAAATATTAAAATTGCTTTCATCAGAGAACATCACATTGTTCCAAAAATCTTCTCCTTTGTGTCTGTACTCCCGGGCATACGCTATAATTTTCTTTTGGGCTTATACGAAGTTTTCTCTTCTGGGTATAAGGCCACTCTTGCCTTATACTTAACACGGTGCAGTTTTCTACGAACAGTTTTGGAGTGCACTTCTTTACCAAACTCTTCTTTTATATCCGTAGCAATTTGTGTTGAATAAATTTTGGGATTCTTTTTAATTTTTCATACTCGTGTGTTTTTTGCTAGAGAAATTTGTTGTCCCATCAAAAAGCATAAGATTTGTTTTGGTTATAAATACAATAAAGTCTACATACAACACGAATAACTCGATTTTAATTAAAAAATGTTTTGTAAACTTTAGTTAAACAACCTTTCGGTGAAGACCGTCGTCACTGGCTGTTGTTTTAGTACGTTTGGCGAGCGCTTTCGATGTCAAGATATAATTTTCAAGCCGCGTTTAAAAGAGTATTGGAGAGTTAGCATTACTTGTTTTAGTATAAATAGTAATGGGTTTAGGTAATTGTTCATTAGGGTTGTGTTTATTTAAATAGTGTTGGACAGCTAAATTGATTGCTACCTGATTTATTTATATGAGACCAGTTAATATTTAGTATTTTATTGTTAGCTAGGTAAGTGTGCCCGTCTGCTGCTGTTTTTCGTTTGTTAGAATGTTTTAGTAGTTTTAGTGGTGTAAAAATTGTTTCTGAGTGTTTACATGTTCGTTAATAATATCTCCGTTAAAAGTTCGCGTTTTGTATATTTCCATGTTTTCAAGAATGTCTTGATTCTTCCTTTTTTGCTAGGAAGCAGCAATGGCGTGTGTTCGTGAGTTTCAAGGTGTAGTGCGATGTTGGAGTCCTCTCTTTTTCGTTTGTACGAGCGAATGTGTTCTGTAAATCTTGTTTTTAGTGTTCGTCACGTTTGTCCTATATACAGTTTGTGAAATAAATGTTTTCAATAATAGATAAAAATAAAAACTTAAAAAGAAACAGGTATTTCTTGGCGAATAGATTAAATTTTATGAAATTTGTTTAAGCATTCACGTTTTCACATGTGTTTATAACTAAATTATACTGAAAAAATTTATTTAACTTTAGTAGACAAATTTTAATCGGAACTACATTGTTCAGAATTTGCACTGTCAAATAAATATTTTCAAAATTTGGGAGCTTTCATATATTTGCCTGCTTAATTACCTAAAATATATTATTTTGCTGCTCATACTTTGAGTGTCCGATTCGATTATTACTTGTAAATTTCTAGAAATAATTCACTCTAGCTTGGATATATTATATTATATTTTAGTTTTTTACAGCCGGTTCTATAAGTGGATCCACAAATTTTTAATATGATTTAACTCTCGACTTTGTGCTTAAGTATCCATAACTTCTCTGTACTTATGTAACAATCCTGTCCTACAGGGATGCGATTTGTGATATGGTTGATTATAATTATAAAGCTTGTATTCAAACTTGCAGAGCCGCCCCGGGCGCCAAGCTGAAGGGGGCGCAAACTTGTCTAAGGGTGAAAGAAATATCGCCGTCGGCTTTATGGATAGGAGCACGAATATTGAATATTTGACGAAGAATTCGAATGTAATCTATGACTATTAAAACAAACAACAATAAGTCGTACAAGAGCACATACTTATGTATGCTCCACTCGTGGCTGAACGGTGTAAACACCGTTTTTCAAATGTACAATGAACGGTGACATTGACGACGGCGGGTGTGCGAATTAAAAACGGCTAACTATTGAAAAGATAGTATTGGTTCTTCCATTGCCAAAAAAAAGTAATAAAGAAGTAATAAACGAAAACAGTAAAATTATATTTGAAATAACCAATAACCATACCATAAACATTCAGTAGGATTATTACGAACTGAATAATTTATTACCATCATGTTTACAAATCTGCCTGGAGCACAAAGATTCAATTAGTAAGAGAAGAGGAGGCAACGACTGAAGTGCTTCTTAAGAAGGTCCTAAAGTTCACTTCCTATTTTGCTTCTTCTAGTTCTTCGGCTGTCATCAGTGAACGTGAGTACACTTAATGAAGTTGAAATACTAGTAATACCAGATTAAGATTCTAATGACGAAGATATTAATGAGAATGAAGATAACAAAACGATATTCATTTCTTCTCCTAAAACTGTTGGCTTGATAAATTCGGATCCATCCTCTTGGCCAGAATTCAAAAATAAAAACGAAAGGAATGAATTAATTTTTAAAGGGCCCTTGCTATTAAAGGCTGATAATTATTATCCAAAAATTACCCAAAAAAGATATTTTTGTAATCAACATCAGCTTCGTTGTGCAGAAAATGGGAAAATAAAACGTTTATGTTTACCATTCCTGATTTCACTGAAACTTTTTTTATTTGCATTCCTTGACTTCCTGATTCGAATTATAATTTAAAAAAAAATTCTATCTCTTATATTTTTTTATTTTTACTACACAATATGTAACCCTTTTGTAAATATTAGTATAAAATCAAAAAAAAAATTATATGAGAAATATAAGTTTATATAGATAGACCAATTAAATGTGTAGGGGTCCAGATCACGATCTTGGCCCGGGAGCCTACTAACCTCGGGGCGGCCCTGCAAACTTGACCTATTTTTTCTCGCCAACGGAATACAATTTTGTAGCAGTGGGACTTGATTCGAACTTCAAAATATTAATATAAACTCCCTTGGTCATTACATCGTCTAAAATCCTCATATTTCCAACTCTTTTGTTTGGTGCAACATCCGATACTATAATACACATCTTTCTAAACGTCGCTGTGGGTATTGTATTTTTATTTTTTAGCGCTGCCAGAAGCTTGTAACAACATTGTTTTGGTCCATTATGATAGTAAAGCATCAGCTTCGTCTCGGAGGACAAGAAATGTTTATTAGCAGATTGATATTGTAGGTTTTATTTCCATAATTTTTAAAGGAAATACTATGTTTTTACAGCACGTATAGATCAATTCCATGTGAGATATATACTCCGCATTCATAACTAATTGGAAGAACTTCTTCTGCAGAGCTGGAATGATATTTATCATGAATCATTTTTTGCTATGCTTGGTATAGGTGTTGATAACAGTCTTTTTTTCATTTTTAGAGCAGGAAATAATGTTGGAAACTGTCCTGAGGCCGAGGTAGAACATATTACCAATTTCTTTAAATTATTTCCCTTTATAGTCATTGAAACACACCAAATGAATAAAATTTTTCCTAATTCATCTATCTGTAATTTTTTAACATGAATTTTGGCAACCAATTTACTCATAAAATAAAAAGGAAATATTTTATAAATAAACTCTAATAAAAACCCTTTCCTTGCAATACCATCCATAAAACCTAATTCAGATGCACCAAATACACAAAAAACTAACGGATCTTTTTTATATTCATTCTTATGAAAACATTTTTTTGACAACTTGTAAAGCAGGTATAATTATTTTGTTGTTGTTTTTGTCGTAATGTATACAAATATTTTAAAAATTTTAGGCGTCATGTTGTCGAAAACAAGCAACTTAACGGGATTTACAAAAAAAAAAAGGCAAGAAAATAAATTTGTTGTTGATAATCGTCATTAAAAAGAAAAATTATTTATTTTTTTAGTTACGAAAACTTTCACTTGTCAAACTGTATGTATGGTTGCAGGTGCAAGTAAGTCTCTATAATCCGCTGTTGTTAAATCTGTTGCTTGTTTCTGTGATGTCTTGAGATTATGTGTAGAGTGTTGCTGTTTTTCAATGCTGTAAGTGGACCCTCCTTGCGTAAGAGGTTAGTTAACCTATACTATATATCTGAAAACGCGTCGTCGCGGTGTTGTATTAATTGACTCTTCGTCCTTTTTCTTTCTGTTCTTGGTGTTGTATAGTCTTAGTATTTTGTCGATAGTAAGTACTATTTTTGTAACCGTTATTTTTAGCTATAGCGTAAATTGCGTTTTTTACATTTCGTTGCCTGCAATGATGACGACAGAGAACGAATGTTTTATTGTCGTTTCAAAATAGAGAATATCGATATATTTACTACAAATGTAATTAACGCCAACGGTAATGCCAAATTGTCGTTTTTACTACATACTTATATAGATACATATGTCTATATTATCACAACAAGTTTGGAATAATCGGACATTTAAATAAATCAGTCAAGTGCGAGTTAGTCTCACACACGTAGGGTTCCGTACTATGTCTAGTACGCCTTTAAAAAACCAAGTTTTTAATTTTTTCATGTCTTATGGGGAACCCTTTTCTTTTTAAAATCAAAGTCATATTCGCGAAAATTGCATCGCTATTGGAACACCCTTTAAATTTTAGGAATTGTTGTTATAACGGCCATGGTAATAAACTTTGTATAAAAATTTTAGGCCTACCTATTGCGGTTCAAAAAACAAGGTAATATACGTCAAAAACATGTCACCGATGGATCACCCTTTAATTTTTATTATTTTTTATAGTTTCCATAGTAATAAACCTCTTGTAAAAACTTCAAGAGTCTACTTATTATTGTTCGAAACTTAGGCCATATACACGCAAAGCACGTCACTCTCGGAACACCCTTTAATTTTAAGGTTTAATTTAATAGAAAGCGAACATAGAGTTAATTACTGTCTGAAATTTTTAAGTGGTTGCCTCCTATAGCTCAAGAGATAAAGACATAACGGCAAATAACACCTCACTTTCGGAACACCCGATAAGTTTTAGTATTTATTGCTGTAGTGGCCACAGTTATATACCTTCTGTTAAAATTTTAGGAGTCTACCTATTATGGTTCAAAACTTAGGCCTTATACATCCTAAAGTTCAAGAAATAAACACACATTCGTGAATAACACCTCCCTATCTGGACACCCTATAAGTTTTAATATTTATTGCTATAGCGGCCACAGTTATACCACTTCTGCGAAAATTTCAAGAGTCTACCTATTATGGTTCAAAACTTAGGCCCTATACATGCAACTCACGCCACTATCGGAACACCCTTTAATTTTTAGGATTATTTTTTATATACTTGTTTATATAGCCAACAATCTTTTAATTACTGTGTGTAAATTTTAAATGTCTGCATCCTACAGCCCAAGAAATAAAGACGTAAAATAAAATAACACGTCACTTACGGAACACCCTATAAGTTTTAGTATTCGTTGCTATAGCGGCCATAGTAATACACCATTTGGGGAAAATTCAAAAGTCTGCCATACACCTACAAATCGCGTCACTATCGGAACACCCTTTACTTTTTAGGTTTATTTTTTATACTTGTTTATATAGCCAACAATTTTAATTACTGTGTGTAATTTTTAAATGTCTGCCTCCTACTGCTCAAGAAATAAAGACGTAAACACAAATAACACGTCACTTTCGGAACACCCTAGAGGTCTTATTATTCGATCCTATAGCGGCCACAGTTATACACCTAATGTGAACATTTCAAGCGTCTACCTATTATGGTTCAAAACTTAAGCCTTATACATGCATTTCACACCGGTATCGGAACACCCTTTAATTTTTAGTTTTATTTTTTTATACTTGTTTATATAGCGAACTAAGATTGAATTACTGTTTTTAAATCTTGAGTCTGCCTCGTACAGTTCAAGAAATAAACACATATTCTTGAATAACACCTCTCTATCGGCACACCCTATAAGTTTTAGTATTTGTTACTATAGCGGCCACAGCTGTACACCTTCTGTGAAAAATTCAAGCGTCTACCTGTTATGGTTCAAAAACTAGGCCTTACCACAATCGAAACACCCTTTAATTTTTAAGTTTATTTTTTTATACTTGTTTATAAAGCGAACAAAGTTTTAACTACTGTTTTTAAATCTTGAGTCTAAGCCTCCTAGGGTTCAAGAAATAAACACATATTCGTGAATAACACCTCTCTATCGGAACACCCTATAAGTTTTAGTATTTGTTGCTATAGCGGTAAAAGCTATACATCATCTGTAAAAATGTCAAGAGTCTAACTACTATGGTTCAAAACTTAGGGCATACACACGCATGCACGTCACTCTCGGAACACCCTTTAATTTTAAGGTTTAATTTAATAGAATGCGAACATAGAATTAATTACTGTCTTCAAATTTTAAGTGGCTGGCTCCTATAGCTCAAGAAATAAAGACATAAAAGCAAATAACACCTCACTATCGGAACACCTTATAAGTTTTAGTATTTATTGCTATAGTGGACACAGTTATACACCTTCTGTGAAAATTTCAAGAGTCTACCTATTATGGTTCAAAACTTAGGTCTTATACATGCAAATCACACCACTATCGGAACACTCTTTAATTTTTAGGTTTATTTTTTTATAGTTGTTTATAAAGCGAACTAAGTTATATACTGTTTGTAAATTTTTAGTGTATGCCTCCTACAGTTCAAGAAATAAACACACATTCGTGAATAACACCTCTCTATCAGAACACCCTATAAGTTTTAATATTTGTTGCTATAGCCGCCATAGTTATACCACTTCTGTGAAAATTTCAAGAGTCTACCTATTATGGTTCAAATTTTGGTCTTATACATGCAAATCACAACACTATCGGAACACCCTTTAATTTTTAGGTTTATCTTTTTAGACTTGTTTATATAGCGAACTAAGTTTTGATTACTGCTTGCATATTTTTAGTGTATTCCTCCTACAGTTCAAGAAATAAACACTTATTCGTAAATAACACCTCTCTATCGGAACACCCTATAATTTTTAGTATTTGCTACTATAGCGACCACAATTATATATCTACTGTGAAAATTTCAAGTGTTTACCTATTATGGTTCTAAACTTAGGCCTTATACATGCATTTCACACCACTATCGGAACACCCTTTAATTTTTAGTTTTATTTTTTTATACTGGTTTATATAGTAAACTAAGTTTTAATAACTGTTTGTAAATTTCAAGTGTATCCCTCCTATAGTTCAAGAAATAAACACATTTTCGTAAATAACACCTCTCTATTGGAACACCCTATAAGTTTTAGTATTTGTTGCTATAGCGGCAACAGCTATACATCAAGAGTCTACCTATTACGGTTCCAGAGATAAAAGGCGCTGACAGACGGACAGACATTGTAGCGAAAACAATAGGGTTTCGTTTTTACACTTTGTGTACGGAACCCTAAAAAGGAACAAATCTTGTAGAGCTGAAAACTCTAGTAAAACTGTCAACTGTAATAATAAAAAGATTATTATCAATATTTGTATTTAATTATTCTGTGAAAACTTAAATGGTCTTTTTGCTTTGAATTTCATAAAAAAAAATCATGAACAAAGTAATCACAAGTTACTTAGTTTTCACTTCACAGTCCCAGTCGTTGGGACTGCCAATAGAAGTGTTTTTACTTAAAGCAAAATAGAAATTAAAGTATTTTTAATATTTTTTAAAAGAATTAATCTGCTAGCATTTTGTTTTTAATTGTCTTCTGTTTTGCACCACATACAGTGCCGGACAATACTTTTGGAACGTCGCATGGCTTTAAAATAAAACATCCAATTTTAAAATTAAAGTTATATTAAAAAAGTTATATTAAAAATTTGTTATGAAGGCAGTTGCACTTCGTTCCGTGGTAGGCTAAAAACAAAAATTGAATAAGAACATTTTTAAGGAAAAAATTAATACAGTTTTTAATTCAATTTACGTATAATGGTCAAAATTATTAGCACACTTTCAAAAATTTTAATACTATTAGAACAAAAAACATATTTAAAATTTTGTAGCATATCCTTTTTGCTTTAATACTTCATTCAAGCCCCCGTCTTCATTAGATATCCACATGTCTTAGCCAAAGTCTAACTATCGGCACACCCTATAAGTTTTAGTATTTGTTACTATAGCGGCCACAGCTGTACACCTTCTGTGAAAAATTCAAGCGTCTACCTGTTATGGTTCAAAAACTAGGCCTTACCACAATCGAAACACCCTTTAATTTTTAAGTTTATTTTTTTATACTTGTTTATAAAGCGAACAAAGTTTTAACTACTGTTTTTAAATCTTGAGTCTAAGCCTCCTAGGGTTCAAGAAATAAACACATATTCGTGAATAACACCTCTCTATCGGAACACCCTATAAGTTTTAGTATTTGTTGCTATAGCGGTAAAAGCTATACATCATCTGTAAAAATGTCAAGAGTCTAACTACTATGGTTCAAAACTTAGGGCATACACACGCATGCACGTCACTCTCGGAACACCCTTTAATTTTAAGGTTTAATTTAATAGAATGCGAACATAGAATTAATTACTGTCTTCAAATTTTAAGTGGCTGGCTCCTATAGCTCAAGAAATAAAGACATAAAAGCAAATAACACCTCACTATCGGAACACCTTATAAGTTTTAGTATTTATTGCTATAGTGGACACAGTTATACACCTTCTGTGAAAATTTCAAGAGTCTACCTATTATGGTTCAAAACTTAGGTCTTATACATGCAAATCACACCACTATCGGAACACTCTTTAATTTTTAGGTTTATTTTTTTATAGTTGTTTATAAAGCGAACTAAGTTATATACTGTTTGTAAATTTTTAGTGTATGCCTCCTACAGTTCAAGAAATAAACACACATTCGTGAATAACACCTCTCTATCAGAACACCCTATAAGTTTTAATATTTGTTGCTATAGCCGCCATAGTTATACCACTTCTGTGAAAATTTCAAGAGTCTACCTATTATGGTTCAAAACTTAGGTCTTATACATGCAAATCACAACACTATCGGAACACCCTTTAATTTTTAGGTTTATCTTTTTAGACTTGTTTATATAGCGAACTAAGTTTTGATTACTGCTTGCATATTTTTAGTGTATTCCTCCTACAGTTCAAGAAATAAACACTTATTCGTAAATAACACCTCTCTATCGGAACACCCTATAATTTTTAGTATTTGCTACTATAGCGACCACAATTATATATCTACTGTGAAAATTTCAAGTGTTTACCTATTATGGTTCTAAACTTAGGCCTTATACATGCATTTCACACCACTATCGGAACACCCTTTAATTTTTAGTTTTATTTTTTTATACTGGTTTATATAGTAAACTAAGTTTTAATAACTGTTTGTAAATTTCAAGTGTATCCCTCCTATAGTTCAAGAAATAAACACATTTTCGTAAATAACACCTCTCTATTGGAACACCCTATAAGTTTTAGTATTTGTTGCTATAGCGGCAACAGCTATACATCAAGAGTCTACCTATTACGGTTCCAGAGATAAAAGGCGCTGACAGACGGACAGACATTGTAGCGAAAACAATAGGGTTTCGTTTTTACACTTTGTGTACGGAACCCTAAAAAGGAACAAATCTTGTAGAGCTGAAAACTCTAGTAAAACTGTCAACTGTAATAATAAAAAGATTATTATCAATATTTGTATTTAATTATTCTGTGAAAACTTAAATGGTCTTTTTGCTTTGAATTTCATAAAAAAAAATCATGAACAAAGTAATCACAAGTTACTTAGTTTTCACTTCACAGTCCCAGTCGTTGGGACTGCCAATAGAAGTGTTTTTACTTAAAGCAAAATAGAAATTAAAGTATTTTTAATATTTTTTAAAAGAATTAATCTGCTAGCATTTTGTTTTTAATTGTCTTCTGTTTTGCACCACATACAGTGCCGGACAATACTTTTGGAACGTCGCATGGCTTTAAAATAAAACATCCAATTTTAAAATTAAAGTTATATTAAAAAAGTTATATTAAAAATTTGTTATGAAGGCAGTTGCACTTCGTTCCGTGGTAGGCTAAAAACAAAAATTGAATAAGAACATTTTTAAGGAAAAAATTAATACAGTTTTTAATTCAATTTACGTATAATGGTCAAAATTATTAGCACACTTTCAAAAATTTTAATACTATTAGAACAAAAAACATATTTAAAATTTTGTAGCATATCCTTTTTGCTTTAATACTTCATTCAAGCCCCCGTCTTCATTAGATATCCACATGTCTTAGCCAAAGTCTAACTTTGGGCTTGTTCGGAAATGCATCACTGCGCTGCATCTGATGCTCAGGACGTTCGAAAATGCATCAGTTGGCATCACTGTAAATGTCGTGTGTTTTAAAATGCATCAGTGAAATAGATGATATGCAAACTACAGATAACTAACCAGATTACCCACTTGTGACGTTTAAAAAAGTACATTATCATTTGTACTTGCAGCTTTCGATAAAGTGAATAAAAAGATAACAAAAAATGTTTAAAGCAATGTGTAAGAAGTACCAGCTATATGTTGTTATTACTAACATATGTTTTCAATTAAGTAAACAAAAATTTGGAAACAAAATTATATTTTCTTAATAATATTAAAAATAAACTGGTACAATAATTTCGTTAAAAGTTATTAAAATATATTACGGTTTTTGCAAAGCACAGTTAAAAGTTACAAAAATACAACATGATCATAAAATCGAAAAAAAAAAAATGGCAATAGAAGTATTTCGACACAAATGCAGTTGGAAGAGGAGGAGTCCCATCTAAATTATTTGATTTCTTATGGTAAACAATTTTATACATGTATGTGACTTCATAAGGGTTGTGTACATGAATGGTTCTCCGGCGAAGTGCACGTTAGCAACCAGAACATAAGAAAATGTTCTTGTACATGATAATAGAGGTGAAGAAAAAAGATTATTCCGTCGATGCCCTATGATATGATACTTTATAATATTATTTTAAACCAAATCTAACGTTTTAAGGGATTCGTGTGAAAGTATATAAGTTAAAAATATAAATAAGTTTGTTTGTCAGCAAACGAACTAAATCATCTACAATCAAACAAAATACTAGATTAGTAAAAGAAATGCAAAAATCTGTTACAAAAATTTATAATTACAACTGAAAATGTGTATAGGGAATTTTGATGCATCTTCGTTTATACGTAGTTGCTTTTTTAGTAAAATGGGTTCATTGAAAAGTTGTAAAATTTTACATGAGCAATGATCCCTATGGTTATTTATCTTATTAATCAACCACGACCGCCTTAACAGCAATGAATAAACGTTTATTTCTCGATAAAGAAAATAAGGTAAGCAAATCAATCTGAATATACTGTTATATATACGGAAAATAAATTGCATTTTAATTTTAGGTAAATTGTGCCACTAGTTCTGATAACTAGTTCACATAATGTTTTTGCGGGAGATCTAAGTTCTGAAATAGAAACCGAAAGCTTAACTTAACTGGCTCATTACACGCTCTTATCAAAATATGAAATCAAATACGCCTTCGTATCATTTGTGAAAAAAGCAGGAGCGAAAATGCCAAGGGATTGGTTCACTTTGCGTTCGTACCAACATTCGGTCAACACGAAAGCTTGCTCCACCACGTAATCATTAATTTTAAATGATGCTGCACTAAATTTACTTAAGGACTCCTGTATTTATTTAACAGTTTAATTATTTTTACCAGTAGTAGTAGAAAACACATATTTTACGTTTAATTGATATAGTTGTAGCATCTTTTTCAATTTAACTATGAAAAGATACATGTCAATGTTACCAATAGGTAATTTGGTTAGATTTAAATACGACTGAAATTAGAAAAAAAAACAAGTTACATACATATATTAAAAAACTAAAAGGAAACTTGTAATATATTTATTTACCTTAAAATTTTAGTCACCATTAACAAACCAGACCTGCCAACTCAGGGTAATTATCTATCCAATGTAAGAACCTGCTTAAATAATAAATAAGACATATTTTAATCCAGCAAGACGATATTTTTGTAACATATCATATTACATAAATCAAAATAAATAATTCCAATTGTCTTGAAATATCAATTGGAAGTACACACTGTTAAATCGAAATTTGTACGTAGGATCATAGTTCCTTCTGATGCACAAAATCCTCCTGGCAATAATTCACTTTTAAATTTAACAAATGTAATATGTTTAGTTGGTTGGATTTTTCGGGAACTGATGAAATTTCTCCCCTTTTGGACAGCCCCTTATGCATCGGTGACTACTGAAATAGCAAAATAATTTAATTGAAAACAAATTAATTTGAATAGAAAACCTTTGTTATACTTACATTTTTTCCTGTTGCATTCCTGTTGTTTTATTTCCTTTTGTTTGTTTCCTTTTATGACATTTGTTCAAATTTTATTTCTGCCACAAATTATTTTAAAGCTATTTATAACAATTAATTTTACACACAAATCAAATTTTATTAAAATTTTCCACCAGTTTCACAAATTATTTTGTAAACAATAAAATGTCAAATTGCAGCTATAACCAGAAAGAGATAGTCATATAAGAAAAGCATTAACTCTTGCTATCCTTTTCCAACATAAGCTGTGATCTGGCAACACTCAAATTTTCGTGGCTTATCTGATCTGATTTGTGTTGCAAACAAACGTCAAACACGCATTACAAAAATGACTGATGCAATGGATGAGTGAGTGTTTTATTTAGTTAAATTACATTTGTTAATACAATATTAAAATTAAATTTTATGTAAACTTTTTAGATCAATTAATGGGAGTTTGATTAGATATGGAAGAATTTCATTTAATTTTTGCTTCCATCTAAATCAAGAAATCATTTTGTTTTGCATCGGCAGCGCAAACTAATCATACAAGCGCATCAGATGCAGCGCAAGGATGCATATCCGAACAAGCCCTTTATATACATACATATAAAAACAGTATAAAAATGTTTTTTTTATATGAAGGTTGACTTTTTTTAAACAAATTTACGATTAATATAGACTTCCCTCAATGATCGATTGGATTCAAATCGGGTGATTATGGAGTGTGCGGAAGAACATGGGGAATGACCCAAATGACCCACAAACGGACATCATCAACTTCTTCTTTGCTTCTGTACGCCGTATGTTTGGGTCATTTTCATCTTAAAAGTAATAATTATTGGCCAAATTCAACTTCAACACACTTTTTCTACAATTTCTTTTAAAATATTTTGCTATAACGTTTTATCCATAATTTGGTCTATAAATACTAGCTCACCAAAAACTGAAAAAGCCATGCACCCCTCCTCCACCATGTTTACCTGGACATACTGTATGCTTCTTGTCGTACGCAGTATTTGGTTTTCGCCAAACTAACATTTTACCATCTCATTGGAAAATATTAAAATTGCTTTCATCAGAGACCATCATCCATAAACCAAAGGCACATACTGAATTTCATATTGATATGTCATACGGGATGACCTGTAGAGCGTTTACAAAATTTGGGAGTAAGTAAACTACTCCTTGCCCCTACCTGATTATGCCCAAAATTTATATAGCTCTGCATCTCCATAAACCAAAGGCACATACTAAATTTCGATTTAATACGTCATACGTTATGACCTGTAGAGCGTTCACAAAATTTGGGGGTAAGGAAACTACCCCTTTCCCCCTCCCGATTATGCCCACAAACTATACTGCTCTACATCTCCACATACCAAAGGCACATACTAAATTTCATTTTGATATGTCAAACGGTATGACCTGTACAAACTCCACAAAAAATAGAGGCATACACAACCACCCACCTACCCACAGACATCATCGCGAAAATAGTCATAATGGGTTCAGGAGACCTCTAAACTTATAAATCCGTCAAAATCCCGACCTCGATTTGTTTCATGATAAAGTAAAAATATTGTGAAATGGATATTCAAAACATTAGGGGATTTATTACTAAATTATGAAAAATAATTAATACATTTTATTTTAAGAAAATACATTTCAACCGCTCATCTCAAAACGCATCACAAATAAAAACAGAGCACAAATTTGGTAACTGATGCGCATTAGCAAGGGTTGCACTGCAATAATGAACTCACGAAATAATGCTAAAGCGTTTATGAACTATATTGATTGCAGTGTTACTTTGCAAACTGCGTTTATGCAGGCAGCCATAAATAGTAATGGGTTTAGGTAATTGTTCATTAGGGTGGTGTTTATTTAAATGGTGTTCTACAGCTAATTGAATGCTACCTGATATATTTATATGAGGCCAGTTAATATTTAGCATTTTCGTCTTTTATTGTTAGTTAGGTAAGTGTGTCCGTCTGCTGGTGTTTTTCGATTGTTGGAATGTTTTAGTAGTTTTAGTGGTGTAAAAATTGTGTCTGAGGTTGTGTATACCTGTTCGTTAATAATATCTCCGTTAAAAGTTCGCGTTTTGTAGATTTCCATGTTTTCAAGAATGTCTAGTCTTCGTCCTTTTTTGCTAGGATGCAGCAATATCGTGTGTTCGTGAGTTTCAAGGTGTAGTGCGAAGTTGGAGTCCTCTCTTTTACGTTTATACGAGCGAATGTGTTCTGTAAATCTTGTTTTTAGTGTTCGTCCCGTTTGTCCTATATACAGTTTGTCAAATAAATGTTGTTAATAAAAAAATAAAAAATAAACTTAAAAAGAAACAGGTATTTCTTGGCGAATGGATTAACTTTTATGAAATTTGTTTAAGCATTCACGTTTTCCCATGTGTTTATAACTAAATTATACTGAACAAATTTATTTAACTTTAGTAGAAAAATTTTAATCGGAACTACAAATAAATATTTTCAAAATTTGGGAGCTTTCATATATTTGCCTGCTTAATTACCTAAAAAATATTATTTTGCTGCTCATACTTTGAGTGTCCGATTTGACCATTAATTATTGCTTGTAAACTTCTAGAAATAATTCACTCTAGCTTGGATATATTATATTCTACTTTAGTTTTTTACAGCCGGTTCTATAACTCTCGACTTTGTGCTTAAGTATCCATAACTTATCTGTACTTATGTAACAATCCTGTCCTACAGGGATGCGATTTGTGATATGGTTGATTATAATTATAAAGCTTGAATTCAAACTTGACCTATTATTTCTCGCCAACGGAATACAATTTTGGAGCAGTGGGACTTGATTCGAACTTCAAAATATTAATATAAACTCCCTTGGTCATTACATCGTCTAAAATCCTGATATATCCAACTCTTTTGTTTGGTGCAACATCCGATACTATAATACACATCTTTATAAACGTCACTGTGGGTATTGTATTTTTGGTCCATTATGATAGTAAAGCATCAGCTTCGTCTCGGAGGACAAGAAATGTTTATTAGCAGATTGATATTGGTTCTCATTGTTTTGTACTGATATTGTAAGTTTTATTTCTATAATTTTTAAAGGAAATACTTTGTTTTTACAGCACGTATCGATCAATTCCATGTGAGATATATACTCCGCAGTCACAACTACTTGGAAGTACTTCTTCTCCAGTGCTGAAATGATGTTTATCATGAATAGTTTTCAGTATTTTACTTTCAATTTACTACGAAACCTTTTTTGGTATGCTTGGTATAGGTGTTGATAACACTCCTTTTTCATTTTTAGAGCAGGAAATAATGTTGGAAACTGTCCTGAGGCCGAGGTAGAACATTTTACCAATTTCTTTAAATTATTTCCCTTTATAGTCATTGAAACACACCAAATGAATAATATTTTTCATAATTCATCTATCTGTAATTTTTTAACATGAATTTTGGAAAACAATTTGTTCATAAAATAAAAAGGAAGTATTTTATAAATAAACTCTAATAAAAACCCTTCCTTGCAATACCATCCATAAAACCTAATTCACATGCACCAAATACACAAAAAACTAACGGATCTTTTTTATATTCATTCTTATGAAAACATTTTCTTGACAACTTGTAAAGCAGGTATAATTATTTTGTTGTTGTTTTGTCGTAATGTTTTTTTTTTCGCAATTTTTTATTTATTGTATCTTCAATATAATTGAACTATCATATCTTAAGTCTAAAAATAAAAATATACATGTTAAGTCCAACCAGTGCTGAAAAAAAAATGTATGTTTCACGGTTACTGTAATTTGCGGGTTATCCCTCTGATGTACGGATGAGAGAAGCAGTGTCCCTCCTTCTTAGTCGAATGTAACCAGGTTCATTTAGTATGTTACGGGCCAGTGGATTAGGATGAGTTTCAAGCTTCTTTAAATAACTTATGGCAAGTTTCGCTATTTCCGCTTTAACTGTTGGCACGTTTAGATCTTTATGGATTTTCGAGTTTTTTATATACCAAGGAGCAAATGTTATTATACGAAGAATCTTATTTTGGCGCCTTTGAATTTTTTCTACGTTGGTAGCTGAGGCAGTGCCCCATAATTGAATGCCATAACACCATATTGGTTTTAGAATTGACTTGTATAATAAAAGTTTGCAATCTAAAGCTAGAGTAGAATTTCTGCCAATAAGCCACTTTAGTTGGACTTCTTTTAACTTCATTTGTGTTAACTTTGTTTCTATGTGCCGTTTCCATGTAAGGCGCCGGTCAAGATGTATGCCGAGATATTTCACGTCTGAAAGCTGGGGTATCGTTTGGTTATTTATCCGAATAGGGGGGCAAAATTCTCTACGCAGTGTGAAGGTTATGTGAGTACATTTTTGTTCATTCACTTTTATTCTCCATTTCTTCAACCATTTTTCTAAATTGGATATGTGGTCTTGTAAATATTGTGATGCTACTTCGGGTCTTTCGTGAATGCTCAAAAAGGTTGTGTCGTCAGCAAATGTCGATGTGTGAACTCGCTAACTAGTTGACATGTCTGAAGTATACAATAAGTATAAAAAGGGCCCCAATATACTAACTTGGGGAACTCCGGCTTCGATTGACTGGGGTGAGCTCAAAAAATCTCCTTCTTTCACAATAAATTTTCGTTCGGTTAAATAACTATCTAGCAGCTTATATAGGTTTACGGGCAAATTCAGATTTAGCTTATATATTAGGCCTTCATGCTATACCTTATCGAATGCTTGAGAAACGTCGATAAAAAGCGCAGAGCAGTATTTTCTCTCTTCAAAAGTCTTCTTAACAACATTAACTAACCTGTGAGTTTGTTCGATCGTACTTTGTCATCTTCATCCTTTGTCACTTAGAATAGGCCTAAGCTTAGTTATTAACATCCTCTCAAACAGCTTTGACATATTTGACAAAGGCTTATAGGTTTATATGATTCAATTTTTGTGTGGTCTTTTCCTGGTTTAGGAATCATGGTAACCAAGGACACCTTCCACTCTGTGGGAAAGTACTCAAAACGTAAAATGGCATTAAAAATAAAAAGAACGATTCTGCGAGCTACACGGGGCAACTCAATTAACATCTTGTTACTGGTTTTATCAACGCCAGGGGCTTTTTTGGTGTTCAAATCCGTTATTGCCTTTTCAAGATCACCAAATTCAAATCTTATCGGTACTGCAGCACTAGCCTCGAGAACTGGCAACTCAATAATAAAAAAAGAATTGAATGTTTACAAAAAGAGAATTGTTTGTTACGGGAAGAAGTCATTTCGTTGAAATCATCAATAAAATATTTAAATGATGGTAGAGTAAAAAATGATTGCATCATTAATGGTGTTGATGTAGGTGAAAATGATGGACCAATTGATGTTGTTGTTGATATAGCTGGCAAGATTGGAGCTGATATTATTCCTGATCAAATCAATGATGCTTATTTCATTCACAATAAGGATAAAACAAACAAAAAAAAATCTGTGGTTGTTAAATTTACAACAAAGTTTCAAAAAGAAAAATTTATGGCTAGCAAATCGAAGCTTAAAGAAAATGATAACTTGAAGGATGTTTTTATTAACGACTTTTTGTGTAAAGAGTCAATGGAGCTTTTTAAATACGCTAAATCTGTAAAAGCAGTTGGATATAAATATGTTTTTACAAGAGGAAGTAAAGTTTTTGTGAGAAAAAATGATAATTCTCGTATTATTTTTATAAGATCTATGGATGATGTGGATAAAATTCTTATGAATTCAGCAAGTGGAGGAGGTGTACCAACATCTAGAAGAAGCCGAGTCGTTAGTGTGATGAATGTAAATTTACCTGAGGAAGATGAAAATGAAGAACATGAAGTAGTAGATGCTGAAGAAGATGATAATTCGTTCATGTCACCTAATTAAGTATATATTTTGTATTAATTTATGCTTTTAAATATATACTTTTATATCTTTTATGAATAATTCAAAATATTTTTTAAATTTGAGATCATATAATGATTCTGTTTCAACAGCAAATATAAATTTCTTTAATATAAATTCTGTAAATGTAAGAAGTGTTTCGTCATTGAACAAATTTAATAAGTTTAAACTGCTTTTAAGCAAATTTAACAAACTTCCTGACGTTATAGCCGTACAGGAAACATGGTTTGATGGTAAATGTGTTAATTTGTATTCAATACCAGGTTACCGTGTTGTACATTGTTGCCGGAGTGATGGATATGGTGGAACTTCAATTTATGTTGCTGATAGTTTAATATACAAAGTTCTTGTTAATCGGAGTGAAGAGTTTCTAGATTTGATAATGATTGAACTACCTACTGTAACTATAAACAATAAGCCACTGCGGTTTATTTCACTTTACAGATCGCAAAAATGTACTTTTTCACAGTTTATTAAAAAAATGGAAGATATTCTTCCAGTTATGTCAAATGGTCAATGTGTGGTTGCGGGCGATTTTAACGTGGATCTGTTATTAAATGACTACAGCAGTAGAACTTTAGTTAACCTTTTTTTAGAATTTAGTATGGAGCCATGTCATGACCTAATTACTAGGCCACTGAGCAAATCGTCTATAGATTGTGTTTTTAGTAACATAATTCACTTAATTAATGTAAATTCTATTGAAAGCACATTTACGGATCATAATATTATAAGCTGTTTCTTAAAGTTAACAGATGTTTTAATGAAAATATATCAAAAATATGGCATAAATCATAACTTAGATGAAATCTATAATTTTAATAATCCTTCGGAGCAATGTAGACAATTAATAAATGTGTTGTCTGATGCGGGTGAAAAGTGTACATCATCAAGTACCACAACATTAAATGTTCGAACTAAGCTTACACCATGGATTACTAAAAACTTAGCTTTATTGTTAGAACTTAAAGAGAAACTACTAAAAGCGCGAAGAAAAAATAGGAATGATAAATTTATATCCGAGAAATTAAAAAGAGTCAGTAAAATAATAAAAATTTGTAATAGAAATTTAATGAATAGTTATTATTCTCGAAATTCGGAACAAATGGGTGGTGATACTAAGAAAACATGGAGGTTTCTTAACGGTGCGCTGGGAAGGAATCCTCAAGCTACACAACAAATTTGTTCAGTTGATGGTAATTTCATTACAAATGATAATGATAAAGTCATGATTTTCAATCAGTTCTTTTTTGATACAATAGAGAACCTAAGTAGTAACATACCACGTTATTCAAGTGACAATATTAACAACTTTGGAACGTTAACTCCCCTTAGAACAACCTTTAATCTTTCCGATATTAATAAAGACTGCGTTAAAGATATTTTAAATACAATATCAATGAATAAGAGTTCTGGCTATGATAGAATAACACCTAAAATGCTAGTACGCAAAAAAGATAAAATTGCAGACATACTTTCGATTATGTTTGGAAAGATGATTGAGATTGGTGAATACCCTTCTGTTTTAAAAATTCATAAAATTGTACCAATACCCAAAGGAGTGGGTTCTAATAATGTAAATATGTTTAGACCAGTATCTGTTTTATCTATTGTAGATAAAGTACTTGAAAAAATTATTTTTAATCAGTTATCTGAATATTTAGAAGAAAATGAAATCTTATTTGAACGCCAATTTGGATTCTGTAAAGGTTCTGGTACAGAAGAAGCGGTTGTTAATATTGTTGACTATATATATGGAGGTTTTGATGCAGGATTTAATGGTGTAGCGGGCGTTTTCTTTGATTTGTCAAAAGCTTTTGATCTAGTTAATCACGACATTTTGATTAAAAAGTTGGCATTAATTGGTGTGTCTAATAACTCTATTAAGCTATTAAAAGATTATTTAACAAAAAGGGAGCAATTTGTGCAAATTGGAGAAGCTAAAAGTTCTTTACTGGCTGTTAAATGTGGTGTACCTCAAGGTAGTGTGCTTGGGCCACTTTTGTTCAAAATTTTTATAAATGATATTGGAAACATAAGCTTTAATGGTAAACTGTTCATGTTTGCTGATGATATTTGCTTGCTTTATCGTTATAAGTATACTCAGGTGTTAAAAACTCATGTAGAGTATGATTCAGCAATATTAGCGGAATATATAAGATTTAACAAGCTTGTTTTAAATGCAGATAAGACCAAGTTTATAAGGTTTAGACCATACATTTTAAAGAACGATGAAACAGTTGAGGTTCATATTGATGGTGTGTTAATCCAAGAAATCAATACCATACGGTATCTAGGAATGTTGTTTTGTAGTAATTTACAATGGGATAATCATATTGACTCCATTAAATCAAAAATATCTTCTGCTATTGGTGTTTTATATAAATTTAAAAATAAATTTGACGTTAAAACAAAAATGCTAATATATCAGAGTTTGATACATAGCCACTTAACTTACCTGCCTATAATATATGGGTTTAAGAATAATGCATCGCTAAAGAGCTTACAATCGGCGCAAAACAAGTCTTTGAAGTTAGTTTTTAATCTGCCAATTAGATATCATACTTTGGATCTTTTTAAGAATTATGCTATAAACGTCTTACCTATAAGAGCATTATATAAAATGCAAATAACCAAGTTTGTTTTTAAATCCATTAACAACCTTGGAAATTCGTCAGTTCAATTCCAACAGAATATTCAAATTACACATAGGATAACAAGACAAAGCCAAAATTTGTCTATTTCTAGATGTCGTCTTGAATTGTCAAAGCAGCGTATTTGTTTTGCTGGTCCCAATAAATACAACGATTTACCATTGTCTTTGAAAACCATTGAACTTTTGTCAATATTTAAAAAAGAATTAAAAAAATTTTTGCTAACCAATTTCGAAACACTTCTTGATTAAATTTTGTAATATAAATTTTATTTTTATAGTAAAATAAAAAAATGTAAATTATTAATATTTGAATTTAAATAGTTAATATTTTTATGTAAATAATGAACTAACATTAGTTGCCTTTTAGCCTCTTTAATGCCAATATTGGTGCTGAGGCTTTAAACTATTTTTTGTATTATAAATTTATTTAAAAGAAACAATATAAAAAAAAAAACTATATCAGTCGATATATTTGGGGTAAAAACCTTTTTCAAATGTCCAGCAAATAAATTTCCTTTTTCGGTATCACTCCTTGCCTAGCCTCCAGCTGCAGTTCGCAAGGGAGGCTTACGTAAGACTGGCCTTTTAAGGTTTCTACAAGCACGCCGTAACTAATAATCTGATTAAGGAGTTGCGTCTAGGTCTCCCAAATAGTTTTTCAGGGATGCTACTCTTCGAGATTCCAGCATGTCTCTTAGCCGGTTCGTGCATTCTTTAAGTCTGCTTTTGAGTTGAGGAGATCACTGAAATTGCCATTCTCTACGAATTTTTCTTTTTTCAGCCAAGAGCCGTTCGATATCTGCAGAATAAATTTGATTGTATCTAGCTTATTGTCGGGTTATTGTTGAATGTTGGGCAGCTGTTTTGAGATTTTGGTCAAAATCAATAAGACTCCGCTCTACGTCTTTAGGTGTTCTTAGCGGGATGTTTTCCGAACAATGAGTACTAAGATACTTTCTATATTTCGAGCAATTAATGCTTGTGCTAGTCGTTGGTGATATGATGTTTTGTTTGTCCCATATATAGACGATAGTGGGTGAATGATCTGAGGATAATTCAAGTGACGTTTCAGCTTTATTCGTTTCTCTCGGAATACCCTTAATCACGCCAAAATCGATAACATCAGGTATTTTTTGTCGATCAGTAGGCCAATAGGTAGGTTGTCCACTCGATATCACATTCAGATGCATTTTTGAAATTGTGTCAAACAAAACACGACCTTTTGGAGTTATTAGGTGTGATCCCCAAAATGTATGTTTAGCGTTGTAGTCGCCTGATGCTATGAAACAGGGACCTAGTGATTTGAAGAAATCGCTATATTGACTCTCTGATATTTGAAACCTAGGAGGTGAATAAATCGAAGAAATAACTAAGTTTTGATGAAATTCTTCAATGCAGATGTTTGTTGCTTGTAGGTAATCTTCACAAAAATCACACTGTAAATAATGTTTGATTCGAGCCTTTATTAGTATTGCTGAACCACCACATGCTCTGCCACGGGGTTTTTTGGTGTCATATAAGATATAGCCATTTATTTTAAAAAAGCTATTTGTTGTTAAGTGAGTCTCTGAAACCAGCATGACATCAATTTGTTCCTTCCTAAGGAAGTACTCGAGTTCATTTTTGTGTTGGCGCAAGCCGTTTGCGTTCCAGAAACATATTTTTAAACAGTTCATGGTTTGTTAAGTAACGCCTGCAACATAGTAGATTGCATGCGTACCATTTCTTGCATCATGCTGCTCATAGAGCTCATAAAACTGTTTAACAAATGCACTAATGTCTCGATGCTTGCTTCGAGATGATTATGGTTACCAGATGGTGTTTGTTCTTTAGAATCTGGGTGCAAATTTGGAGTAGAATTAGTTTTTGGTGTCGCTTTATGTACTGAAGTATGATTTGTTTTTACCATATCTGCGTATGAAACATGTTGTGTTGTTGGTTGGGCTAACTGAGGATAATGAGCATTTGCTCGATATTGTGGATGCTTAGCAGGAGTATTTGATTTTTTAGTGGTTTTCCTTACCATAGAAAAAACTGGACAGCCTCTGTAGTTAGCAGTGTGGTTTCCACCGCAATTGCTACATTTTTTAACTCTCGAGTCGTCCCTTGCTTTGTCGCATTGGGCGGAACAATGTAGCTCTCCACACACAACGCAAACCGGAGGTAATTTGCAGTAAGCCCTAGTATGACCATATTCTTGGCAATTTAGACACTGTACGGGTCCTGATCGCTTATGCGGTTCCTCTACGCTTATTTTGCGGTGCAACAGATATCTTAAATTATAGATAGGGTGCGTTTCGTCCTTTGTCGTAATGTGTACAAATATTTTAAAAATTTTAGGCGTCATGTTGTCGCAAACAAGCAACTTAACGGGATTTACAAAAACAAAAGGCAAGAAAATAAATTTGTTGTTCATAATCGTCATTAAAAAGAAAAATTATTTATTTTTTAGTTACGAAAACATTTACTTGTCAAACTGTATGTATGGTTGCAGATGCAAGTAAGTCTCTATAATCCGCTGTTGTTAAATTTGTTGCTTGTTTCTGTGATGTCTTGAGATTATGTGTAGAGTGTTGCTGTTTTTCAATGCTGTAAGTGGACCCTCCTTGTGTAAGAGGTTAGTTAACCTATACTATATATCTGAAAACGCGTCGTCGCGGTGTTGTATTAATTCACTCTTCGTGCTTTTTCTTTCTGTTCTTGGTGTTGTATTGTCTTAGTATTTTGTCGATAGTAAGTACTATTTTTGTAACCGTTATTTTTAGCTATAGCGTAAATTGCATTTCGTTGCCTGCAATGATGAAGACAGAGAAAGAATGTTTTATTGTCGTTTCAAAATAGAGAATATCGATATATTTACTACAAATGTAATTAACGCCAACGGTAATGCCAAATTGTTGTTTTTATTTAGTTTTCAAACTAAAACGCCAACAGGAATAGTGCCGAATATGTTTATTCACAAAACAATTTTAACAAATTATGTTATTAAATTTATAAAAAACACAAAACAATAAAAAATATTTGTCGGCAAATTAAGTTTTTGTTAGTGATATAGTATATATACCGTTGAAGTAAAAGGTTATTTACGTTGTAGTTAATCAGTACTAAACATATTTTAATTTACTTTATTTATAATAACATACATACATGACTGGATACAAATATCTTATTGATATTTGTAAGTGAATCAGCTGTTTGTATCAAATCGGCAGAACACCAATCATGCGATTTCAATTCACATCGCAAATTTTAGACGATTTGCGATTGTCAGAATATGCATTTATTCTTGCAGTATTTGATACTAAATACTCAAGCGATTATAGCTAAACTGATCGCAAAATTAAATTAAAATTTTTAGTTCTAATATATTAATAAATTTTAAATTTCATGTTATAGCTAGGTAAAGAAAATATACCAGGTAATTATGGTGTTAAACTTCGATTAATTTATTACATTTTTACAAGAAATTTCAAGTTTTGTTTAAAGTAACTTATTGTGTCAATAATTTAGTCAGGCAATGTACGTGTAAGGTTTTTATTTTTCGAAAATAGACTAAAAAAAGCATAAAATCCAAGAAATTCAAAAAAAAAATTTATTCCATTCCATTTGTTTCCCTACTTTGGGATCCCGCGGTAACCCTATCGACCTATTATATACCTAAGAAAAAAGTGAAATCGAGTCGTTAGCAACTGAGAGTTGGGAATACATTTCAAGAGTACCTACTCCCTTTGCAAAAATGCAGGTCGGTGGAATATTCCTAGAGAATGCTGCTATATGATTTTATATGCTGGCCATTTTTTATCAAATAAAAAAAGACACTGCCATCTAGTTTTTTAATACTTGCGAAAATGACTTCACCCTTGCAAAAAAGGAGAAAGTTGTTCAAATTTAAATCGTACAAAATAAGTTAAAACGAGTCATTCAATTTTTCTTTTTTCAAATTTTATTCATAATATAGTTATTTTTATCCATATAATTTTTATTTTATGTTTTAAATAATAGAAGAATATCTAGGAATTGTAAAATATATATTTATTATTCACTTATGTATATCCTTTTAAAGTAATTTTCTCACAATACCCGAACATAGAAATTCACAGTTTTTTTTAATTTTTTTATAAATAGATTTTTTTATAATTATTTACATTTGTTCCGTTTTCCAAGTTTTATTTATTGTATTATATTTTTGTTTTGTTTCTCCTCCATTTCCAACTATGAAATTGCGCAAAATTGCCTAACATGGCTATTTAATTAATATGGAATGGTTATATAACCAATCCCCCACAGACTTGTGGTTGATGATAAACGGAATCGTTTATCATTGATTATAAACGGATGGTTCGAATGCGTACATAATTGCCTAGAAACAAATTCTGTTTCCGTGGTCAACTATATTGAGTAACTAACAATAAGATAGAGAGAATCTGTTGTAAGAACTTAATAATTTTAAAAAAGCTTAAATATAAAATTAATAATCCACACTTTTTGTAACACAATTAACATTACATTATGAGATAATATTACTAAGAAGAATTGCATTTGGTTTATTTGATCTAAATGAGCAACTACCTGTTCTAAGCTTACATAACTTTGAAAAATGTTTCATTTCATTAGGACATTTAGCGTGGGAGGTGAGTTGAAGTCGGTAACCATATATTTTGATAAATCTCTTTGCAAGGTTGTTTGTTTATGTGTCAATCAGGACTAGGAGCATGATCTAAAGAATTTACTAACTGAAGAATGGAATCACAATTTAGGAGAAGTTTTGGAATTTTACAGGAAAAATAGGCTGGAGGCGGTTTAACGCATATTTTTACATCTTGGTTATATTTTTTAGAATTGAAATAAATTGGGGGATATGTAGAGTTTTCTGTGCCACTGTATATGTATATATATTTACATATATAGATACATATGTATATATTATCAAAACAAGTTTTTAATAAGCGGACATTTAAAAAAGGAACAAAACTTGTAGAGCTGAAAACTGTAGTAAAACTGTCAACTGTAATAATAAAAAGATTATTATCAATATCTGTATTTAATTATTCTGTGAAAACTTAAATGGTCTTTTTGCTTTGTATTTCATAAAAAAAAATCATGAACAAAGTAATCACAAGTTACTTAGTTTTCACTTCTATTGGCAGTCCCAGTCGTTGAGACTGCCAATAGAAGTGTTTTTACTTAAAGCAAAATAGAAATTAAAGTATTTTTAATATTTTTTAAAAGAATTAATCTGCTAGCAATTTGTTTTTAATTTTCTTCTGTTTTGCACCACATATAGTGCCGGACAATACTTTTGGCACGCCGCATGGCTTTAAAATCAAACATCCAATTTTAAAATTAAAGTTATATGTTTCAAAATTAAAATAAAACATCCAATTTTAAAATTAATAAAACATCCAATTTTAAAATTAAAGTTATATGTTTCAAAATTGAATACTATTAGAACAAAAAACATATTTAAAATTTTGTAGCATATCCTTTTTGCTTTAATACTTCATTCAAGCCCCCGTCTTCATTAGATATCCACATGTCTTAGCCAAAGTCTAACTTTGGGCTTGTTCGGAAATGCATCACTGCGCTGCATCTGATGCTCAGGACGTTCGAAATGCATCAGTTGGCATCACTGCAAATGTCGTGTGTTTTAAAATGCATCACTGAAATAGATGATGTGCAAACAAACGCCAAAAATGACTGATGCAATGGCTGAGTGAGTGTTTTATTTAGTTAAATTACATTTGTTAATACATTTTTAAAATTAAATTTGATGTAAAGTTTTTTGATCTATTAATAGGAGTTTAATTAGATATGGAAGAATTTTATTTAATTTTTGCTTTCATCTAAATCAAGAAATCATTTTTTTTATTAAGTTCTCAATTTGTGTAATATTTAAGCGTTCTAAAATTTTAACAAATGATAATTTATTTTTGTTTGCGCATCAAGTAAGTATCAGCATCAGCTGTTTTGCATCGGCAGCGCAAACTAATCACACAAGCGCATCAGATGCAGCGCAAGGATGCATATGCGAACAAGCCCTTTATATACATACTTATAGCAATATATGTATGTATAAAAATGTTTTTATACCCTTCACCACAGGTGGAAAGGGTATATATAAGTTTGTCATTCCGTGTGTAATTTCTACAATATTCATTTCCGACCCCATAAAGTATATATATTCTGGATCCTTATACATAGAGAAGTTGATTAAGCGATGTCCGTCTGTCCGTCTGTCCGTCTGTCCGTCTATCCGTCTGTCCGTCTGTCCGTGTTAGTGTGGTAATGTCATTTACCAAGGCACCAGAAGAGATACAAAAAATTTAAGCACACCAATCTGTCAGGCATAGTTTCGAAAATTTTGGTATTGCAATTTAGCAACATCGGATCATTCCTTTGGAGGCTGCGGGCCAAAAACCACGCCCACCTATATTTTTTTCACGTTTTTTCAGGTTTTTTTTAAATTTTTTTCAGCTTTAATGTTTCTGTTTTGCCTTTTTTTTCTCAAATAAATATTAGACTGCGACAGGTAGATCGCAAGGAGTGCATACAGATCTCGGGGGATCAATAACCCCCTGCGAGGGGCGATTTTTGTTTGTTTTTAGATTGGTAGGATTTTTCTGCTTTGATTTGTATTAGTGACCTTAATAGAAAGCAATACACATAGAGGTAGCCAATGGACCCACAGGGTACCCACTGATAAATAGGAGCAGTTAAAAGGACCCCCATGTGTCAATATGAGGAAATTTTTTTTTTAAGGATTTTTTTTTTGCTTTAGTCTGACCATTCTAACTCAATATAGATTGGAGAAAGGTCCAAAATTTAACAAAAAAATTTCAATCGAATTTTTAAAAAAAAAAAATTTTTAAATTTTTTAAAAAAAATTTTAAAATTTTTTTTCAAAAATATTTACAAAAAAAATTACAAAGCATTTTCAAAAAGATATTTTACAGAAAAATATTCGAAAAAAAATTTTTTTAAAAAATTTTCCAAAAAATTTTCGACTAAAATTTTACAAAAATTTTTTAAAAAAATATTTTTACAAAAAATTTTTACACACAATTTTCGAAAAATTAAAACAAAAATTTCAATATTTCTTTGAAAATGAAAATCATGACTGTAACATAACATATATTTAATATTAAGAATATACATATGTATGTATGTGTGTATATAGAGTAACATATTTTTTTAAATGCGTTTGATTTTTTAATATATGATATCTCTGTTTTAAAACCTAGGTGCATTAAACACATAGACATTATCAGAATACCGACTACAAACTGTCAAAAATGAAACGTTGTGGCTGTCGTCAACTTAGGCTAATTTCTATTTTATTCAACAAAAGAAAATGTCACAAAATTGTAAATTGCAAATTTATATATAAACAAAAAGTTTTGGAGGAAATATTTATAATTTTTTGAAAAAGTTATTTAATTTTATAAAATCAAAATAAGTATTTCTACAACAATGTCAGAGTTTACGATGTAGCTGTCGTCTTCAATATCTTTAAGTAGCTGACAGCACGGCGACAATTGTAGCAAACGGAATTTGTTTTCATTTGTCTTCTATTTTTTTAACTTATGAATAATGATTTTTTCTCATACGAATTTATTTAAGTAAAGAGTCAACAATATGGATAATGCTGTACATGTCTGTATAAATAAAATCACCGTGGTGAAGGGTATAGAAGATTCGGCACGGCCGAATATAGCACTTTTACTTGTTTATATGAAGTTTGACTTTTTTTTAAACAAATTTACGATTAATATAGACGGGGTGAAGAAACTATTTTATTGTTATTTCTTGTTTGTTAGAAATGTTGAATGTTTTTTATATGCCTTCTTCCCTCAAATGATCGATTGGATTCAAATCGGGTGATTATGGAGTGTGCGGAAGAACATGGGGAATGTTATAAATGACCCACAAACGGACATCATCAACTTCTTCTTTGTTTCTGTACGCCGTATGTTTGGGGTCATTTTCACCTTAAAAGTAATAATTATTGGCCAAATTCAACTTCAACACACTTTTTTACAATTTCTTTTAAAATATTTTGCTATAACGTTTTATCCATAATTTGTTCTATAAATACTAGCTCACCAAAAACTGAAAAAGCCATGCACCCCTCCTCCACCATGTTTACCTGGACATACTGTATTCTTCTTGTCGTACGCAGTATTTGGTTTTCGCCAAACTAACATTTTACCATCTCATTGGAAAATATTAAAATTGCTTTCATCAGAGAACATCACATTGTTCCAGAAATCTTCTCCTTTGTGTCTGTACTCCCGGGCATACGCTATAATTTTCTTTTGGGCTTATACGAAGTTTTCTCTTCTGGGTATAAGGCCACTCTTGCCTTATACTTAACACGGTGCAGTTTTCTACGAACAGTTTTGGGGCGCACTTCTTTTACATCCGCAGCAATTTGTGTTGAATAAATTTTGGGATCCTTTTTAATTTTTCATACTCGTGTGTTTTTTGCTAGAGAAATTTGTTGTCCCATCAAAAAGCATAAGATTTGTTTTGGTTATAAATACAATAAAGTCTACATACAACACGAATAACTCGATTTTTTATTAAAAAATGTTTTGTAAACTTTAGTTAAACAAATAATTTTACACTGTTGTCATACCTTTCGGTGAAGACCGTCGTCACTGGCTGTTGTTTTGGTACGTTTGGCGAGCGCTTTCGATGTCAAGATATAATTTTCAAGCCGCGTTTAAAAGAGTTTTAGTATAAGAAGTAATGGGTGTAGGTAATTGTTCATTAGGGTGGTGTTTATTTAAATGGTGTTGGACAGCTATTATTGATATTATTGATTGCTACCTGATATATTTATATGAGGCCAGTTAATATTTAGTATTTTATTGTTAGCTAGGTACGTGTGCCCGTCTGCTGGTGTTTTTCGTTTGTTAGAATGTTTTTGTAGTTTTAGTGGTGTAAAAATTGTGTCTGAGTGTTTACCTGTTCGTTAATAATATCTCCCTTAAAAGTTCGCGTTTTGTATATTTCCATGTTTTCAAGAATGTCTTGATTCTTCCTTTTTTGCTAGGATGCAGCAATGACGTGTGTTCGTGAGTTTCAAGGTGTAGTGCGAAGTTGAAGTCCTCTCTTTTTCGTTTGTACGAGCGAATGTGTTCTGTAAATCTTGTTTTTAGTGTTCGTCCCATTTGTCCTATATACAGTTTGTCAAATAAATGTTGTTAATAAAAAATAAAAAAAAAAACTTAAAAAGAAACAGGTATTTCTTGGCGAATGGATTAACTTCTATGAAATTTGTTTAAGCATTCTCGTTTTCACATGTGTTTATAACTAAATTATACTGAAAAAATTTATTTAACTTTAGTAGAAAAATTTTAATCGGAACTACATTGTTCAGATGCACTGTCAAATAAATGTTTTCAAAATTTGGGAGCTTTCATATATTTGCCTGCTTAATTACCTAAAATATATTATTTTGCTGCTCATACTTTGAGTGTCCGATTTGAGCATTAATTATTGCTTGTAAACTTCTAGAAATAATTCACTCTAGCTGGGATATATTATATTCTACTTTAGTTTTTTACAGCCGGTTCTATTACTCTCGACTTTGTGCTTAAGTATCCATAACTTATCTGTACTTATGTAACAATCCTGTCCTACAGGGATGCGATTTGTTATATGGTTGATTATAATTATAAAGCTTGTATTCAAACTTGACCTATTATTTCTCGCCAACGGAATAAAATTTTGGAGCAGTGGGACTTGATTCGAACTTCAAAATATTAAAATAAACTCCCTTGGTCATTACATCGTCTAAAATCCTGATATTTCCAACTCTTTTGTTTGGTGCAACATCCGATACTATAATACACATCTTTCTAAACGTCCATTATGATAGTAAAGCATCAGCTTCGTCTCGGAGGACAAGAAATGTTTATTAGCAGATTGATATTGGTTCTCATTGTTTTGCACTGATATTGTAGGTTTTATTTCTATAATTTTTAAAGGAAATACTTTGTTTTTACAGCACGTATCGATCAATTCCATGTGAGATATATACTCCGCAGTCATAACTAATTGGAAGTACTTCTTTAAGTTTACATTCCTGTATAAATTGTGAGATGGTGGCCAAATATTGAGTAATTTTAGCACTTATGTCTTGGATGTTAATTCCAGATGAATAGATGGTGCTATCATCTATATAAGACACCATCTTTATATCTTGTGGTGGGGCAGTTGTGGCACACCTATTTTAATCTTGCGATATTTAGACTTCTGGCCTCTGAACTCAAAAAACCAGCGTTTGACATCATTGGGAAGTGTAGAGTTAAAGATGTCATTAATCAGCAAAGAGTGGTCAACCGTGTCAAAAGCCTTAGATAAGTCTAAGGCTGCTGCAATTGTGCGTTCACTGGGTCTCTGCTGATTGAGGTCATTTGCGATCTAGTTAGCTATAAAATTCAAAGCTGTCGTGGTACTATAGGATTCCCTGAAGCCATGTTGGTGAGAAGCAAGCGAGAAATGCTCCGTCAGGGTTGGCAATAGTAAAGCCTTTAAAACCTTTGCTACGGGTGATAAAAAAGAGATAGGGCGGTATGATTCTCCTTTTGTAGCGGGTTTATCAGGTTTTAGGAGGGGAATTATCCGATCAACCTTCCATATATCTGGAATCACCAGCTGATGAATCGAGAGTTCTAGAAGGCGTACGAGATATTCCAGCGATACTATGCCAAGTTTCTTTAACATTAACATAGAGATGCCGTCAGGACCAGAGGGTTTTGGAGATAATATATTTTACTTCATCGAGCGTGAAGTAAATGGGCTCAGAATCCCGTTCAAGATTCTTGTTTCTCCTAATTATAGCTCTTTTGGACCGATTCTGCGAGGTGGGATGATCGACAAATTGTCGGCAGAATAGTTTAGCGCATTTCTTTGTATCTGTATATTATATGTCATCGAAAGCGAGATATGTATTGCAGTTTGTGCCAGATAGACTTTTAATAGTAGACCAAAGCTTTTTCGAGCTAACTCTGCATTAGCTTAGGTGTTCTAACCACTTGTTGCGACGGTGTTCATTAACGAGTTTGTTAATTTCTTCCGTCAACAGATCAATTTGCTCGTCTGCTGGGTTGCAAGCGCGCAAATGATCGCCATCTTGAGTTAAACGCGCTGCATTGGTGGGGAAATTTCGTATAATATTGGGTATTCTGCCTGCAAGAATAAAGCGCCGTGCTGCCATGAGAATAGTTTGCCTGAAAACTTTCTCTCCCTTCCTGACACAAGTAGGGTGGGGTAATTGACGAAGGGAGTCATCAATATATTTCGAGAATCCCTGCCAGTCGGCTTTGTTATAATTAATAAATGTGCGCTTGTCAGGCTCAACGAAGTCATTGGGTTTCTCAACAGTGACCACAATGGGAATGTGGTCTGAGTTAAATGCAATTTGGGTTTGCCAGCTGGTGTAGGCAAGTAGCGATGAGCAGACAATGGATATGTCTGGAGAGCTTACACAACTTGCAGTTACTCTTATTGGGAAATCTTCGTTTATTGAAGCAAAATCTGATACGTCTATCTGTTCTGAAATGTGTCCATCGCGGGGATCTTCAGGTAATTGGGAATACCCACTCTCATGATGTGCATTGAAATCACCAAATATTATTCTATTAGCACCCTGCAAGAGATGGGATATGTTTGGGTGATAATTAGCTCCTATGCTGTTGACGGGTGGGATATAAACATTGGTGATTTCAATTTCAGTATTTTCAGTATCTACTGAGATGCTCATAACCTCTAGGAACGGATCAGGTATGGGGGGTCTGTCAATTTATAACTGACATTTCGTTCTATAATGAACGCCAGTCCCCCACCATGTGCTCTATTCCTATCTCTTCTGAGGCCTAGAGGGAACAATCATTGGTCAGCTTTGTTTCTTGTATGGCGGCAATAGGTATGTTGTTATCGTGCATATATTTTGTGATCTCCACAGTTTTGCTTCTCAAACCATTACAATTTAATTGTATGATTTGAAAAGATCTGCCGGGAATAGTATTTTGCACTTGACGCTGAGTGGGGTGTCTTGGCGGTGTATTCACCTGCGGTGGAGTAGTAGGTGTTAATACGGGTTGCTGTAACTGAGGAATGTTCTGTACATTTGGCCTTCTGGGTGTTGATTGCGCAGTTGGGCTTAGGGTAATGCTGGCCGTAGGAGTAGCATTTGCTCAACAAGAGGCTAGGAAAGTAGCACTCCAATCCCTGTGAGAGCGTAAATCTGTACGGCGCCTCATATGACACCATCTTTTACAACCATTGCACTGAACTGATGTAACATTCCTCCTAATTATTGTGTTACAAATAGAACAATGTGATCTACTGTGTCTCAGAGGTGGGGATGACACAGGGTTCTGCTGGGGAGCAGTGCTGTAGTTATTTGGTTGATTGTTATAACAACTCGCCATAAAGCTTGGGGACCAATCGCGGTGGCTGGTGAGACCTGAGCATCTTTTCAAGTGACACCAGTTTTCACAAACAGCATTTGACCGATGTAATGTTGCGGGTTATTTTGTTGTGACACACTGAACAAAACCAGATCTGTGGACCTGGGTTTTGCTCAATGCCAGCTATAATAAATAGTATCTTGAGCAAAATTGCTGGCATATTTTGCTCACCTGAGGAAAAATCTTTCGGTTAGTACAGCTGTTGATGAGTTGACAATCTTTGGCCGAGTAATACTCGGTTCGTTCCGGAGCGAAGATCCAATTGTCGTGGGAACGATTAAAATTGTTAAATTTGTTGCTTGTTTCTTGAGAGTATGTGTAGAGTGTTGCTTGTTTTCAATGCTGTAAGTAGACCCTCCTTGCGTAAGAGGTTAGTTTACCTATACTATATATCTGAAAACGCGTCGTCGCGGTGTTGTATTAATTGACTCTTCGTCCTTTTTCTTTCTGTTCTTGGTGTTGTATTATCTTAGTATTTTGTCGATAGTAAGTACTATTTTTGTAACCGTTATTTTTAGCTATAGCGTAAATTGCGTTTTTTACATTTCGTTGCCTGCAATGAAGACGACAGAGGACGAATGTTTTATTGTCGTTTGAAAATAGAGAATATCTTTAAGAATATAATTAACGCCAACGGTGATGCCAAATTGTCGTTTTTATTTCGTTTTCAAACTACAACGCCAACAGGAATAGGGCCGAATATGTTTAGTCACAAATCAATTTTAACAAATTATGTTATTAAATTTATAAAAAACACAAAACAATAAAAAATATTTGTCAAAATTAAGTTTTTATTAGTGATATAGTATTTAGCACTGTTGAAGTAAAAGGTTATTTACGTTGTAGGGAATCAGTACTAAACATATTTTAATTTACTTTATTAATAATAACATACATACATACAAACATGACTGGATACAAATATCTTATTGATAAGTGAATCAGCTGTTTGTTTCAAATCGCTAGAGCACCAATCATACGATTTGAATTCGCATCACAAATTTTAGACGATTGTCAGAGAATGCATTTATATATAGCTAAACTGATAGCAAAATTAAATTAAAATTTTTAGTTCTAATATATTAACCCTAGAATACTAACGCTATTTAATACTACGTTAATACTAACGTCACGTAAATTTTATGTTTTGTGGGATTTTTTTCAATTAATGTGGTTATTTCAGCAATTTCTTCAATTTTAATAGTGGTTAGTTAGTAATGCCGCAACATCTTCACAGTTGAGAACACGATTGGAATTTTTCGGTTTTTTAATTGCCTTTATCATTTATTACATAAAATACTTCTACAAATTTATACTCTTATTGCTAACGCCACGTATAATTGTCGTGCGCAAATTATACGCTTAATACTAACGCCACGTAAATTTTACGTATAGCCTTTCAATGATCACGTATGTATGTATGTGTAGTGTTTTTATTTTTCGAAAATAGACTAAAAAAAGCATAAAAAACCAGGAAATGCAGAAAAATTTATTCCATTTGTTACCATGCTTTGGGATCCCGCGGTAACCCTATCGACCTATTGCGACCTTTCGAAATGTGAGGCGCGACACCTGAGCCTATAACCAGCGCGATTCCAGCCGATTTATTAAAATTCGGGTCTGCCAAATGCATTCCCACAATATTTTCTTTTACAAGGTCCGGGGCCGATGCAACCGGCGTTTTGACCCCCTTCATTTGCCTAACCTTTACAGTTAAAAAAACTTGTTGCGATGAGTCATGTATGGAAACAATCTTCAAGCGACAAAATTTATCATTGTCCATATTGGACACTGGCAATTTCATTGATTTTATTAAATCCTCACATACATAACTCATACTGCAACAGAGGTCAATTACAGCACGAAGGGGAATCGATCGAGCAGAAACCCGCAAATTGACCCGAACAGTTGGTGAAAATGTTACCAAATGACGAATTGGCATATTTGCGACAGGAACGTCAGACGAACGATTTTTTGATTTCTTTTCAACTTTCGTGGCGGAACGGTTCAAGGAGTGAAGCACCGAATTATGCCCCCCCTTGCATTTACCGCACTTACCCTTACTACCACAGTCACGAGCCGTGTGGTGTGGCGATAAACATCATGAGCAGTAGCGTTGCAATATAACCATCCTAAGTCTTTTTTCATACGGCATAAACCGGAATTTTTTACACGACGAAAGTTAATGACTGGAACCGCAGACTCCACATTTCGGCGCTATAATTTTCGAACCCGAGGTTCTCGTGGCATCTGATATCTTATCAGAATTGTTCGCGGTTTTAATGGTCTGATCTGTAGGCAAGGTAGCTATAGAAGCTACTGCAGAAACCAGATCAGACGGCATAAATAAGGAACTGGCTTCAGAAGCTGCCACAAATAATGGTGGGCTAGCTTCGACGGCCGCCTTAACTAATGGTGTTGCTTTCGAGGCAACAGTAATACCAGACGGTGCAGGCATTTCCAGGACGGCAGAAGTTGTTCCGGGATCAGAGCAAGAGGCCGACACGGCTGCTCGATCCTCTACCTCCTCATAGTCCTCGAGAAGAGCATCCTCAAATATGGTTGGTAAGGAGTCCATGATACTAGGAAACAACGAAGGTTAGCAAATATAAGTTTAAATAGATTTAACTAGTCAAAATGACTAGTTTTGCGATTGGTCGTTTAATAATTCCGTTTTCGGTACGTATGTCCGCGACGCGAACGTGATTATCACTTCCTGGATAAGTTTTTATAACCCTACCTAGTTTCCAGGGAGTCGGTGCTAGTTGTTCATATCTAATAACAACTAAGTCGTTAACCGTAATATCACGACTGGGGTACTGCCACTTATATCGTTTGTGGAGACCTTGCAAATATTCTTCTTTCCAACGGAGACAAAAATGTTGAGCTAGTGCTTTTATTTTCCGGTATCTATTGACGATACTTATAGGTGACTCTAAAATAGATGGTTCGGGTGGAGCTAGTAAGGGTGATCCTATCAAGAAATGTCCTGGCGTTAGAGCTACAGGTTCACTAGGATTTTCACTCATGGGGCAAAGCGGTCGAGAATTCAGGCACGCTTCAATTCTTGCGAGAACGGTAGACAATTCCTCAAAGTTATATCTAATGTTCTGAGTCTCTTTGCGAAAATGAAGTTTGAAACTTTTAACTCCCGCTTCCCATAAGCCTCCCATATGGGGGGCACCTGCTGGGATAAACAGCCAAGAAAGCCCTTTTACCCCATAGGTCGAGCACATCCTAGCGCGACACTCCGATATAAAGGTTTTAAATTCTCTTTCTAACTCTCAAGAGGCGCCAACAAAATTAGTACCATTATCCGAAAAGATGGTACTTGGACAACCACGCCTCGAAATAAACCTATTAAACGCCGCCAAAAACCTATCAGTGGACAAATTTGACGTTGTATGTCTTTTGTCGAGAAGCACACAAAAATGCAAACGTACGATTTTAAAGTTTGATTAGATCTGCCACCCATGCTTTTAATGTCAAAAGGGGCTTGCGAAATCTATTCCAGTTGTTGTAAACGGTCTATCCAAAATAGTCCGCTCTGGTGGTAAAGCCGCCATTATCTGACTACATGACCGTTTTCTATCTATATTGCAACGCTTGCAACGGTTAATTACTGTGCGAACCAATGTTTTTAAACGAGAAACCCAATACTCAATACGAATAATCCTGAGCATCAATTGAGTTCTCCCATGAATGGAAACCTTGTGAATAAACTCAGTCAAAAGTTGTGTAAAACGGCATGAATAAGGCAACAAAATAGGATGCCGTTCTGTATGCACCAAAGGAGACTTTGTCAATCGACTATTTAGTCTCATGACTCCTTCCTTGTCTAAAAATGGGTTTAAGGTCAAAAGTGAACTCTTCGAAGCAAGGGTTTTTTTATTTAAAAAAGACACTCATATTCATCTCTAAAATGAACTTTCTGTGCCACGATAGCCAAACGTAGTTTGACATGTTTTATCTCAATATCCGAAATGATAGGAGATTCATAAGTATAATTACCCTTGTGCGCAGAATGAGTATTCCTATAAAATCTAAGAACGTAGGATAATACACGAAGGGCACGGTCAAGAGATGAAAATCTTTCCAAAACATCCTCATAATTTGAAAAAAATGATGCGTGGGATTTTATTTCCCGAGCTTCAAGATCGGTATCCAATAAACAAAGATTTTGAATATTCCATTTGGATTTATCTTCCCTAAGCCAACTTGGCCCATACCACCAAAGTGAATTATTTGCTAACTCTGAGGTGGAAACACCACGATTACCAAAATCAGCAGGATTGTCCCTTGATTTTACATGGTGCCAATTATGACTACCAACAATTTCTTGGATTTTGCAAACTCTATTTGCAACAAATGTAGTTCAAGAATTGGCGTCTTTCTTCAACCAGGAATGGACGATCGTAGGATCCGTCCAACAATAAATCTGGCGAAGTGGCACATCAATCTCCCCTATAACAGTTTTTAAGAGCTTTGAAGCCAAAACTGCTGCACAAAGTTCAAGGCGAGGTATGGAAACGGGCTTTATCGGAGCAACCTTTGTTTTACTGGTCAACACATTCGTAAATATTTCGCCTTTTTGATTGCGTATGAGAATATAAATTGCCCCCGCGTATGCCTTTTCCGAGGCATCTGAAAAAAAAAATGAAACTCGGCTGTCGACTCAGGCTTATAATGAACCCATCTGGGAATTTATATTATTAACTTCGTGATATGAAGCAACAAATTTATCCCATTCAGCTTTCGTAGAAGGTTTAAGTGAGTCGTCCCACTCCACATTGTCCTGCCAAATTTTTTGCATGATAATTTTTGCAATTATTATTACCGGCCCAAGCCATCCGACAGGGTCAAATAACTTCGCAATGCTGGAAAAAACTTCCCTTTTCGTGTAAAAAGATTTTACAGCGATGGGATCAACTTTAAAATAAAATGCGTCTAGTTGAGCGTTCCACTGAAGACCAAGTGTCTTCGAGCTGCTTGACTCAATAAAAGTCAACAATTTTGCGTCAACTAAATGATCCGGGGAAAGTCCGACCAAAATGGCCTTTTCATTTGAAGTCCATTTACGAAGTTGAAATCCCGCAGATGATAAAGCTGCGGTAAGTTGATCACGTGCCATCAACGCACTGGTGACGTCATGAGCCCCAGTCAATACGTGGTCAACGTACATACACTTCCGAAGATTATGTGATGCTAATGGAAACTAATGTTCGGAATCGTCAGCCAATTGTAACAATGTGCGAATGGCTAGGTAGGGTGCACAATTGACCCCAAAGGTAACTGTTTGCAATTCAAACGCTCTAATTTCCTCGGTAGGAGAATCTCTAATCAACATACGTTGAAAAGGAGCATGACTTTCATCAACTCTTATCTGCCTATACATTTGAGTGATATCACAATTAATCACAAATCTGTAAAGTCGCCAACGTAAGATAAGAATGACCAGGTCAGCCTGTAAGGTGGGTCCCACATAAAGGCAATCGTTTAAACTATTTCCATTTGAAGTCTTATTAGATGCATTAAAAATCACTCTTCATTTTGTGGTTTTACGATCCATCTTGATTACAGGATGATGTGGTAAATAACAGAACATATCAACACAATCTTCTGCTATTCGTATCATGTGATCCAAAGACAAATATTCCTTTATCACATCATCATACATTTCCTTAATCATTGGTTTTCGTAAGAGAAAAGCTTCATTACGCCATAACGTTCTGTCTGGACAAACCTAACGAAAATTTTTCAGGAAAATCTGTTTTAAAGGGTAGTGTCACTATATAGCGACCATCAGAACCCTGACGAGTTGAAGCCCTATAATTATCCTCAAAGATTAAATCATCTTGGGACATAATCTTCCGTTTAGGTGTCTCCTCTAGCTCCCAGAACCTTAATAGATTTCGATTTAGGTTATCCTCCTCAGAAAAATTCACCCTCGTCGAATATACTTGTAATGGAGAATGACTTACAGGACCTGTAATCAACCAACCAAATATAGTCCGTTGAGCCAATTAAGAACCCAAAATGTTCCGCTCAATTTCCGCCTGAATAATTTGTGGTTACAAATCAGCACCTAAAAGAATATCAACCGGCCTACAATCGAAACATTGAGGGTCCGCTAATCGTAGATTCGACAGATCCTTTATACGATCATCCTCTAAAATAAAGGAAGGCAAATTACCCGAAATTTTGGGCAGAACTAGTGCCGTAGTCCTCAACCTAACCGAAGAGTCTATGGGTGAGCCTATCTCGATCGAACAAATCTTCCTCGAAGTAGCAGAGACCGTGTGGTTCACACCTGAAATCCTGGCATTCGTAGAATGCGCATGGATTTTCAAACGATTCTGCAAGCCTTCAGAAATAAACGAAGTTTCTGAAGCCGGATCGATTAGAGCTCGAGCTGGGTACATCATACCCTGGTGACAAATATTCACCATTGCAGCCCTAACAATACCGTTCGAATTTGCGACAAATGGAAAACTTGACGATTGAAGGTAGCTGAAGAACTACCAAAACGAGATGTAGTTGGTAAAGCAGGTTCCAGAGGTATAGGGTTCACCTGTTGAGTACTTACACCTGATCTCATAACTGCCGATGCAGCATTTTGCGTAGAAACTAAAGGCCTATGTAACAAAGTATGGTGCCTCTTATTGCAATTTGAACAACTATGAACACTAATACAATCTTTTACTTCATGTGTGCGCGATAGACAATTGACACAGCAATGAAATCTTTTAACCGTTGAAAATCTCTCCGATACTGAAAGATTCTTAAACCGTTTACAATCCCTTAAATAATGATTTGAAGTTTTGCAAAGAACACAAGAGTTCGAAGACGAAGAATTTGTATGATGTGCTTTGATTTTTTGGGTAAATTTTCTATTCTCAAGTGGTGATTCTCTAATATCACGCAGACATTCCAAAGTTTGAATCCTTTCTGTAAGAAAAGTATCCAAATCTTTCCAAGTGGACAAAACGAATTTATCCTTTATACTCTGTTCCCACAGAGTGACCGTTTGTTTGGAAGTCGCTGAATACACATGAAAACTATAATTGGATCCCAATTTTCAGTCGACACATTATACATTTTTAAAGCAGAGAGACAACTATTCACACCTCTTTGCAACGCTTTAAGACCCGTATAAGTCTTTATCCACAACTGAAAGCCCGAAAAGAGACTTAAGTTGGTTATTAACCAACATACGAGGATTTTCGTAAGCCTACTTAAGGTTTTTCTACGCTATATCAGAGCCTTCATGTGAAAGAGGGCATTTTGAGACGATCTCTTTTGCCTCGCCGCTAGTCTTTCGCATTAAATGGCATAGACGTTCAATATTACTAATACGCGAGCTATTTACGTAGAGCGCGTTAAATTAATCCCTAAAAGTTGGCCATGAAAGGTAATCCCCTTCAAATATGTCTACGTCGCAAGGTGGTAAAGTCAAATTATGACCTAAATTATCACCAATGCCCTGATTGGGAACTAGTAAATTAACAGACTTCATCACTATATTTATTTCATCAGAACCATCGTCTCTAGACTTAAGGTCTTTCGAATCTGTAGAAGTCTGCGGAAATTCTAAGCACTGCTCATATACTAACTTCACTTTGTCCCATAAATTTCTTAATTCTTCACCGTGAAGTTCTTAAGTATAAATTGTATGAACTTCATCTTTCATATCGTTAAAAAATCCTCGAATTGAATTAGAGCATCAGAAGCTCTAGTAAATTTATCCAATGCAGAAATAGACATTTTTTCTTCTTTAGTTATTTCTTATAATTGTATTTCAACAGTAAAGATTTAACTAAATATCTGTAAACTTTAATAAAAGTATTCTTTAAATTAAAAAAAAAATGTATGTATTTATTTTTAAACAAGTTTAAATTTAAATAAGAATTTAATTAAAAAAAAAAAACAAATTTATTTGTATTTTACAAACCGAACAAAAGTCTAACTGACCGACCGCAGAAACTGTAAAGTGTATTTTCCAATAAAGAAAAGAACAAAAACAACAATTGATTCAATATGTACATATGTATGTATAAATTAGTGCAAAGAAACAACCACCAAATATACAAACACTAGCACAGTTTCTTCGATTTTCGGATAAATATTTATTCTATAATAAAAATTAATATCACTTTATAACTTTGGGCTTTTTAATTATTCTTATAATTTGTCCGACCGAATAAAATAAAACGCACAGTTAAGAAAATAATAAAAAACAATTAGCAAATGTATATATTAAGGAAATTATTAAACGATCAATCACAATTGTAATATTCTTTGTATATATGTATGTACATATGTTTGTTTATTCTCTTTTTTATTAAGAAAACAACCACTTTAAAAGGAATTTATATATTTCTTTTTTTTTCACGCACTTTCAAATAAATACAAATTATTACGCACCTTTTTAAATAATATTCCAATAAATTTATTTGGTGGATGAAAATGACGAAGTCGATGATAAAGATGGCGATCCTTTTTTAAAATAAAAAACAAATTACTTTATTGAAGGTGCTTACAAAATATCCGGTTCGATTGACCAAATGTTTGCGTGAAATATAGAATAAATAAAAACAAGTGGTTATTTTTTAAAAATATATTGATATAAAATCAATTTTATTTGAATATTACCTTTTTTATGTTAAATATTGTGTGTAACACAAATGGCGAAAATCAACAATTAATGTTAATATACTTAAACAAGAAGCCGAATAGGCAGAGAGCAATGGTTAAAAAGATACCGTTAACGGTTTACTCGTTAGAATCTATGTAGAAACTCCCTCACAAGGGTGTATAAAAAGGGATCTACATAAACTCTGAACGGTCACAAACGTACTAAATTAAATTCAAGGAAGTATTAGATTAAATAGAAAAATCAAAAGGAGAAAGTTTTTCAAATTTAAATCGTACAAAATAAGTTAAAACGAGTCATTCGATTTTTTTTTTCAAATTTTATTCATAATATAGTTATTTTTATCCATATAATTTTTATTTTATGTTTTAAATAATAGAAGAATAGCTCGGAATTGTAAAATATATATTTATTATTCACTTATATCCTTTTAAAGTAATTTTCTCAGAATAAATTATATTATCCAATACCCGAACATAGAAATACACAGTTTTTTTAATTTTATTATAAATAGATTTTTTTATAATTACATACATTTGTTCCGTTTTCCAAGTTTTATTTATTGTATTATATTTTTGTTTTGTTTCTCCTCCATTTCCAACTATGAAATTGCGCAAAATTGCCTAACATGGCTATTTAATTAATATGGAATGGTTATATAACCAATCCCCCACAGACTTGTGGTTGATGATAAACGGAATCGTTTATCATTGATTATAAACGGATGGTTCGAATGCGTACATAATTGCCTAGAAACAAATTCTGTTTCCGTGGTCAACTATATTGAGTAACTAACAATAAGATAGAGAGAATCTGTTGTAAGAACTTAATAATTTTAAAAAAGCTTAAATATAAAATTAATAATCCACACTTTTTGTAACACAATTAACATTACATTATGAGATAATACTACTAAGAAGAATTGCATTTGGTTTATTTGATCTAAATGAGCAACTACCTGTTCTAAGCTTACATAACTTTGAAAAATGTTTCATTTCATTAGGACACTTAGCGTGGGAGGTAAGTTGATGTGTTTATGCCCTTCATACGCCATTGCGTTTTGGGTTGACATTAGCAAAAAAAAACTAAAATTAAAAGTTAATAAAATTTAGCGATACATACAAGAAGAGTATGTTCAACGGCTTAAAACAAATCACAAAAATATATCTAATTGTAATAAATGTTCGCAGGTATGTAATGTATGTATATATGTATGAATGTATGCATACAATCGGTAACCTTATATTTTGATAAATCTCTTTGCAAGGTTGTTTGTTTATGTTGTCAATCAGGACTACATGGTGGGACCGATTTTCGAAATACAAATAGATCCTTTTAGAAAAAGTGCAATAGGCTATGTATGCTTTCAAATCTCGGTCTCAGACCAAAAAAAGGGTAAAAAGGGATATAAATGTAAAAACACGAGTTACACTGAGTTACTACATGTCAATCTCCGAAACTGCCCAACTAATTTCGATAATGCCTTCTTTTGGTCATAGACTTAATAAATTAGATCCAATAGGTGGCGATGTTGTTGAGATCTAACGAAATGTTTTATTCTCGGAACTAGAAGACAAAGGCTTTGAAGTGTTAACGATTTTACCAGTGTCTAAAAAAAACCCTAAAGTGGACCCAGGTAAAGACAGGTAAACTTATACACACATACATAATTAAAGACTTTGGTTAAACATAGGTCGTGTGTACATACAATTTAGGTATGTATGTATGTATGTATTTGTTTGTATGTAGGAATATGTGTGTGTTTGTATGTATGTATGTATGTATGTATGTATGTATGTATGTATGAGTTTGTATGTATGTATGAGTTTGTATGTATGTGTGTGTTTGTGTGTATGTGTTTGTATGTATGTGTATGTATGCACGTAGTTAAGTAAAGCGCAGCACATATTTACTTTCTATGTATGTAATTTAAATGAATATTAACTTTTTTAAAATTTTGTAAATGTCATAAATAACAGTCTTCGTTTTTATGTCGCTGGGTTTTCTTTTTGTTTGATTTTTCGATTTATATTATATACAGTGTTTTGTTTTAATTGTTAGTACAATCTCATTATTTATTGTTTGTTTTATAATATGTATGTATATAGTTAAAACTACTTGAGAAATCTTCTATATGGTTGTTGTAAGCTAGGAAGTAGTAGTGGTATTTGAGGAAGTGAGATAGTAGATAGAGGAGTTAAGGGAGTTGGTTTAAAACTTGTAAGCCTTATCTAGTCATCCACAATCGAACACACATATTTGGAAATGAATTCGAAGTCATCACGTCCCCCAGAGGGTCGTGTTTGAGAATTTTGTGTCTGTTGGGGCTGCTGGCCCGTTGAACGCCACCCCGTATTGGTATTAGCGTTTGAAGGGTTGTTTGATACAGCATTGCTATTATTTGTAACAACATTTGATGGATTTTGCGTACTTGCATTTGGATGAGAATTATGATTGGATGGTTGATTTCCGTTTTGGCCGGAATTAGCATTGTTGCTGCTGTTATTAGCTGAATTGATATTTGAGGCATTGTTTGCAGGATTGTTCGGCTGTTGGTTCATCCCATTAACATTTCCACAGGATGTAGAGGGATTTTGTGAACCTGAGGCGTTGTTAACACTATTGACATTGTTGGCATTTGTATTTGAGCTGCCTCCACCGCCTCCACCTACTCCTGTATTGTTTAGCGCGGCTGGGTTATTATGGCTTGAGGCTTGACCTTGTTGTTGTGCTTGTTGTTGTTGCTGTGTGGCAGTATTATTGGTGTTCTGCTGAGGCAAATGATGCAATATTGAATGAACTTCATTCTCGCTCGGCGATTCAGCAATAATCGTCGTGTTGGCCAAAAAGCAATTGTTCAAGGTCATTTGTGCTTTACTCGCTTCTTCGCGTGTGGCATATTTGCACAGAGCTATGCCCTGATTTAAATACAAATGAAAATTCAGCAAAGGCCCGTGCTGCATGCATAAGGTACGTAATGTTGAGCTATCAATCTGCAAGTAGAAGCATAAGAGAAGAAACATAATATTTATAGAAAGTTATTTTATAAAATGTGTGAAAAGAAAATGTACATATATAGTGTTGGGGCCTTTATTCATAAACAAATAAATAATTTTGTGTAAAATTAACGAAAGTTAATTAAACAAAAAAGGATAATACGAGTTTTGTAGTGAGAACGTTATTAATGTAAGAACTTGAGATAGTGCTTGAATAGCGAAGCTTTTCTAAAAATTAGACGCGGTGTCATTCCAATCAGCTACATTGAAAGGATAAAACGATTACCGGCGAATATTACTCAATTTGGTTTGATGTTATCTAGCGAAGAAATAAGTGGTGATGCATAAGACAATACACGGGAACACACGTGTGTATTCACTAAAGCAAAAATCCATAAATTAGGCTATGAACTGGTACACCAACCATTATACTCGCCAAATTTAGCCTCTTGCGACTATTATTTTAGGAGATTTAAGTTTAACTAAGAGGTTATATAAAATACTAAAAAGACGATGGCCTAAATGTGTCGAGATTAAAGGAGAAATAAAACGCTTATTTGCTGAAAATATTCGTTATCCAAAAATTCACGAAATCATCAGATTACTCCCGTAAAGAAACTATAAAATGTTAGGCTGATTAATAGAATTGTGCAATAAGCAATACTCATAATAAAAAGTAAATTAACCAGTTGAAAAACAATTAAGCTGCGACTTCTGCGATTTTTTAGGTTTAGATGATTAGAAATTGAAATCTGAAGCCCTCTCTAGAAGGCATAAACATGCTGGATTGCGCTAATAAAAACAATTACGGATGAGTTTATTAACTTATACAATCTATTGGTACAAAATTGGTACGAACTGTACAGTGCCATTATTTTATGAAATTAAAAGTATCAAAAATGTATTATGTTTTAAACCCAGTATTAAATAGGTTTAACATCGGACGTAATAAGACCGAGAATGTCTTTGTGTCAGCACATTTTTTTTGCAAACGGATGGTTTGGCAATAATGCCTGACAAAAAGGTGTCGTATACATATTAAATGTATATGGCATCTCTGTCACAAATATGTAATTGTCAATAACTGAATAAAAGAAGTAAAGACAAACAGTCATTATCTGCACAACAAACGAATAACACATGGCGCAGTCGGTAGACATAAATGGTTAATACAAGAGCAGCAGCAGCGAAAAAAGAGGAGCGTAAAGATATAAAATTAGAACAGGAAAGATCTGATGGGTCAACAAGTGATAGCGACGTTGAATACGAAATGGCTACTGGAAGTAACAATTTTTACCCTATTAACGCTCGTGGGCCAAAACCGTTGTGTTTTGAAGGAAACATTTCTGAAAACTGGCGAATTTTTAAACAAAACTTCGATGTCTACGCCATAGCTATTGAATTGGAGGAGCACAGAGTCTCAAAAAATTGGTATATTTCTTAACGCTTGTGGTTCAGAAGCAATTGAAGTTTTCAACTCATTTGATTTAACTAATGAACAGAAAAGGGAATTTAATTTAGTGGTAGAAGCTTTTGAAAGCTATTGTTCTCCAAAAAAAAAAACGAGGTATGTATATGAAGCATTTAAATTTAACTTAAGAAAACAGCAAGAAGGTGAGTCGTTCGATAGTTATTTGTTGGACTTAAGAAAACTAGTAAAAAGTTGTGGATAAGTTGATTCAAATCGTATGATGCGGGACAATATTGTTCTAAGCTGAAGAAAAAACTACTGGAAACTTCAGATTTATCATTAAATAAAGCAATTGAAACTGCTCGCGCTTTGGAATTGGCAGACAAACATGCAAATGACATACAACAACAAAATATCTAACAACATTTTTCGTCTTCAGTTGATGCTGTTCAATACAAAAGAAATAACGAAATAACAGAACAAAGAAAAAATATGTTTTGCAGCAAAAACTTTACCTTAAAATCATCAAATAACATGGAAAATAGACAAACAAAAAATAATAACAATTGTAAATTTTGCAAAGGCATACATGAATTTTATATTCAATGCATTTGGGAAAAAATGTTATAATTGTGGAAGACTCAATCACATTAGTGTGGCATGTTATTCTCAAAAAGTTCGCGAAATAAGAGAGAAAAAGATGGTATGAAAAAATTCTTGTCAATAACTGCTTAATTAATTTTAAATTAGATACTGGTGCAGATGTTAATGTTTTAATATTACGATACCTTAAGTATATGAAAAATACGCGATTAGAAAATAACGCTGTATCTCCAAAAAGCTATAGTGGAGCAGATCTAGATTTTAAAGGCATTTTAACCTGCGTAGTAATGTGTGGAAACGAATTAATTTAATTAAAATTATACGTGGTAGATACTCCGTTTGAACCGTTATTAGGACTAGAAGCTTGCGATAAATTAGAGTTGATTCAGCGTATCCATTCAGTGCAACAATCAGAAAAAGAAAATTTTATCAAGAGTAATATGGACGTTTTTCAAGGTTTGGGTCGTTTTGTTCAAGATTTAGATATACAAATTCAACCAATTTCCATTCCAGTCTTCAAACCTGCTAGAAGAATTCCGTTATCACTGTGTACTCCAGTTAAAAATGAGATAAAGAGAATGGTAGAAAAGGGCATAATCGAAGTTGATGGACCAGTAGAGAGAGCATCAAATTTGGTTATAGTAGAAAAACATCCGGCCAGCTTCGTTTGTGCATCGATCCTCAAGATTTAAACGCTGATATACTTTTAGAAAATTACACAATACCCTCTTTTTGAATCCATTACACCACGGATTGCAAACGAAAGGTATTTTACCATTTTGGAGCATAAAGAAGGATTTTGGCAAGTTGGACTAAGCGCCAAAGCTAGTGAACTTTGTGTTTTTAGCACACCGTTTGGATGTTACCGATTTAAGCGATTGCCATATGGAATTAAAATTGGTCCAAAAATTTTTCAGAAATATAATGAACGTAATTTTGACGACATCCCAAACGTGGTAGTATTTATTGACGATTTATTAATTGCAGCTGATACAGCGGAAGAACATGACAAAATTTTACAACTGGTGTTGGACCGTGCTTGTAATTTGAATCTAAAATTTAACATAGACAAAATTCAGTACAAAGTAAATGAAGTTAAATATTTAGGCAAGATAATTTCACACGAAGGTGTACGATGTGATCCATACCGGATTACTGCTATTATGAAAATAGATCCACCTAAAACTAAAAAAGATTTGCAAAAACTATTAGGTATGATTAACTATATCCGTGATTATGTATCAAAACTTTCTGAAATTTCTAAGCCTTTACGTGATCTACTGAAAAACAATGCAATTTTTGTGTGGCAAAAAACCCATGATGTTTGTCTAAGTAAAATTAAAGATATTATTGCAAATACACCAACACTTACTATTTTTGACGAAACGAAAGAAATTACTATTGAAACGAATGTTTCTAAATTTAGAATTGGTTGTTGTTTAATGCAGAATGGAAAACATATCTCATTTGCATCAAGAAGTCTAACCGAAGCAGAAGTATACTACGCACAACTTGAAAAAGAATTTCAATTTGCCTTTTCATTTCTAAAGCCTTTAATTGAAATTATGAAAAAACAATTCTGCAATATACCGTCTGCTAGACTTCAACGAATAAAGCTGTCCTTATTAAAGTATAATTTAAAACTAATTTACATTCCTGGAAAATATTTATATGTCGCTGACTTACCGTCACGTTATTTTAATAAGGATGATAAATCAACTGAATCTGAGGACCTAAACGAATTCGTGCACACAGTAAACGTTTCATGTGACAAACTTGAAAATATAAGAATTGCATTACATAATGACAAATGTCTACTTGAATTGAAAAACATGGTAATAAACGGATGGCCCAAAAATAAAAAAAAAGTTTTAAGCCAACTACATTAGTCACATTTGGGTGTAGAAAAAACAAAACAAAGAGCACGCAGTTTGGGATATTGGCCTCGTATAGGTACAGACATCGAAAAAGTTTTGTCAAAATGCTTTACCTGTCAAAAAATCGCAGCTCTAATACTAAGGAACCAATGATACCACGTGAAATTCCACCATTGCCTTTCTGCAAAATTGGAATGGATATTTGTGAGTATTTATCAAAATCTTACCTTGTTGTTTCAGACTATTACTCAAGATTTTTAGATATAATTCCCATTAGGTCTAAAACGGCGGAAGAGTGTATTAAACACTTAAAAATATGTTTTGCAAATCATGGAATCCCTGTAGAAATTATATCTGACAATATGCCCTTTAAGTCTTATAAGTTTAGAAGTTTCTGTAAACAAATTGGTACGAGACTTACCACGACTAGTCCAGCAAGAAAATGGTTTAGCAGAAAGATTTCTGGGCATCGCAAAAAACCTAATTAAAAAAACATCAGAAAGTAATGGAGACCTATGGCTTGCACTTCTTGAATATAGAAATACACCACTGAAAGACTTGAATGCTTCACCAGTAGAGCTAGTAATGAGTAGAAAAACACTTACTTTGCTCCCAATAAAATACAATTTGCTTTAACCAAAGCTTATGCCAAATATTTCTTGAAGCATAAGGAAGAACCAATTACGAACTAAAAATTATTATGATAAAACTGCAAAATTTAAACAAAATTTTTTTAAAGGGGAGAAGATATGGTATCAAGACAGAAAAGGGTGCAACAAGGGAATTATAGCCGACTTTCACGGGACTCCTAGATCATATTGGGTCGAACTTGAAGACGGTACTATTCTTCGTGGATTCGGAAAAGAACATAATAAAATTTAAAAAAATCAATATTGTAATCAATATTTAAACACACATATTGTAATATTAAACACACATATTAATGAATTTTATGAATTATCTTAGAAATACTTTTAAAAGGGAAATTTCGTATACATATTAAATGTATATGGCATCTCTGTCACAAATATGTAATTGTCAATAACTGAATAAAAGAAATAAACAGTCATTATCTGCACAACAAACAGTCATTATCTGCACAACAAACGAATAATACAAAAAGGATAACGAGATTAACATGGATAAGTTTCTGCAACATACGCGGGTTAAGAGCGAATTTTTTCTCTGTATATGATCTCATTTGTCTCCATCGACCGGATGTTTTCACCTTATGTAAGACACAGGTATCGGAAAATGCGGATTTTCACGTACCTGGGTATCAGCTACCATCGATTTTTAATCTCCATCGGGGTCTTGCAATATACGTAAAGAAGCACGTCTGATCCTGAATTTAGCTGTCTTTGGGTTAAATTCAAAATCAGGGCACACTTTTTGCCTTTTGATTTTCTTTATAGAAGTCCAAACGCTGGAAGGGATATAACTATAGCCGGCTTTGATTCCCTTTCGGATTCCATATCGAACATCCTTGACAGTTACCCGAATAGTGAAAGTGTTGTTGCTGGTGATTTCAATATTCACAACTCATCTTGGATCCACCATGTAAGCCACATAACAATAGAAGGCCAATATATTGGATTATTTGCCGCGCACAACCACCTTGCGCAATTAGTGAATGAGCCAACGCATATTTCGTCTGTTGAAGGGCACCAAAATAACACTCTCGACCTTTTTTTAACTTCACACCCTTAAAAGTATGAAGAGAGCATTAATGAACCTCTCTGAAACTTAGACCATTGTACCATTTCCGCCTCCTTTTCTTTTTCTGAACTTCATAACGCCGCACGAACAGCCATGAGATGTTCTAAATATATTTATGAAAAGGCTCGTTTGGCTGAGCTCAATAATTTTTTAGGTATTTCAATTGGAAATTATGAAAGTATTATTTTGCTTGGAATGAATCTATTTATTCCATCGAAGCAAATATCGATTAAAACCAAAACGAAGTTCTAGTTTAATCAGAATTGCAAGAATCAGATCGAGAGAGGAAGCATTTAGTATCTGGCGTAGTAACAAAAATGCAGATACTGATTTGCTACGCAAAAGAGCAAGATCCTCGTGTGCCAATGTACTTAGATGCGAAAAAGCTTTATACGAGGAGCGTCTTCGTGCCGAAGTCCTTGCTGCTCCTCGGGGTAGTAAGAGCTTTTGGTCATTCGTTAAAAACTAGAGGATAATGCTAGTTCCCCAATTCCGACTCTTTTAAAGGATGACCAAATTTTCACCGAACCGGTTGATAAGGCTAACCTTCTGGCTGAAATATTTGCAAGTAATTCTTACATGCCGGTAGCAGTCAACCACCGCTCGACAGAGTATCAGTAACTATGCCAAAGATATTCTTTCGAGCGAGTACGATTAAAAGGGTTCTTGCAGATCTCAACATTAACAAGTCTCCTGGGCCGGATGGAATTCCAGTACTAGTCTTGAAGCAGTGCTTTTCAACGCTTTTGTATCATGCTGGTAAATTTCCAATGTGTTGGAAGGTTGCTAACGTAACGCCAATCCCCAAAAAAGGGTAAGGCCAACAACTCTGAAAATTACCGGCCATCTGCCGGGGTATTATGCAGTGAAACGTAAGATTTTCGTGGTTTATTTTGCTCTCAAGAATCAATTAATTTTCTCGTGTTATACTTCTGGTTCCAGAAGTTGCTATTGAAACGATTTTATTGTCTTCAATGCATTTTAGCACGGCATTCGCTACATCTTCCCCTCTAATTTATCCCGAGAGCGTTGTGGGGTGATCACGGACTGGCAAGAACCGACTTGTCAATACGTGTTTATCGCAAATATTAGATAGATAGCGAAAGCTATGAAAATTGCCAAATATATAAACAATCTAAAATTGCAAATACTTACATACTTTGATCCTCAAAATTCGAAAATAGGTTTATTAAATAACAATTTAGAGGTATTTACACATATAATTATTATTTAAATGCTAATTTTTAAATAAAAAAAACTGGAGTGGCCTATACTCAACTTTACCATACCCAATGGAAACAGATATTTTATTGGATATATTACATAAAGAATAACCGTTCAAAGAATATTTGAATCGAAAAATTAATGATTTTCGGTTTGGGGTGTTAAGTAAACTACCCCTTTCCGATTACGCCCAAAATTTATGCAGCTCTTCATCTTCATAAATCAAAAGCACATACTGAATTTCATTTTGATATGTCATACAGTATGACCTGTAGAGCGTTTACAAAATTTTAGGTTAAGTAAACTACTCCTTGTCCCTCCGATTATGCCCAAAACTTATACAGCTCTTCATCTCCATAAACCAAAGGCATATACTGAATTTCGTTTTAATATGTCATAGAGTATTACCTGTAGACCGTTTACAAAATTTGGGCGTCAGGAAACTACCCCTTGCCCTCTCCCGATTATGACAAAAGACTATACAGCTCTTCACCTCCATATACCAAAGGCACATACTAAATTTCATTTTGATATGTCAAACGGTATGACCTGTACAAACTCCACAAAAATAGTGGCATACACACCCACCCACCCACGAACCCACCCACAGACATCATCGCAAAATTGTAAAAATTAATGCAGGAGACCTCAAAACATATAAACCCGTCGAAATCCCGACCTCGATTTTTTTCATGATTACTATACTTTACCTTATACTACGTATGGTAAAGTAAGAAAGCTTTAAAATAGATATATTATAAAGTAGGTAATTTATTAAATATATATTTTAATAAAACCCACTCCGCGGTAATATCCAGCAAAAACATAGTTAGCTTTCATATGCAAAATATGTACATTAAAAATATAATAATTATTATGTTACCCACTTTTACTTCGGCTTCTTATTATTATATATACGCGTATGTACATTTCAGAACATAATTGGCTTCTAACCCTTTTACTTGAAACAACAAACTATACGTCACAGCCAAAGCGCTGCATAGAGGGTTATTTTAGCAATTTAAGCGAACATTATATCAAAAAAAAATTTTGAAAAATGTAAAAATTTAAGTACGCAGCTACGACAGACAACAAAATTCTGCATCTTATAGTGAATTTTCAAGGATTCTGCTTGAGGTTTGTCGTTTTGCGACACTGTAAAAATCAGGAAAGTTGAGTAAATCGCATACGTTTTTATTGACTTTATAAGATTTTGAGAGGTTTGCCATGTCTTTTTTGTAGCTAAACGAATAAAGATTTAGTATTGATTTTTTCCTGTCAAAGGCTATATTAGCAGATACTTATATAATTTTTAGAAAAAATTTTATTTTAAATTTTTATGATAAAAAAATTTCTTTCGAAATTATATAAAAGGATTTTTTGAAAAAAAAAGAAAAAAAATGAAAAGGTTTTTGAGACTGAGGGCCATCGCGATATATCTCATTATAAAATTAACGATCTCTATTTTAATACTGTAGAAAAAAAAGTTGCGCGTTTTTGCGCCATATTTTTTTTTTTGGCAATTTTTTCAAAATTTTTCCTTCTTTTTCTGTTTTTGCTCATCTTGCATAGGTAAATACGAGTGAGAAACCTTTTTGTCGATCATAAAATGTTTTTGGTTTCTAAGTTGTTTTAAATAAATTAATTGTTATTATTTATCATAAAATTTATTGTTAACAATGTAAATTATTTATTATCTATACATATACACCCCAATCATGAATAATTATTCCCATGAAAAAACTCCCAAATTGTTCTACCGTGAATGATTCCAACAACAATTTACTTGTATTTTACGGTAGAAATCATTCACGGTAGAAAAATTTGGGAGTTTTTAATGGGAATAATTATTCGTGATTGGGGTGATAATAAAACTGTGATTTTCTGCCTGTAGTATCGTGTTTCAAATATAGGATATTTTTTCTCGTAAAAATATTATCATTACTAAGAGAGAGAGAACAAGCAGTAACGGTGCGCAATTTTACCGATTCAATAGTACTGCAAAATTTAAAGCAACTTTACAATAATATGGAAATTTATATAAATTTAGATTTCTATATAAAGCCTATGTTTCTGAGTAATTAACCAGGGATGTGTACCTTTATATAAAGTAATTACATAATCCATATCTGAAGCACTATAAAATTAAGAGTTTTAAAGTGGATTACTTTCAAATCAAAATAAGAACGCTGATGAAGTGGCGGGCACAACTAGTTATGAATAAATTAATTATTTTCAGATAAATTAAATACTATAAAGTAATAAATTACAAAAATGACTTTTATTAATTCACATGGACGTTCCGGGGGGTGTGATTGGAGGAATACCTCCCGCCTGCCCATAAAAACTAAGAAAATAATGTTTATAGCATTAAAGCGTCTGTAATCCATTTCTTTTAATAATTACAATATTTCTTCAAATAATATTTTAGTCACCGGGGCGAAAAATGGCATTTTAGTATCTTCAGGATCCAAGATTAGGTTTTTGAACATTCGCTGATTATAAAAGTTTCATTTGCTAAACAAAAGTATGGAAAAAAATATAAAAATAATATAAAAAAAAAATATAAAAAAAACGGTGCCCAATCCTGGATAATCGATTCAGAACGAATTTGAAATGTTTTTTGTTATAAATAATTTGCTTATGTAAGTAAAAAACCGTAGCTCCATATCCAAAGAGCCGCAGGTTGCCGACCTCTGGGTTAACCAGTTATTTTCTGATTTTTTTTAATTATGCAATTATTGCACAATTAACCAAAAAAGAAATTGTTTGTAATGGACTGAAATCGAGCAAAACTTATTCACAGATTTAAAGAAAAAATTGACAAAAAATCCAGTTTAGCATTATATTGCAAGAATGCAGAAACTGAGGTCCACGCGGATGCTTGTAGAAATGGTTTAGCAGATGTACTTTTGCAAAAACAAATTGATGGCAGATTCCATCCGGTTGCTTATGCGATTAGCAGTTGTATGAGTATTGGAACATTTTCATGTGTACCTATTTGAAATTCCGATCACTATTAAGGCCGATTGAAATGTTGTAAGAAAAAAATATAACCAAAAAATATATTTTACCCAGAATTGGTAGATGGTGGTTAAAATTCGTAATTCCAAATCCAACTGGTCCACCTGAGTAAACTTACCCTAATGCCGATGTTTGCGTGGTTGACACCCGTTTAGAAATATCAGATTGGGTGAAAATACTACAAGAGACCGATGGAAAAATTAAATGTATAAAAGAAGTTCTGTAAAAGAGTTATAAACCGTCCAATGGTAATAAGAGGATCCAGAGCCAGTTCGAAGTCAAGGACGGTCATGTTTATAAGTTAGAAGATAATAGAAGACATTCTAAAAGGAGTCAAATACAAAATTGTGCTGTCTTGTCACGATAAATTGGATCATGTCGATGTCGATAAAGTTGTATCGAAAATTAAAGAAAAGTGTTGGTTCCCAAGGATTAGAAACTATGTCAAAAGATTTGTTGCAGCATGCATTAAATGCCTTTATCATAAACAACCTCCTGGAAGAAAACAAGAATTCCTGCACCCGATCGATAAAATTGGAATACCATTTCGTACAATCCATGTTGATTATCTAGGTCCTTTCGTCAGAGGTAAATACGATAATATATACATTTTGATTCTGTTTGACGGATTTACCAAGTTCTGTGTTTTGAAACCTGTTAGTAATGATAAAAGTGCAACTACTATTTGAGCACTTAATAAAGTAATTTATATATTTGGAACCCCAACTCGTATATCAGATAGAGGTACTGCGTTTACTGGCACATCGTTCCGGAAAGTCCAATGCGAAAGGCTAAATCGTACGATTACTCCTATGTTAGCAACGTTATATAAAAAAGAAAATGGTAGTGACTAGGACCAACATATCGGCCTTGTCCAGCGTGGACAACAGTATTTACAATGTCCTAATGACTACCCCGTTTAAATTGTTATATATTCCTTGATACTAATGCCATTGTATAAGGGATGATAACTATATAATATTTTTTTAAAGTGTACTTTATTTTTTTAATTAATGTGGCAACACAAATTGCATATATTGGAATAAAATGTTGTAGTGGATTGCAACATATACATACTCATATTTTCATACTTAATTTTCAATATTTAACATACATTTAACATACATTTCGATGAATACACGTGTAAATTCCGAGGAATAAAGATCAAAAATTGTTACTTAAAAATAGTATCAAAATATTAGTTTAAAATTTGAATTCTATTTTTAAATAAGCACAAGGTCTTTTTTATAAAAATGTTTTATTAATTTTTATTCTCATTTCGCTCCACCATTGGGTAGCATCTTCAGGAAATAAAAGTAATGAAAGTTATAAAACTTAAATGAATGAAAATTTTCAAATGAATGAAAAAATTGTTTTTCAATCAATTTAAAAAATTCTAACATTTCAATACATTCAAGAAAAAAAAATCTTGCGGAATACAAATATTTTTAATACTTAGTCCAAAGCCCTTTATTTTGTAAGACATCATTTACGCGATTTGGCATACTCTCCACCAATTTCTTTTGGAATATTCTTCCATTTTTTTGGATCCGCTGCCAAAGCTCGTCCAAATTTGTAGGGGCTGATAGGTACTGTCTCTTCACTATTGACTACAAATTCTCAATCGGATTGAGGTCGGGACTTTTTGCTGGCCACTGCATTAATTGAATTTTGCTCCCCAAGCCATTCCTTGGACGTGTGTTTTGGATCACCATCCTGCTGAAAAATTACTTCTTTTGCAGGATAGGCGCTCTTATCTACAAAATCGGGAAGATGAGTCTGCAAAATCCACAAATAGTCTTCTTTCTTCATTATATTATTAATTTTTTCCGCATTAGTTAGAAGTTTTTTACGACCTCTAACTTGAGGCTTGGGAACAACGGAACACCGTTTTTGTACCCTTATGACCACTGAATGGCTCACTTTAAGTTCTTTTGCAATTTCCCGGGTAGAACAGCCTCTTTCAGTCATTGCCCGGATGCTCTTCTCGGTGGATTTTGAAAGTTTCTTCATTATTTATTATTGTTAGGTATTTGTTTGATTTTTGTTAAAAAATTTGCACAATGTTTTAACCACACAACATTTCAATAATGTCTAGCTTATGCCTTCTTAAAAAAAACTAATAAAAGCAAAAAGATTGAAAAAAACCGTACTTTTTCATTTCTTTTCTTTAAATTCTTCATAAAATGCAGATGTGCAAAATTGAGTACATAAGAGTTATTTTGGTTTTTTTTCTTGGTATTTGATGCATTTTATTACAAATTTTATATAGGTTTATTAAGTCTAGATGCTTAATAAACGACAATAAAAATTTTTAGATTTGCTTTATTACTTTTATATTTATGAAACAAAAAGTGCTCAAAGTACAAACATGTACTCATTTGTGCACCTCACTGTATGTACTATCAAATCACTATGTATGGCAATTCAAAACGTTTTTCTAGTATGGGCAAGGCCATCTTTTGGAATAAAAGAAGCAAGTGACAAGAAAGAATACCTTTCTGTTATGATTTAGATATAGTTAGCAGATGCAAATCATGTTATTAACTCTTATGAAAAAGGAACTCATATCGAAAGTTATAATATTGTTACGAAAGAAGAATTTATTCATTATAAGCTCTGAACAACAATACTCTCGAACAACAACAACAACATTAATGGCTTATTTTCTTACAATGATGGAAGAAAGAAACGCCTCATACAAAAATTCGCATTTACGCATACACACACACAGATTAAATAAACACTCTTCTGTTAAATACACAGCCACATACATAAATACAAGCATAAACAAATAAACAGCCACACACACAGGTATAAAGAAATAAATAGCCACAAACACAAGTATAAAGAAATAACCAATCACACAAACAGAAAAACAAGAGCAATAACATTCGAACCTGCCAGATATGTCTGGAATAGAACATTCTGGTGCTTTTAAAGCACCTATATAAAGTGAATCGTGCTGGCGAGTAGTATGGCAGTATTAATTTAAAAGTCAAAGAGTTAAGTTGTCGAATATTAAGAGTATTTAACAGTTTGTTGTATTTTTAACCGACTTCAAAAAAAGAAGGAGGTTATCAATTCGTCTGTGTGTTGTTTTTTTTTTTTTTTTTTTTTTTTTTTTGTATGTTTGTGCCTTCATAACTCGGTCATTTCTGAACCGATTTTCAAAATTTTTGCACTATTACAAAGGTTATGGCTACAGATTGGTCCCATTTTAAAATAAGTTCAAAAGTTTAAAAATTAAAGGGTGTCCCCATACAACATACATGTTTTTTACGTGTATTATGAACTTTATAGGTCACCAATTTAAAATTAAAAAAAAAATGCGTATCACTGTAGCTCCCAATAACAAAAAGTAATTAAAAAATAAAATTAAAAATTAAAGGGTGACCCCATAGGTGACTTAATTTCACCTTTATGCTCCTATCTTTTGAACCGTTATAGACATACTCTTGAAAGTTGCACAGAGTGTTCGTTACTATGTCTCTTATAATAAGTATAAAAATTTAAAATTATAAATTAAAGGGTGTCCCATTAGTTGGTTTATTTTGATATATATATGGCCAAACTTTTGAACCGTTGTAGACAGACAGTTGAAATTTACAAAAAACTTGTATTGCTAAGTCCGCTAAAATAACAAGTGTAAAATATGAATTTGGAAATTAAAGGGTGTCCCAATAGTTAATGTAAAAGTAATATATATGGCCAAACTTTTCAACTGTTATAGATAGACAGTTGAAATTTACAAAGAACCTATATTGCTTAGTCCGCTATTACAAGAAGTATAAAATTTGGATCTATAAATTAAAGGGTGTCCCCATTATTGATGTAATTTGACCATTATGTCCTCATCTTTGGAACCGTTATAGACAAACACTTGAAAAATATACAGAATGTTCACTACTATGTCTGGTATAACAACAAGTATAAATATTTAAAATTGGAAATTAAAGGGTGTCCCAATAGTTGATGTAATTTGATGTATATGGACACAAAGTTAAAATTTAAAAAGAATCTGTATGACATAGTCCTCCTTAAAAAGTATTTATATTAAAATTTGAATTTAAAGGGTGTCCCAATAGGTGACGTCATTTGATATATATGACCATATCTTTTAAACAGTTATTGATAAACACTTAACAATTAGACAGAATGTCCATTACTATATCTGTTATAATAAGTATAAATATTTAAAATTGTAAATTACAGGGTGTCGCAATAGTTTATGTAATTTGATGTATATGACAAAACTTTTAAACCGTTACAGACAGACGGTTGAAATTTACAATGAACCTGTATTGCTACGACCGCTATAACTAGTATAAAATTTGAATTCGGAAATTATAGGGTGTCGCAATAGTTACCGTCTTCAAGAAACATGATTTTAAGTTTGTCTGTTTTGAAGTCGGTTTTTTTTTGCAAGAATTATTGAACAGTGGTGTTAAATAAATAAAGTGACTTACAGTAAAAGTAATAACAGAGTGTATTTATTTTGCAATTAAAAGAACCCAACGTAAAGCAAAAACGTAACAATTGGTGACAGAAGTGAAATTGTAAAATAAAATAACTTAAAAAAATAAAATAATAAACAACAATGAAATTTGAAGATCTTAAAGTGGAGCAGCTGAAAAAGGAGTTGAGTAAGCTGGATTTGCCTACAGCAGGAAACAAAACAGAACTGCAGAAGAGGCTCATAGATGAATTCAAGCGTCGTGGCATGGACATTGGCGCAAATGAGTTCGATGAAAAAGAGGTGGCAGAGGTATGTAGCCGTGAAACAACAACAGCAAGTAGCATGGACTTCAATACGATGTTTGCCGCTATGATGGAGAAAATGGGAGAAGTTCAGGAAGCTTCTAGAGCAAACAGCGAGAAACTTCTGGAAACAGTAAATGAGAAACTGGAGAAAAATCAACAACTTCTAGCTGAGATTCAAGAAGTTTCTAGAGCGAACAATGAGAAACTTTTGGAAAAAGTCAACGAGAACCTTATACAAATTTCTGAAACCATTAATAAGCGAGTAGACGACGTAGAAGTCAAGTTCAACGAAAAAATCTCTGCCGTAGAAGTGCAACTGTCTGGATTAAACAGAAAAGTGAATCTTCTAGAAACTAGTGGCGTCGAAGTACAGGTAAAGGATGTCGATGTAAAGCTGCAGGAGCTTGAAAACAAAATTATGAGCCTGGAAATAAGAGAAGGTCCAGTACGAGTAGTGACTGAAAACACAAATAGGATAAAAGCTCCCAGTTTCGACGGCAACATACCCTTCAACGTCTTCAAATTTCAGTTTGAGACAGTGGCCAGTAAAAATCTATGGAGCAATGAAGAGAAAGCGATTGAACTGATTCTGGCACTTAAAGGATCTGCAGCAGAAGTCCTCGAAAGCCTACCAACTAGCTGCAGAAATAATTATGAGGACATAATGGTGGCGTTACAGCGGAAATATGGCGGCGATCATAAAAAGGAGCTGTATAGAATGGAGCTACGCGGCAGGCTGCAGAGAGCAAATGAGACGCTTCAGGATTTCGCCATGGAGATAGAGCGCTTGGTGCAGCTAATATACCCTGGGGAAAACCATCCACTTCTAGAACAGTTCAAGGTGGAGGCATTTGTTAATGGTATTCGAGACCCAGATATTAAGCACGCAGTTTGCGCTAAGCAAAACACATCCTTTGCTGAAACCATTGCTTACGCTCTGGCTCAAGAAACAGCAAAAGTCATTTCGAGGCCGCAGTCATACAAAGTGCGAAAAGTTGAAGTTGCTGCTGAAAATGAAAAAACAACAATGGACGACATAAAGCAAGTACTTGAGTCGGTAAAGAAAGTCTTAGATGAAAGACAAGGTAAGACAAACGCTAAGTGCTTTAATTGCGGCAAAGTCGGCCATTTTCAACGAAACTGTAAGGCAGCAAGAAAACGAGCCAGACCTGTTTCGTCGCCAAGAAACAATAAACGTGCGACTCATGGAACATCTCGAGAGTCGTTAAACTAAAGAGAGCTAGCAGTATGGGGCATGAGCTAGCTCCCACAACCGAGGGCCCCACAATCTCCATATCTGTGATGCAGCAGCAAAACAGCAATCTTACTGCAAGCGGGTATATCAACGGAGGAAAGCGTATTCTGACAATAGACACAGGAGCGTCGCAGTCTATAATAAGGCCCGATTTAGTAAAGGGAAAAGTGGAACAATTGAATAATGTAAGCCTGAGCACCGCTACCGGAGAATTTGCTACTGTCTATGGTAAGGCCAAAGTCAGATTAACTATAGCCAACATGAGTGTGGACCATGTGTTCATTGTTGCCGATATCGTGGACGAAGTTATTATTGGCGCAGAGTTTATGATCATGCATGGAGTCGATCTGCGCATGGGGCAACAAATAATGATCTGGCGAAACGTCGAAATACCCCTTGATATTGGATATGTGAGTAAATCTGCAGTAAGGAAGTTGGTTGCTGTAGCATCCCAGATATTACCACCTCAGGCAGAAACTGTGATATGGGCACGTATGGAGGAAGATTGTGAGGACAACCGGTTGTGGGTGGTAGAACCATCAGGAATTAAGAGTGAAACAATAACAGCAAAAGCCCTCGTGAAAACCTGTAAGAATGGAAAAATTCCTGTGAGAGTGTTAAATCTATCCAGCAGTGAAAAAGTAATTGGTAAAAACTCTCACATAGCTCAATGTACACCAGCAGAGGACATAATTAATTGCGAGAGAGACTTGGAGCCTGAAAAACTGTCAACTAAAGAGCGCGAAATACTAGCAGAACACGTGGGGAAATGGGTAGCAGAGCTGGAGCCACCTGACAGAAACAAAGCGAAGCAGCTGCTACGAAAGTACGCCTCTGTCTTCGCCCTAAAAGATAAAAGCCAAGGTAGAACGGCAATAGTGAAGCACGAAATAAATCCTGGCGAGGCCCATAAAACAAGCTCCCAGGAGCATTCCCCTAGCCAAGCGGAGCGAAGTAAAGCAGCTAGTCAACGAAATGGAGCGAGACGGAATCATCGAACCATCTTCGAGTCCTTGGAGCTCACCGGTAGTTTTAGTAAAGAAGAAAGATGGCAGCACTAGATTCTGCGTTGACTACAGAAAGCTCAACGATGTTACCAAAAAGGACAGTTATCCGCTACCAAGAATCGATGACACCTTGGACACGCTAGCAGGTACTAAGTGGTTTTCCACGCTAGATCTACAGAGCGGTTACTGGCAAGTCGAGATAGCTGACAAAGATAAAGAAAAAACTGCTTTTAGTGCTCTCGATGGTTTATGGCAGTTTAATGTTATGCCATTTGGTCTCTGCAACGCTCCAGCCACCTTCGAGCGTTTAATGGAACGAGTGTTAAAGGGACTCAGTTGGAAGTCATGCCTGGTGTATCTGGATGACATAATTGTCATGGGAAAGACCTTCGATGAACACCTAAGGAATATGGAAGAAGTCTTCAGGCGTATATCAGCGGCTGGACTGAAGCTCAGTGTTAAGAAATGTGCATTGTTTCAGAAGGAAGTCAAATACTTGGGGCATCGTGTAACAGCAGAGGGCATATCAACCGATGAAGATAAAATACGGGCAGTAAAGGACTGGCCTCGTCCTCAAAATCTTCACGAGTTACGAAGTTTCTTGGGACTCTGCACATACTACAGACGATTTGTGCCAAATTTTGCTAGTGTTGCTGCGAGCCTAAATGAGCTAACCAAAAAGTCGCGACCTTACCAGTGGAGTGAAGCAGCCGAGAAAGCATTCCAGAAGCTCAAGGAATTATTGTGTGTGGCACCTATCCTGGCATATCCAGTAGCTGGGCAAAAATTCATGCTAGACACTGATGCGAGCGGATATGGAATAGGAGGCGTGCTGTCGCAAGTGGTAGATGGGACAGAAAAGGTTATAGGCTACTACAGCAGAGTACTTTCGAAGCCTGAAAGAAACTATTGCGTAACGCGACGAGAGCTTCTAGCAGCATTGGAGTGTATAAAACACTACCACAAGTATTTGTATGGCTAACATTTTACGCTGAGGACAGATCATGCCGCACTCAGGTGGTTGCTGCAATTCAAGAGCCCTGAAGGACAGCTTGCACGCTGGATTGAGCGACTTCAGAGCTATGACTTTAGTATTGAGCACAGAAAAGGAGGCAAGCATAACAACGCCGACGCCCTTTCTAGGCGGCCATGTGATCTGGGGTGTAAGCATTGCACAAAGGCGGAGAGAAAAGAATTCGTTATTGATGTTCGGCTTACACATATAGAATCTAGTGAAGACTGGCCCACTGCACAAAGAAACGATCCCATATTGGCAAAAATTATAGCAGCTAAAGAGGAAGACAGAAGACCGACGCGAAGTGAGATCTCACCAGAAAGTCCACTGGCGAAGGCATATTGGGCCCAGTGGAACAGTCTAAGGCTGAAGGATGGCTGCTTATGTCGCACCTGGGAAAGCACAGACGGCAAAACTGTGCTAGACTTAATCGTCGTGCCATCCTCCAAGATCAAAGAGGTCATGAAACAATTCCACAATGGTCCTAGCGGAGGTCACCTTGGTGTAACGAAGACGCTGGAAAAGATAAAACAACGGGTCTATTGGGTCGGCTGTCAACAAGCCGTAGCCGAGTGGATAGCCAATTGCCAGGAGTGCATTGCAGCAAAGGGTCCAGTACGAAGGAGTCGGGGGCAGCTTCAGCAGTACAATTCAGGCGCTCCCTTTGAACGTATAGCGATGGACGTAGCAGGTCCCTTCCCTGCTAGCAATGCTGGAAACCGATACGTTTTAGTGGTGATGGACTATTTTAGCAAATGGCCGGAAGTATATGCCATTCCCAATCAAGAAGCCAGAACGATTGTAGACACGTTTATAAGCAACTGGGTGTGTCGCTATGGTGTTCCCTTAGAACTACACTCCGACCAAGGCCGAAATTTTGAATCCGCTATATTCAAAGAGATGTGCGAAATATACGGAATAAGAAAGACCAGAACGACACCGTTACATCCGCAATCTGATGGTATGGTCGAAAGATTCAATCGAACGCTGGAGGAATACCTGCGAAAAGTGGTCAGCGCACATCAGAGGGACTGGGATGAGCATATACTCAAATTTTTGTTGGCATATAGATCAGCTGTTCACGATTCCACCTCACGAACACCAGCGAAAGTAGTCTTTGGATCTGAGCTAAATTTGCCTGCAGATTTAGAGTTTGGTGTTAAGCCAACATCGGCAGAAGGAGACGGCGAAAACTCTAGTCAGGCACAAAGCGACCTTCAGGAGATTCACGAATTCGGATAAAATTAACCAGTGATAAAATGAAAGCCAGATATGATCGAGCTGCCAACTCTGAGGGATTTAACGAGGGACAACTGGTTCTACTTTTTAACCCACAACGTAAGAAAGGATTATCACCCAAACTACAAACTCATTGGGATGGACCTTATAAAGTAATAAAGCGGCTAAACGACGTAGTTTACAGAATACAGAAATTTCAGAGCCCAAGATCAAAAATGAAAGTTGTGCACTTGGAGCGGCTAGCCAACTATGGAAAAGGTACATCTGTGTCTGTTCGAGACGAACAGGTTTGAGAAGGGGGTAGTGTTACGAAAGAAGAATTTATTCATTATAAGCTCTGAACAACAATACTCTCGAACAACAACAACAACATTAATGGCTTATTTTCTTACAATGATGGAAGAAAGAAACGCCTCATACAAAAATTCGCATTTACGCATACACACACACAGATTAAATAAACACTCTTCTGTTAAATACACAGCCACATACATAAATACAAGCATAAACAAATAAACAGCCACACACACAGGTATAAAGAAATAAATAGCCACAAACACAAGTATAAAGAAATAACCAATCACACAAACAGAAAAACAAGAGCAATAACATTCGAACCTGCCAGATATGTCTGGAATAGAACATTCTGGTGCTTTTAAAGCACCTATATAAAGTGAATCGTGCTGGCGAGTAGTATGGCAGTATTAATTTAAAAGTCAAAGAGTTAAGTTGTCGAATATTAAGAGTATTTAACAGTTTGTTGTATTTTTGAACAGTGGTGTTAAATAAATAAAGTGACTTACAGTAAAAGTAATAACAGAGTGTATTTATTTTGCAATTAAAAGAACCCAACGTAAAGCAAAAACGTAACAATATTATAATATATTATGATAATAAGTACATAGTTCTTTCAGTACTTCTGTGCTATAAAACTTCTATTTTAGACACAGACACAACAGATATAATACGTTCCTACGATAGACAGCTGTACCAACCGAATTTTTTTTTTTCATGTGTGTAAAATAATTAATCTTATTGCAGTACAACAAGACAAGAGACTTATAGTAAGGGACCGTATTACGTTACAAAATTTTATGATTAACATAATAAACTTAATACATACTAAGTTTATAACAATCTTATAAAAATAAGGAAAAAGAAGAATTATTATTAAAATTATTTGTAAAAATTAGTAAAACTGTTTTGAAACTGTTAGCATTGCTACTTACTTGTTGACTTGGTGAAAGATTGTTTCAAAGACGAGCGGCATGTATATAAAACAGCCACTAGGCATTGATGTCGAGGTATTATATCGGTTTCGTAGTGATTCAGATAAACCTATCATTATTTTTTGTTTTAATATATATCTGGGTGTTTGACTATTTATTATTTTATGCAGAAAAGAATGCGAATTTTTAACAGATTTTCAAGTGAAAAAATTGAAAAGTGCGATTTCCTTGGATAACAGGGCTGTTAGTAAACGTTCTTTTAGGAATACTTGCATCCAATTGAATGTCAATTATATTGTTTGTATTATCGATTTCTATTTCACGAATAGTATTCGATTGCAGTACTAAACCGTTGGGAATAATATTCCATTTTTGCGTTTAATAATTTTATTATAAATTCAGAAGTTTTATATCGCTTCCAACTGCCATATGCTAAATCCCTGTTGTGTATTGGCATGCTTAACAGTATTTGAAAACCAGGTTTTTTGTTTATATATTAAATATTTCTGTTTCAGTGGTACAGTTAAATCAAAAAGACGTTGAACGTTGTGCTCCAAAAATGAAGATTGCTTATCAACAGAGAACATGCAATAGATGTCACTTGTCAAGTGTAGAATACAAAACGGTTAAAGGTATGCTCTTATAAACACAACTTTTACAAATGGTAAAACTTTAATAATATACATATACTAAACCGCTTGCCTAATTGAACTATTTGCAAGTAATGGAGTAAATTTTACAAGAAATACTATTTTGTGCGAATATGGCAACAACACAACCATAATTTCCTCTGTCAGATCTAAAAACTTTCTAACCGTAAGGACATATACAGTTATCGGCGGTTGATGCTACTAGCCATGTTTTCAAGACACAAATAATATCAATATCGGAGTTCGCAACGATTAATTTATCTATGTTACTATTTAAGCTTTGGGCATTTATGTGTACGATTTTATAACCTTTTTTATGCTTAGCTAAGATTCCAATCATATTCTTTGTTACTGTCAAAAGTCATGAATACGTGCAATGCTAACTCAAACAAAAGTTACATAAAGGACGGCTAGATAAGAGACTACTTGCAGAAAAATAAAAAAATCAACATTGATAAAATTCTAAAGAAGCAATATTTACAATTAAGATAAAATAAAATATTAAGGTTATACACAGGCATGTTCGGACACTCGATGGTTTAGAAATCGGCAAATTTTTTTTGCTTTTTTTTGCAATTTTATTTATTTATTAAGATTGCGATCTATCACAACAAGATTAAATATCTTGCAGAAAAAAGAAATAATAAAACAAGCACAAAAAATAAAAAGTTTAAAATAAATTAAAAAATTGTCGTTTAGATAAAAGACTTTTGTGTTTTTGCTGAATTATATTCCTTCCACGATAAGATCTTGCAAATATATTTCTTTTATTTATATATATGTTAGTTCCTCCGAAGTAATAATTTTATGAAGAAAGATAAGGCATCTGTATTTAAAAAGATTGTCAAGTTTTATTTGGTAAATCTGGTATGAGTATAATGAGATATGTTCTCGACGGCCCTTCTGAAAAATTTATCTAGCTATGTTGTTGTATAAAACATTAATTTAGCGTTGGTCATTACTATCACAGTTTTCATAAATTTTGCAACCATATAGGAGTGATGGGATGATATACGTTTTGGCTAAAAGCATACGAATGGCAAATGGTGTAGAGACTTTTAGTATCCATAGGTTTCTAAGCATACCAGAGACTCTTCCTACTACAGCATTAATATGATCGGACCAAGTAAGTCTATTGTTAAAAATGACTCCCAGATTGGATGCCGAGGTCACAAAACCAATATTATTATCATTAATTTTAATTTGAGGAGTTACAAAAGATTTCTTTGATTTTGTAAGACAAATACATTTAGATTTAGAAGGATTAATACATAATCCGTTAGGATTATAATTTTTTTCAAATTATAATTAATTTTTTTCAAATCTTCATTAATAATATTTACACAAAAAGAAATATCTGACATAAACTAAATAAACGTCAGTATGAATAACTACTGGCAAATGATGAAGAGTATGTTTGTCATCTGTGTGTTGATAAAAACAGTGCATCAGTGAGAGATGAAATTAAAGAATTGAAAACAGAAATAAATTAAAAAGCTCGATACAATAACAAATGCTATTGAATTTATGTCGAAACAATATGATGTTTTGTTTAAAAACATAACAGAAAACAAGAAAAAACTAGAAATGGTCCAAAAAGAAAATCGTGTTTTAAAAAATGAAATAACAACATTGAAAACATCTGTGTAGATCTTAAATGATTATCGAGTCAAAAATGATTGTATAGTGAGAGGTGTGGAAGTCGATAAAGATTTGTCAGCTGTAGATACTATTTTGGATATTTAAAAAAAAATTGGTTTAAATCTAAAAGAAGAAAACATAGATGATGCATATTTCTTTAAGCGGAGAGGTGACAAGAAAAATGAAAAACAAACAATGGTGGTCAAATTTAGCAATAAAAACAGTAAAGAAAAACTTATGATGTCAAAATCTTAGCTTAAAGAAAATGATGAACAATCTACATAAATGACTATCTTAGCAGAGAAACTATGAGTCTTTTCAACTATGTCAAAACCTTAAAAACTATTGGCTATGCTTTTATTTATACGAACGGAGTTTTCGCGAAGAAGAGTGAAATAACAAAACCAAAGCTAATTAGAACTGAGGAGGACGTTGATGAAATTTTGGCAGGTGCAGCAACTAGAGAACAAAACGTAGATCAATGAATTAAAGTGATGTTCCTGTTGATGAATCTGATGTTGAAGATAATGCAGTTGCATTTTTATCCCCCGTTTAAGATTTCAAGTGTTGCAATTTTTTAGCTATTTTAATAAAATATATTTTTATTTTTCTTAGTGCTTAATAATCTATATTTTTCTCAACTTGAAGATTATATGAGTTATGTAAAAAATCTTAAATTTTTTCATTTTAATAATTTATCCGTGAACGTTAGAAGCATTTCTTCGTTAAATAAATTTAACAAATTTAAAACAATAATTAGTAGTTTTCCACTACTACCTAATGTAATTGCGATTCAAGAGACATGGTTTAGTTCTGATTTACTTCAGATTTATGGAATTCCTGGGTATAATTGTATACAGTGAATTCCACTCAAAATGACCCACCTATGAAAAATTTACAAAACTTGTTGTAACTCCAAAAACTTCATTTTAATTTTTTTACTTTTTTATTTTTCTTACATTTTAGGTAATATCTAGAAAACCGTGTATAATAGTTGGTGATTCTAACGTGGATTTTTTGGATTACACCCAATCTGATGATTTTTCTAACCTACTTTTAAATTTTGATTTTAAGAACTGTCATAACCTTGTAACAAGACCTGTTTCTGGGACGTGTATTGATAATATCTACGATAATATCTCAAATTCCTTATTTCTTATCTCTACTGAATGTGACTTATCTGATCATAATTTGATATCATGCTTAATAAAAAGTAACGTCAGTATCTCCAAAAATTTTGAAATCATTCAGAAGCATTGTGATTATGGCAAGTTTAGAAAAGTTTTGCAAAATAATATAAACATGAATAACACTGGTAATCCATCAGCTGATACTACCACATTAATTGAATGTCTCTCATCAGCTTGTGAAAGTTCTACGGTAGAGGTGAAAAGGCAGAAGGCATTAAAAAGCAAGATTGCACTATGGGTGAATGACAACTTACAAAGATTAATATTATTCAAACAAAAATTGCTAAAGCAAAGAAGAAAAAATCGTAATAATTTGGATATACAAAATAAGTTAAACAGAATAAGCAAGGTGATTGAAAAGGCTTGTCAAGAGTCAATGAATAACTATTATAACGATAGTATTAGTAAAATTTACTTAACCAATATTTTATTCAAACTCCTAACACTATTAAGCAACAAATCATTAGCTCTCCGTCAGATTCTTGCAATAGTCTTCGTACTCTCAAGCGCCACAATGGTACTTTTTATTTTCAATACTCAACAATTGAAGAAATTTTTTTAATAATGTCTGAGCTTTCGATTAACAAAAGCCCTGGTCATGATAATCTTTCTCCAGGATTATTTAAAGAATGTAGACTAGAAATTTCACCACATTTACTACGCCTATTTAACAACATTATTAGTAATGGGTGATTTTTTTGAGGTTAGGATTTTCATGCATTAGTATTTGACAGATCACGTGAGATTTCAGACATGGTGCCAAAGAGAAAGATGCTCAGTATGCTTTGACATTTCATCATGAATAGACTTACTAACGAGCAACGCTTGCAAATCATTGAATTTTATTACCAAAATCAGTGTTCGGTTCGAAATGTTCAAATGTGACAAATTTTGTTCAGCGATGAGGCTCATTTCTGGTTGAATGGCTACGTAAATAAGCAAAATTGCCGCATTTGGAGTGAAGAGCAACCAGAAGCCGTTCAAGAACTGCCCATGCATCCCGAAAAATGCACTGTTTGGTGTGGTTTGTACGCTGGTGGAATCATTGGACCGTATTTTTTCAAAGATGCTGTTGGACGCAACGTTACGGTGAATGGCGATCGCTATCGTTCGATGCTAACAAACTTTTTGTTGCCAAAAATGGAACAACTGAACTTGGTTGACATGTGGTTTCAACAAGATGGCGCTACATGCCACACAGCTCGCGATTCTATGGCCATTTTGAGGGAAAACTTCGGAGAACAATTCATCTCAAGAAATGGACCGGTAAGTTGGCCACCAAGATCATGCGATTTGACGCCTTTAGACTATTTTTTGTGGGGCTACGTCAAGTCTAAAGTCTACAGAAATAAGCCAGCAACTATTCCAGCTTTGGAAGACAACATTTCCGAAGAAATTCGGGCTATTCCGGCCGAAATGCTCGAAAAAGTTGCACAAAATTGGACTTTCCGAATGGACCACCTAAAACGCAGCCGCGGTCAACATTTAAATGAAATTATCTTCAAAAAGTAAATGTCATGGACCAATCTAACGTTTCAAATAAAGAACCGATGAGATTTTGCAAATTTTATGCGTTTTTTTTTAAAAAAAAGTTCTCAAGCTCTTAAAAAATCACTCGTTACTTCCGAATATCCTACTGTCTTAAAAATCTCAAAAATTGTACCAATACCAAAGGAAATTAAAGCTTTGCTATTTGTCATTGACAAAATTTTTGAAAAATTAATACATCAGCATGCAGATGCATATTTGGAAAATAATAAATTACTTTTGATTGTCAATTCAGATTTAGAAAGGGAAGTGGAACAGGAAATGCTGTGATTGTTGTGAATGTTAAAAATAATATATGTAATGGACTAGATCAAGGACACAGTGGAGTAGCGGGAATATTTTATGATTTCTCGAAGGCTTCTGATCTCGTGGATCATGAAATATTTATTTACAAACTGCAGTACTACGGCATAATGGTTGGAGCATTAGATCTTTTCAAAAGTTACTTATTTAACAGGAAACAATATGTAGAGTTGAATGGTTGCAAAAGTTTTCTTGGTGCGGTAGAAAGCGGAGTGCCCCAAGGTAGTCTTGGGTCCACATCTAATCGTTATATATATTACGAACCTTCAATTACATGGAAAGCTATTTATGTACGTTGATGATATATCAATTTTTACCCATATAAACACGAAGCTGCTGTAAAACCGTACATGGAGAGAGATGCTTCCTTAATTTTTGAATATTCCAGACTGAACAACTAGTAATTAATGCTAAAAAGACAAAACTTGTAAGATTTAAACCTCGCTCAACCAATAATGTTGGCAGTTTTAGTATATTTTTAAATGTCGAAGAAATATTTGAAAGTCAGTCAGTTAAGTATTTGGGTTTGCACTTACAAAGTAATTTATCATGGAATCTACATATTCAGGAATTAAGATCAAAAATATCACCAGCTGTGAGATTGCTATACAAGTTCAAGAATAAGTTTGATCAACAAACGAAATTACTTCTCTACCAAGCATTGATACAGAGTCACATAAATTATCTGTTGATAATATATGGCAGTAAAAATAGCGTTGAACTTAAATGCAGAGAGTACCAAACAGAGCTATAAAAGTTATTTACAATCTACCTTTGTTATACTCAACACTATCGTTATATAAAGATGTTGCTAAAACAACTATCATAGTGCTTTACAAAATGCAAGTTTTAATGTTTGTTTTCAAATCACTGCAAAATATTGGTCGACATTCAATACATTTTTCAAGGAATCAAAATAATTTTAATACTAGACACTCTTTAAATCTTCGCATTTCGAGATGCAGACTAGAAACCACGAAACAGAGATTTGAATATATAGGTCCTCTTGAATTTAATAATCTACTACCAAACTTAAAAAACTTAGAAAGAATTTCAATTTTCAAGGAAAATTTAAAAAATATTTATTGCAAAATATAGAAATGCTTGTAACGTAGAAAATTATTTTATATATTTTTTTGTAATCTAATTTTAATAGTGTAATTGAATAATTTCTTACAAGTTTATGTCATATGCCAACTCGCCTCAATAATGTCTTCGGAGGCTGAGGCAACTTGAATTGATTGATGAAATCAAAGTTAATAAATTAATAATATTACAAAAAAAAAAAAAAATACGAAATAGTACGAAAGTTTAAAGCAGGTCCAAAAAAGTGCGCCAAAAAATGCAAGCGGAAATTACAAACGAAGTTGGAAAATCCTGCAATCCAGAAAATAATTGTCGCTTGTTATACAAAGCCGGATACAATGGTCGAAGTATTAGACAAAATCCATTTATAAGCACAGAGACCAAGCAAAAGATAGTGGATTTCGTCAAACAGTATATAAATCGTCAAACAGTATTTAAAACAGAATATAAATCAAGCAAAACTTCTGAAATACTGTATTTTTTCTGACGAGACTAAAACAATCATTTACGGATCTGATGGACGTGTTAAAGTGTGGCTAAAGCTAATTTCCGATCTCGAATTAAAAAACATGACCGGTAATTGTTAATCATAGAGGTGGTTAGCCATTGGTTTGGAGAGTGGGAAAACTTGTTTTTATTGATGGAAACATGAACAAATATTTATACCGCAATATTTTTTAAAGAAAGTGCTTTGCAGTTAGGGTTAGGAGACACCCTTATATTTCAACAGAATAATGACCCGAAATTAGGCGGCACCAAACGTGTCTTGCAATAAATCTATTGTGGCACGAGCTGTGTGACATGTTGCACCATATTCAATTCAGGAATGAAAAAGTTAGTAATCATGGCTCTATACCGATCACCATTGACTGTAACCTTCTGGCCACCATCGTTTTTGAAAAAGTATGGACCAATGATTCCACCAGCCCATAAAGCGCACCAAACAGTCAGTTTTTCTGGATTTAACGGTGTTTCGACATACACTTGAGGATTACCTTCACTCCAAATGCACTTGAGGATTACCTTCACTCCAGAAGTGCTCTTCATCGCTAAACAAAATTCGCTTATGAAAATCGGGAACAACGGTAAAATAAAATTGCACTATTTGCAAGCGTTGTTCAGGCGTGAGTCTATTTATGGTGAATTGCCAAACCAAACTGAGAATAAATCACTTGACAGCGTTAAATCGGTCACCATCTTGAAAAGTAATGCCAACATAAAGTTCTATACCTCTATAAAAAACAACCTTTAGTTAAAGAATGGCTTTTGTATACACAAAACAACTAAAAACTCCTCTCAGCCGCCTTATCTAAATTCCATCGAACCCTTATGGGTTCATCTAGGTCGTCAAATAAAAAATATAGGGGCGAAATAAACTATAAATTGTAATTATGGAAGATTGGTCGAAAATTGCTATCCCGGTGGCCCAAAATTTGGTGGTTTCAATACAATTCCGTCTTCAACATGTAACAAAAAACAAAAAATATTCTACAAAATACCAATTTTCAAAATATAATGTACAGAGTGCAAGCGTTTCTATCATAAGTTAACATATAATACATTCTGCATACTAACTTTTGTGATGTAAATTTAGTTATTTTTTTTTTTATTTTGTTGTACTTATGAAACAAATAAGCAATTTTTTTGTAATTTTTTTATAAGCATTTAAAACTGACCTTAATCTAGTCAAAACTAAATAAAAATTTTTAGTTTAAATTAACTTATAGACTTTTAATTCAACAGAGTGTTTGGTTCGAATAGCTGCATACTTATTTTTGTGATACACTGCAATTAAAATCTTATGCGTCAAAGAAAAGACATGATGCAAAAGTACGACTTTTTAAATTTGCCGAATAGCAAGTGGCATTTAGATACATATTTCAGGAAAAGTTTCTTTTAGAATGGCGGATTTTGTTCATTGTAGTCGTCTTACTATTTTACTTCGCCGGCGATTTAGAGCTATATGGTAATACCGGCAAAGGAGGGTCCTGTGATATGTACTATTGTAAATACAATTAATACATATAAGAAAAATAGATGTTGCCACAGCTGAGTGACCAAATGCTTTTATTAGTAAACGTGCTCACTACAACTACTTTTCGTAATTTTTTTATTTGAGTCTATGGATACAAGATCCTTACAGACATTAAAATGGTAAATAATACGTAAATTTTGTTATTTGAATATAAAATTAGATAAAAAAAATCTATATGGTTGTGAAGTTTATTAAATTCAGTACAAATTCTTAAAAATGGGTAGGGCTATCATAATTTGCTCTGCATACTTTAATTGCCAATGGATAAATATAGATCGTAGGATGACATGGAACATTAAAGGAAATATTGCTTTTCACTGCGATTTCCTTTTCGAATCGAAATACGCAGTAACCACCCTGAACAGACATATACGGGTCACTGAACTTCTTCTCCCAGCATTCTATATAACAAAGAACTGATCGTGCTTTGTTAATGGTTAACGAAATATGGTATAAAATTTTATTTAGCATCCAGTAAAAGTTTTTACTGGATGTTTTAAAATATATTGCACGTTTTTTTTCGGAAGAAACACATGTATCTGCACTTTTTAAGGTTCAACTCCATAAGGTTAATGTTACACCAGGAACTAAATGCATCTAAGTTTTTTTTTGCAGAAGAATCGGCGTGACGATTGTATGTTTGAAATATCTTTACGTCGCGAGGTCTACGTACAATACAACGTTTGAGAGTTTAATGGGTTTGGGCAGATCATTAATGAACAGGGAAAATAATAAAGGACGAAATGGCTTTCCTGCGGCACACCGGATGAAACTGAAATTACTTCGTTTTAAAACGAACGTTTTGAGTTCTGTTTGAAAGATATGATTAAATCCATATTAGCCAATCAACGTAAACCCCATAAGGTCAAGTTTCTTTATCAGAAATTTGTGGTTGTCCTTATCATACGCTTTACTAAATCGATGTAAATAACATCAGTTTGTTTTTGTTGAACAAACCTACGATTGACTAACGTTGTTAATTCCAAAAGTTGAACAACTTCTTCGAAAACCATACTGCGCAGGATATGATACTTGATGGGTAAGGTAATCAGTAACAATTTTCTCAAAAAGTTTGTGTATAGCGCTAAGTTTAGCAATACCTTTGTAGTTTGCAACATTATTTCTACAACCAGATTTAAATAATGCAATAATAAAAAAAATCCTTCCATATTGTAGGAAAATAACCAAACTTCAATGATATGTTGAAAATTATTGTAAGAGGTTTATTCAGTGCCGTAGCACATTTGTTAAGAAGGCAACTCAGAATACCATCCGGAACATATTTATATGAAAATTTAATCTTTTTTAAACTGCTTAAAACTGTTAATTAATCAAGAAATTAAATTGATATAGCTCAATATGACAGCTCTGATAGTTGATAAAAGTTGGATTCAACGAAATTTTCCTCAGAATAGGTGGTAGAAATGAAATCTACAAAAAAAAATTAATTATCGTCAGCTCATCAGATTCAAATTTTTAATACTTCATAACAGATGAAAATTTTTTTCGCAATTTTTATTTATTGTATCTTCAATATAATTGAACTATTAATAATTACTCATATCTTAAGTCTAAAAAAAAATATACTTGTTTAGTCCAACCAGTGCTGGACAAAAAAAATTATGTTTCACGGTTACTGTAATTTGCGGGTTATCTCTCTGATGTACGGATGAGAGAAGCAGTGTCCCTCCTTCTTAGTCGAACGTAACCAGGTTCATTTAGTATGTAACGGGCCAGTGGATTAGGATGAGTTTCAAGCTTCTTTAAATACTATATGGCAAGTTTCGCTATTTCTGCTTTAACTGATGGCACGTTTAGATCTTTATGGATGTGCGAGTTTTTTATATACCAAGGAGCAAATGTAATTATACGAAGAATCTTATTTTGGCGCCTTTGAATTTTTTCTACGATGGTAACTGAGGCAGTGCCCCATAATTGCATGCCATAACACCATATTGGTTTTAGAATTGACTTGTATAATAAAAGTTTGCAATCTAAAGCTAGAGTAGAATTTCTGCCAAGTAGCCAGTTTAGTTGGACTGCTTTCAACTTCATTTGTGTTAACTTTGTTTCTATGTGGCGTTTCCATGTAAGGCGCCTGTCAAGATGTATGCCGAGATATTTGACGTCTGAAAGCTGAGGTATCGTTTGGTTATTTATCCGAATAGGGGGGCAAGATTCTCTACGCAGTGTAAAAGTTATGTAAATACATTTTTGTTCATTCACTTTTATTCTCCATTTCTTCAACCATTTTTCTAAATGAAATAAGTGGTCTTGTAAATATCGTGATGCTACTTCTGGACTTTCGTGAATGCTTAAAAAAGCTGTGTCGTCAGCAAATGTCGATGTATGGACTCGGTCACTAGTTGGCATATCTGAAGTATACAACAAGTATAAAATCGGCCCCAATATCCTATCCTGGGGAACTCCGGCTTCAATTGGCTCAGGTGAGCTTAAAAACATGCCTTCTTTAACAATAAATTTGCGATCAGTTAAATAACTATCTAACAGCTTATATAAGTTTGCGGGAAAATTCAGTTTTAACTTATATTTTAGGCTATCGTGCCATACCTTATCGAATGCTTGAGAAACGTCGATAAAAAGCGCAAAGCAGTATTTTCTCTCTTCAAAAGTCTTCTTAACAACATTAACTAACCTGTGAGTTTGTTCGTACTATGTTTTTTCCTGAAGCCTAATTGATGGTTTGGAATCCATCCTTTGTCGCTTAGAATAGGGTTAAGCTTAGTTATTAACATCCTCTCAAACAGCGTTAACATATTTGATAAAAGGCTTATAGGTCTGTATGATTCAATTTTTGTGTGGTCTTTCCTGGTTTACAAATCATGGTAACCAAGGATACCTTCCACTCTGTGGGAAAGTACTCAAGACGTAAAATGGAATTAAAAATAAAAAGAACGATTCTGCGAGCTACACAGGGCAACTCAAATAACATCTTGTTACTGGTTTTATCAACGCCAGGGGCTTTTGTGGTGTTTAAATCCGTTATTGCTTTTCAAGATCACCAAATTCAAATCTTATCGGTACTGCAGCACTAGACTCGACAACTGGCAACTCAACTATATCAGTCGATATATTTGGGGTAAAAACATTTTTCAAATGTCCAGCAAATAAATTTCCGTTTTCGGTATCATTTCTTGCCCAGTCTCCACACGAAGTTCGCAAGGGAGGCTTACGTAAGACTGGCCTTTTAAGGTTTCTACAAGCACGCCATAACGAATAATCTGATTGAGGAGTTGCGTCTAGGTCTCCCAAATAGTTTTTTAGAGATGATACTCTTCGAGATTCCAGCATCTCTCTTAGCCGGTTCGTGCATTCTTTAAGTCTGCTTTTGAGTTGACGAGATCTCTGTGATTGCCATTCTCTACGAATTTTTCTTTACTCAGCCAAGAGCCGTTCGATATCTGCAGAATAAATTTGATTCTATCTAGCTAATTGTCGGGTTATTGTTGAATGTTGGGCAGCTAATTTGAGGCTTAGGTCAAAAACAATAAGAATCCGCTCTACGTCTTCAGGTATTCTTAGCGGGATGTTTTCCGAACAATGAGTACTATATTTCAACCAATTAATGCTTGTGCTAGTCGTTGGTGATATGATGTTTTGTTTGTCCCATATATAGACGATAGTGGGTGACTGATCTAAGGATAATTCCGATATTTGAAATCCAGGATTTGAATAAATCGATGAAATAACTAAGCTTTGATGAAATTCTTCAAAACAGATATTTGTTGCTTTAAGGTAATCCTCAAAAAAATCACGCAGTAAATAATGTTTGATTCGGGCCTTAATAAGTATTGCTGAGCCTCCACATGCTATTCCACGTTGGTCCTTAGTATCATATAAAATATAGCCATTGATTTTAAAAAAGCTATTTGTTGTTAAGTGTATCTCAGAAATCAGCATGACCTCAATCTGTTGGTTCTTGAGGAAGTATTCGAGTTCATTTTTATGTTGGCGTAAGCCGTTTGCGTTCCAGAAACATATGTTTAAACAGTTAATGGTTTGTTTAGTACCGCCTGCAACATCATAGATTGCATGCATACCATTTCTTGCATCATGCTGCTCATAAAAACTGTTTAACGAATGCACTAATGTCTCGATGCTTGTTTCGAGACGATTATCGTTACCAGATGGTGTTTGTTCTTTAGGTTCTGGGTGCAAATTTGGAGTAGATTTGGTTGTCGGTGTCGCTTTATGTACTGAATATGATTGATTTTACCATATCTGCATATGAAACATGTTGTGTTGTTGGTTGGGCTAACTGAGGATAATGAGCATTTGCTCGATATTGTTGGTGCTTAGCAGGAATATTTAATTTTTGAGTGGTTTTTCATACCGTGGCAAAAAACTGGACGGTCTCTGTAGTTAGCAGGTGGTTTCCACCGCAATTGCTACAATTTTTAACTTTCGAGTCATCCCTTGCTTTGTCGCATTAGGCGGAAAAATGTAGCTCGCCACATACAACGCAAACCGGAGGCAACTTACAGTAAGCCCTAGTATGACCATATTCTTGACAATTTAGATACTGGACAGGTCCTGGACGCTTATGCGGCTCCTCTACAGTTATTTTACGGTGTAGCAGGTATTTCAGATTGTAAATGGGGTGCATTTCGTTCTTCTTCAATCTGATATCTCCAGGTTCCAGTTCAACGCGAAATAGTGGTTGGGGGACACGTTCCCGATTACGGAGATTATCTACACTTTTTATTTTAAAACCCGCTTTTTGGAGTCCGGCTCTTATTTCAGCTGGATCAACGACTAATGACTACCTGTAGACCTTTGCTTCTCTTCAGATGATAGGTATAAAAGTTCTTTTTGCAGTGTTCAAACTCGCTTACTGCTTTACGATAACTACTTTCATCAATAAATTGTATTTTTGTCTCATCAATGTTACCACGCTTGATGGGAATTACATAAAATGAGTTCTCGCCAATAATTGTAATTAAATTTTTTATTAAATCGTTCGAATTTTTCTCCCTTAAATAAACTGGAGGTGGTTTGAACGACTTAAGTGCCGTTTTATGTTCACTTGTTTCACTATCTAAGATAGCAAAACGATTATGGGAATTTATTGCGTTAGAGTCCTTTTCTTTATGTACATTAGAAATTGGTGCAAGCTGCGAAGATTTACGGCTTCGACCTCTTTTTAATACCGTTATGTATCTGGCCATTCCCACTTGCTCTTGGGTTTTTCTATCCATATTTGTGTTGGTAACACTTTGTTCAGAAGGCGACTTGTTTGTAGTTATTTTATTGTAATCGCTTATCAAAAGCGACGAACAAGATTGGGTACTTAAAACTGGCGTAGTATTTAAACACAAATTATTTTCAGTTTTTTTGTTTTTATTTATATCAAAATTTTCTACATTTTTTTACTTAAATTATCAAAGTGATAATGCCGTTGTAAAAAAAAGAAAAAAAGAGAGAAAAAAAATGTTTACAGACAACTTTGTTGTTGTATTAAAAACAAGTTTGTTTTTTGTGGCGTTTGTTTGAATTTATTCACACTTTTGTTTTTGTAAATTGCGAGCTTAAAAAAATAGCGTCCGCACTTATCAACGCACATAACTAAAACTGACAGATGAAAATGTCATTGGAGTTGACAAACTTGTAGAAAGTTCTTGGAATCCACTTAAAACTGTTTCGAATTTTTTTAAAGTAAACAGAGTAACACGATTGATCAATTACGTTATATTGAGCACGACTAACAGAATACTTGGCATAGCCAATAAACGATATTTAGCTATAACCAGATACTTAGAGCGGGTTTTTAAGGTGGAGATCAGAGATTTAGTCATCCTTAATCTTTGTTTTTAGTTTTTAAGATAATGGGTCTAATTATTGATTCCGAACGGTACGGAAAATTCAACGAAAATAAATATCGATCGATATGCACATTACAATTATTCATTCCTGAGGTATAAACTTTCCGCGAAATCGATTTAACATCTCTGTTTTGATTAAATCTGAGTTGATTTTGTGTCAGCTGTTGGTAAAAAAAGACATTTGAATTTTTTTTTAACACAAAAGCGCGGAAGAAATATGGATACAATAGCCATTTTTGAGGTTAGTAGTGACGAAGATTGCAAAGGCATTCGGGTGGAAAGAAGAGTTTTGCGGTATAAATCTGACGATGTGTTGCAGATGAATGATACGGAGTAAGTTAAAATAAAGAAATTTAAATAAGTATATGTTTAATGAAATATTTATGATTAATTCTACAAATTTAAAAAAAAAAAAAAAACGTTTTTATAAGGCAGCATTTAGATACATTTTGTCTGAGCCTGAGTCTACGAGTTCAGGAAGTGAACGGCAACGAGCACTTTCTCCAAAAGATAAACTTTCGACTTGTTTAAGGTTTTTTGCAGAAGACAGCTATCAGCATAGTGTTGGATTTTAATGTTAATATAGGGCAATCAACGTTTTGCAAAGTGCTGGCTGAAGCTTTAAACAAGTTAGAGAATTTGTTGTGCAGTAAATGGATATCAATAAGCATGAATGCAGATGAGGAAAGAATGGCGAAAATGGCTTTCTATGAAAAATGTCGTATTCCAAATGTAGCAATGGCTGTGGATGCAGGGGCGCGTTGGCTAAACCCACAAGAAATGTGCTGATTTCTTTGCCATAAGTTAAACATTGCTTCTAGTTGTAATTTATGTGTGTACTTTTCTTACAACCCTATAAAAATATTTTTCAAAAACAAAACAGATAAACTAAAACAAATTTTCTTACATTTTAGTTCTTTCCGTCAGCTTTTCGTTACAAGATTTAAACGTAAGCAAAATGAAGAAAAATGTCTACATTGCGGAATTAATAATATGGCAATATAGTCATTGTAGAGATGATACCACACAACGGAAAAATACGGCAGCAACGGAACCAATAATTGCTAATTTTGCTTCCGCACAAAAATTGCTTTCCGTAACCGCGGAACGGAATCAATAATGAGACACAATAAATAACTATTTTTATTTACTAGTTTAAGCGACCAACGTTAGTGGTTTAAACTTGCATGAAATAAAAACACACACACATGCATACATACATACTTATATGAAAATATAAGCATTTAAAAAAGGAAAAATATTTTTTAGAAAACGTATAAAATGAATAAAACAAATACTAGCAATTTTTTCTTCTTCTCAAGACAACACATTTTTTTTATTTTTTATAAAATGAGACATTTATAAAAAAAATTTTACCATTTTTTGTTGTTTTTTGTTGTTCAGTATGGTAACTCAACAAGGTTTAAAATACCTAACAAACGTTCAATTATATTATCGACATCTTTAGTAGTGCGAATTTTAATAGATTTAAAAGCAGATTCAACCAGTTTGTATTATTTAAAATCACGGTTAACATATAGCAGTTGGTTTTTTTTTTTTTTGTTTCCGCTAATTGAAATATTAATGACTTTTGACAAGAAATAGTATCAATAAAAAACGGTTTAAACGAAAAATGTTTTGGAAATATTTCTAATTTTATATTTAATTTGTTATCTCTGCCACATAGCTACGTCGCAGCTGAATGCAAATTTTTAACTCTATCGCTTATAAAAACCAAATTAAGAAATAAACCTGAAGTAAATTCTATCAACAGTATGTTGATTAGGTATGTGAGACATACCTAATCAAATATAAAATAATTTAATTTTAAGTGCTAATGAAATATTTTACCTAAATAATTTTTTTATAATTAACATTCTTTGTCCTACAAATGATCTCAAACAGATTGAAAAATTTGTTGATATTAATGTATTTAATACATGCCAATAATCATATAAACGGGTATCTTCTGTAATCCGAAACCGAATGAAATTGAAATCGAATAAATTTTTGAAGAAAAATATAACTTAGTTGCGTCTATTATTTATGTATATAAAATAATATCAAAATGTTGTAAGATTTAAAAGTTATGACAATTTAAAATTTCATTCGGATTCAATTTCACTCGGTTTCGGATTACAGAAAATACGCGAAAATGTGTTATGTTTCATTATTCTTTTTGAACAGTAAATGTTAAATACATACACAAAAAGACTGAATAAGATTATTTTAGTTCGCGGCATTTTAAATGTAGATATTTATAAATTTCATTATATATTTTTTTTTCATTATTATTTAAATTAAATAAATTATATTGCAAACCTTTATTTTACTTAATAAAATGTTTTTAAAAAACATTAATTGGTATATTAATTGAGTTTTAAGATTTGGTCCGATGCAAACGGTTTTGGTCCATTTTTTGGAAAATGTTGATACAAAAAAAATTTCCAACGGCAACACTGTTTAGGATCTTATTATATCTATAACCAGTTATCGCTCCTAAAACCGCCTGCTGACGTAAGAGTTTTTGGGCGTCTGCAATGGCCACTCGTCTATAAGAGATGGAATAATATCCCGAATGTCATTGCTGTAGACGAAAGTTCTGCCGAATGTGACGGGGAGACGGATCTTGAATGACCACTTCATGGTTAGGGTAAGTGGTAAGGTGACAATTCACCAGGTATTGCTTTGTCAGTAGCTCATTGTGCTGCCTGACCGGCAGTATCCTGGAGGGTTACTGCGTATTTCGATTCGAAAGAAAAATTGTTCGAAACACAATGTAAAAGACATAAAAATTCGAATGATTTTTCTATCGAATCGAAATACGCTGTCACCCCCCTGGTCTCCTCAAGAAGGTGATCTATGTTAGTCATTCTGACACTTCCAGTAGCGATTCTGAGTGCATTATTTTGTGCAGAGGAACGAGGTCCATATAGGGGCAGTATAACAAAAAAAAAGCGACCAATTGCTTTGAAAGTTGTTATTGTGGTCTCTTTAGTTATTCCCAAAGAGGTGCCTGCAAGAGCTTCTAGGACTTTGTTCCGAGATTTCACTTTCTGGTTGATGTAGGTGGCGTGCGAAGCGAAGTGAAGGAGGCTGTCGAAGGCCACGCCTAAAATTTTTGGGTTTTGTACCGTAGGGATACGTCGGCCTTCGATAGAGATGTCTAATTCCATTTTTATTTTTTTAGGGACACCGAAGACTTTGAGGGTGATAGCTGAAGTCTACGTTCCTGTATAATTGTGAGATGACGGCCAAATATTGGGTAATTTTAGCACTTATGTCTTGAATGTTAACAACAGATGAATAGATGGTGCAATCATCTGCATAAGACACCATCATGACTCCTTGTGGTGGGGCAGGAAGTTGTGCAAGATATAAGTTGAAGAGTATAGGTGACAGTACTCCTCCTTGTAGCACAGCCATTTTAATCTTGCGATATTTAGACTTCTGGCATCTGAACTCAACAAACACTTGTCTGCGACTTAAATAGTTGGCAACTTAACGTTTGACATAATTTGCAAGTATAGAGTTCGAGATGTCAATAATCAGCAAAGAGTGGGCAACCCTGTCAAATGCCCTAGATAAGTCTAAGGGTGCGTACAGAGTGGCCGCTTGTTGCCCAGCCGAGCCGACTGACGCTTATTGCTTGAACTTGTTCATGCGAGAAACAAGTTTGAGTGTGCATAGTGGATGCGAGAATCAGCGCTGATATTTTATCTATTATTTGTGTGTTATGTATGTTTGTATGCATTTGGGTTTGTTGTTCATTCGAGTTTGTGAAATTGAATTATTCTTGAAATGTTTATTACATTTTTTTTTTTTAAATTTTGTTTATAAGTTTTTTTTTTAATTTTTTATAATTGTTATAGTTTAATTTAATTTTTATTATTTACTAGCTATCCCCGGTGCGCTTCGCTACACCCATCCACAAAAAATACAAAAAAAAACACTTGAAAGATAAGTATGACCAATCTTTACGACAAAACGCATGCTAATCTCAAGTCAAAAATATTTCCATCCAACCTGTTTTTTGCTAGACTATACGTATTAACACAATAACAATTGTTTACTTTTAGTGGGATGTGCCACTCCCAGTACTCTTATCCAGTCTGTATTTTGCTAGACTATGCACAGTAGTATGAGGGTTACTTTTGCAAAGTTTCAAGACTATACCTAATGTAGTTCTCTAGGTACGCGATAATAATTTTTCACTTTGTATAGGAGGTGCCACGCCCTCCATTCAAATTCAGTCTGTGTTTCTCTGCACAATGTATCTTAATATGGGGGTTACTGATGCAAAATTCCAAGGCGGTACCTATTGCAGTTTTCTAGATACAGGATAATAATTTTTACTTTGTAATAATTTTTCACTTTGTATGGGCGGTACCACGCCAACTATTCCGGCCATAACTCATGAGCCAATACACATACGGAAACCGTTTATACATAAAAATCTCGGTATTATCGTCACTTTTCATATAAACTTTGCAGAAACAAAATCGGTTCACGCATTCCAGAGAACATCAGTTACTAACACAATGAAACATATATATATATATATATATATATATATATATATATATATATATATCTGGAGCGAAATAGCTGGCATGTTTTGCTCAGCTGGCATATTTTGCTCTGTTCATGATCGGAGATTGCAGGGGAGATGTTCATTGAGGTCTTTATTGCATCTATATCCGTACATGGTAGTAGTGACCCTCAATTGAATCAAAAGTTTCTGGGCCGTCACTATGGACATCAACGTAGGATAGAATAACATCACGGATGTCATCGAGATAGTGACGAAAATCCTGTCGGATGTGGCTAGAAGGGAGATCTTGGGAGAGTATCTGATTATTAAGATGACTTGGTAGGTGACATGTCAACAAGAAATGCCTGGTCAACAACTCACTATGTTGTCTGACTGGCTGTATTGGTCATGTGGACACATTCAGTTGCAATTCAGAGTGCATTATTTTGGGTGGTATGTAAGGTTCGCCATTGGGTGTTGCTTAGAAAAGAGGTCCATATCGGGCAGCGTAATTTAAAAGAGAGCGACAAATCGCCTTATACGTCGCTTTTTCTTTTGTCATATTTCATCATTGCAATGTTTGGCTGCGAGAAAACGTGAAGAAACTTGACAAAGACCACCCCAAAATGTTTGGGTTGTTAACCGTAGGGATACGTCTGCCTTCAACTGAGATGTTTAATTCCGTTTTCGCCTAAGAAGTGAAAAGGAACACCGGCAACTTGACTTTAAAGTGATAGCTGGTGTTTACGTTCCTGCAGGATTTTCACGATGGTGGCCATATAGTAGGAAATTCTGGGACTTATTTCTTCAGCTGTTGTCGAAAGTTTTTTTCTCGGGAAAAAACATTCGGTTGGTACAGGTGTTGCTGAGTTAACAATCTTTGGCCAAGTGATACTCGAGTCGTTCCGGAGCGAAGATCCAATTGTCGTGGGAACGACAAAAGTTTGTTGTGCCACCCGGTGGCATAGATATGTTAACTTCGATTGTAAGATGATGACCGTTTTCCGGAACGGAAATTGGATGAGATTGATTAATAGTAATATAAACACACTCATTAACAAAACCTAAATTCAGCAGTATTAAATTTTTATTATATACTCCATTTAGTTGTTGAAGATTTAGATCAAGTAGTTTTTTTACGAAATCCATGACATACTTATTTGTCCTCGAGGTTGGGATACAATATCCGTCATCAGCTGAAAATTTCCATGATATCGAGGGCGTTTTAAAGTCCCTAACGGGTATTATAAAATTGTTCAGGTTTGCAGCATTATTTTATTTATTTACTCATTCATTTAATTATTTTTTTTTTTAGTTTAATTTCATAGACATATTAAATTTTTTGAACTTCCTCTCCAGGAATCAGCTGTTTTTGCATTAAATTAATAGCAGCCACCACCTGGTCCTTAATTCAATTTTGTATTTAATAGTTTTGTTGTGCAGTCGATATCTCTTCTTGTCTTCGACAAAATACATAGTAAGGATGACTAATATGAACTTAAGTTTTTGCGCCTTCTCTGTTATTACAATCTTTTTTATTGAAAAACGCCGAAACTTATAAAAATCTACTATACATTATATTGTCTTCGTTTTCTATTTTTAAAGGGAAATTACTACATAAACATGGTAATTTTCCAAAAATTTTGTGTAACTATGTATTTTTTAACACGTTTTGGATTGGGTTAAAGTTTCAATTTTACCAACCTGTGCGGTTAAATTTTTAAGTAGTAACCAATTTGAGTTCCAGTTAGAATTTGTTCCCGACCAACCACCAGTGCGACCACCGCCTAGCCAACCATTGGCATTACCAGGATTTATTACATTAGGTACGCCGACTCCACCAGTCTTGTTGCTTCCCAGACCTGGTGGCGGTCCGCGTGAAGTCTTGTTCATTGAAGACCAAATTTCTTGCTGTGTATTATCCGACCAACTATTTACACATTTAAAAATATTTATTAAAAAATTATATTAAACAATTTATGGTAAATATAAAACCTGGGAAAATTCTGATTGCTGGATGAGGGATTAAAACTCCACGTTGATGACGACGTTAGTCCTAATGATGGTAAATCAGTCGGGGAATTTTTACTAACAGCATTAGAAAAAATATCAGCATCTTTTGGCGTCGGATTTATTGATAACGGAGATCTAGCTACACTTCCAGGAGTTATACTTGGATCATCCTCAATGCTTTTTATCTGCGAACCCTTAAATTAGATAAGTTGTACATATATCTCATTTTTAAATCAGGAAATGAAGACAATTTGCTGTGCTCATATATCAACACGGTAAAAAATTGAAAGGTTTTTGTTAATATGCATTTATTCCAGATTAAAAAAAGAGTCAAATGGGGATGGCAAGATGATTTTTGAAATTCATTTCCTGATTTTTATTAAAGTATTTACCTTCCAAGGTTTTCCAGGCTCAAACTCCTGTACCAAATCGGTATATGCAGTTGCAGTTGAAGGCTGTCCAACTGACCAGTCTTTATTCTCACTATCATTTGACGGATCTGGCCAACCATCATTTATGTTTCGCCCAGTTGACCACGTCCTGAAAATTATATTATCAATTAAATTAAATTTCTATTATATCAAAAATGTTTGGCTAAACTAAAAGCAAAACGTATCCAAAGTAACAAATAAAGTCTACAAATTTAAAAGGTTATCAAGGTCTAACATTAGCTACGCGATCTGTTTTAATTACCATATATATAAACGGTCGTCTACTGTATTATTGCTAATGCATTTATTTCGTATTTCCAATACAAAAGCTATTTTTCGGTTGAGAAATGCTCAACTGTGCAGTAATAATTTTATTTCTATAATTAGAACATTTTTAATGGCATCAAAATTGAAGATTTAAGCAGACCCATATTAGATTATTAACTTAAGAAACTTTAACGGTAGAAAATTAGCACTTTCTTGTGAATTACGATTCGAGCGATAAGGCACATTTTACCTTGAACGCGTTGTTTGTTAACTGTCAAAATTGTCGTAATTTGGTGTTGGAGAACCATTGGTTATGGGCAGGTTAGCACTGCCCATTATTCTTGTAAATTGAAATGAGTCAAGCCGTACCTGTTAGTGGTGTTCTATGTCGCGAAGTGATGGCAGAATTCTTTATACCTAAATTGTATGATATTGAAAAAACCATTTGCTGAAGATTAATGATAACCTTGGTAATTTTGACATCCAATGGCAGAAGATAGTAGCATGTGCGATTTTGTTTTATTTTTTCCTAATCTATGAGGGGAATGAGATCGCTGTTGAACGACCTAGAATGAGGTCTGCCTTGATATCTGAGATGAATAAGTGTACGATGCAACCAATGATCAGTCACTACTACAGGGAACATTTATATTTTAAAATAAGGCCAAAGAAAGAAAAACAAACTATTTTTAAGGCTGCTAAGCGCTTGCAGGAAGGCTCCCTAATGTTTGACCACATTATTAATCTAATGCAGCATGTTTGCCACAAAAACACGATCTGCAAATGAGGGAATTTATGGCAAAGGTAAATAATCTCGACAATGATAATCGCCGGAACAATTGTTTAGATAAGCTGAAAAAAGTTATGCACTGCCGTTAAGAGTATATCTGGTTCCTAGAAGTAATAATCTCGCAGCTATAGGCTTCAACAATTCTCTGCATACGGATGCAAACAAATACACACAACTCTTCGCAGAAAATTTATTGAACATCCCACCTTGTAGAATCGGTACAAAAGATAAATAATAAGGGGAACTAAGAATCTCAAACAAGATTTGCATCATTCTCAGTCAAGTAAGAAACATTATCTCGATGGCAAAACCCTCTAAGGCTTTTGCCCCTGATGTCGTAGCGCTGGAATATATGACACGCTTCTGGAGCTCTCAATGCGTCAATTGGTCGCCCGAATCATTCTAATTCTAAAACCAGACAAACCCGCCACATAATTGTCGTCCCCACGACAATTGGATCTTCGCTCCCATTGTATCACTCGGGTCGTTCCGTTGTCAACTCAGCAACAGCTGTACCAACCGAAAGTTTTTCCTCAAGTCAGCAAAATAAGCCACTTTTTTTCCCAAGTACTATTAATTATAGCTGTCATCAAGCAAAACCCAGGTCCACAAATCTGGATTTGCTCACTGTGTCACAACAGAATAACCCGCAACATTATATCTGTCAAATGCTCAGTTTGTGAAAACTGGTGTCACCTGAAAAAGTGCTCAGGTCTCACCAGCCACCGCAATTGGACTCCAAGTTTGTGGCGAGTTGTTGTTACAATCAACCAATTAACTCACATTCACCCTTATTCCATTTATCGTCATCAATTCAATACAAAACTAGTATGCCATAAGAGCAGTGTAACGATGTCGATGGTTTATCGTTTTTAGCGTTCCGTACACAAAGTGTAAAAACGTTACCCTATTGTTTTCGCTACAACGTCTGTCCGTCTGTCAGCGCCTTTTATCTCTGGAACCGTAATAGGTAGACTCTTGAAATATTCACAGATGATGTATAGCTGTTGCCGCTATAGCAACAAATGCTAAAACTTATAGGGTGTTCCGATAGAGAGGTGTTATTCACGATATGTGCATATTTCGTGAACTGTAGGTGGGATACACTTGAAATTCACAAACAGTAATTAAAAGTTAGTTCACTATATAAACAACTATAAAAAAATAAAACTAAAAATTAAAGGGTGTTCCGATAGTGGTGTGATTTGCATGTATAAGGCCTAAGTTTTGAACCATAATAGGTAGATGCTAGAAATTTTCACAGATGGTGTATAGCTGTGGGCGCTATAGTAGCATATACTAAATCTTATAGGGTGTGCCGATAGAGAGGTGTTATTTACGAATATGTGACTTTTTCTTCAACTGTATTAAGAATACACTAAAAATATGCAAGCAGTAATTAAAACTTGGTACGCTATATAAAGAAGTCTAAAAAATAAACTTAAAAATTGAAGGGTGTTCCGATAGTGGTGTGATTTGCAAGGCCTAAGTTTTGAACCAAAATAGGTCGACTCTTGAAATTTTCACAGAAGGCGTATAACTGTGGCCACTAGAGTAGCAAATACTAAATGTTATAGGGTGTTCCGATAGAGAGGTGTTATTTGCCTTTATTTCTTGAGCTAAAGGAAGCAACCACTTAAAATTTGCAGTGATGTAAACTATGTTCGCGTTATAAGCAAGTATACAATATTAAACCTAAAAATCAACGGGTGTTCCGTTAGTGACGTGATTTGTATATATATGGCATAGGTTTTGAACGATAATAGGTAGACTCTTGAAGTTTTTACAGGATGAGTATTACTATGGCCACTGTAACAAATAGTAAAAATTAAAGGGTGTGCCGACAGTGACGTGATATGCATGCACATTGACTAATTTTTAACCATAATAGATAGTCTCTTGAAATTTTCACAAATGGTGTATTACTATGACCCCTATAAAAATATAAAATTTTGAAGAGTTTTTCGACAGTGACGTGTTTTGCATTTATAACGACATATTTTTTGAACCGTTCCAGTTTGTATAGAAGATGTGTTGCCATGGCCGTAATGACAATTACTAAAAATAATTTTTAATAGTAATAGATAGACTTTTGATATATTCATACAAAGAGAATTGCCATGGCCGCCATAGCAAATAACAAAATTAAAGGGTGTGCCGACACCCTGTGTGTACGTAAATAGCCTTATTTTTTGAACCGTAATAGGTAGACTCTTTAAATGTTTACAGTAGAGGTTGTACTTCGGCCGTTGTAACAATTACTAATATCTAAAGGGTGTTCCATCAGTGACATGTTTTGCACGTATATTACCTTTTTCTATAGATAGTGTATTACCATGGCCGCTATAACAAAAATTGCTAAAATTTAAAGGGTGTTCCAACAGTGATGCAATTATGTCTTTAATTTTAAAATTAAAGGGTGACTCATAAGACATGAAAAAATTAACAACTTGAATTTTTAAAGTCGTACTAAACATAGTACGGAACCCTAAGTGTGTGAGTCTAACTCGCACTTGACTAATTTATTTAAAGCACATCTCTAACAATTTAGACAGCTGCTTTTTTTTTTTTTTTTTTGTTTTCAGTTTTTATAAAGTTTTTTTTGAAGGAGACCGAAATATTCACAAAAATATAAAAAATAAAACGGACCTAAAGTTTTAATATAAACTATTATTCATATAACTTTAAATAACTAAAATGTTTTTGTTTCTGATTGTAATTCTGACCCGAGTGATGTGGAAAAGAAAAAAGAATTGGTGTTACAAAGAAGATTAATAAGGCAGAAATCTAATATAATTCAATTACCCGATGAAAAGTAAGTAATAAATTAAGTGTTCTTTCTATTTGCTATAAGTTAATTTCTTTGAAAGGTTCGAAAGCTTTTTTTCGACTAAATAGGCATTTAATATCGTTGCAATTCTTTCCCACTGCTTTTTGAAGTCACTGGGAAGACTGCCTTATTGGAAACTCTTGGCAAGTGCTGGATTTTTTTCCATCTCCTCCACTAACTTAATAAATTGTATACTGTTGGTAATGTTTTTTTTTTTCTTTTTCCATTTTTTAAAATTAAAATTGTGCTATTGCTAAACAAATTTAAAAACACTAAAACTGTTTCGACACAAACCAGACCGACTATAAAATCAGAGCCAATTTAAATCGATGCCGTCGTTAACGTTTCGTACGGCATTCGAACAATGCATCGACGCTTATCGATAAAATTTGATATTGATGATGGGCATACCGATTTACAACAATCGACGCAAAACGACATCGTTTCGTATTGATGACGCTAAATGGAATAAGGGTCATTGTTTTATTTGTAACACAGAAATTCGGAGGAACGTTACATCAGTTTAATGCAATGGTTGTAAAAGAAAATGTCATATGAGGCGCTGTACAGATTTAAGCTGCCAGCATCACCCTAAACTCAACGGCGCAATCAGTACCTAGTCCGGCAATGTATATATGTACAAATGTTATAATTATTAATATAAATATTAAATTTTTAAACAAAATAAATTTTTTTATATTTTTGTTTCACCTCAACAGTTTTTAGTACTTAGAGATGGATTTTAATGGCAAATAAGTACTAACATAACACCGAAACTCTGTGACATACACAACATTTAGATGTTGTAAATCACAATCCGATAAAATTAAGTTGTTAGAGTCGAGACAACACAACTTTTCTGTATTGTAAACGATAATCGGGCCACGTATGAACGCACAATTGCGGCAGGCTTAGACTTATCTAAGGCATTTGACAGGGTTGACAACTCTTTGTTGATTAATGACATCTCGATCTTTACCCTTCCCAACCATGTCAAATGCTTGGTTGCCTATTATTTAAATGGCACACAAGCGTTTGTGGAGTTCAGAGACCAGAAGGAGGAGTCACCTATACTCTTCAAAATCTATCTTGCACAACTTCCTGCACCACCATAATATGTCAAGATGCTGTCTTATACAGATGATTGCATCATATATTCATCTGGTGTTAAAATTATAGGCATAAGTGCTAAAATTACCCAATATTTTTTTTTTTTTTTTTTTTTTTTTTTTTTTATTCTTCATTTAATGTAACTGAGCCTTGTAGGCCATATATAGTTATTAAAAGCTACTAACAAATAACTTTACTACATTTTAATATAATTTAAACATTTATAAAAATTAATAGTATTTATATAATTAATAAGTAAAATAAATATATAAGAAAACACTATATAATACATTAATAAAAATAATCAATGATTATCCTCATTTTATAGCAGCAGCAATAAAGTGACAAAGTACAAATTAAAAGAGAAATCGGTAATCAAAAATGTAACATTCGAAGATCATGCTCTATAACATACTTTTCAAGATTTCTTTTAAAATCTCGAGGTGAAACAGAAAACAATTTTAACTCTCTAGGCAGGTCATTCCACATCCTTGACATTCTTATTTGAAAAGATTTATCATATATATCTAAATGAAATCGGGGATATTCTAATAGTGGGTTTCTGTTACAATGTATAAAATGAAAATTATTAACAATATACTCTGGGTGGCCATTTACCACAGTTTTGTAGAAAAAAAGTAAAACTCTTATATTAACATAATTTTGAAACGAACATCCTAGAAACTGTATGACATAAGGTGTAATATGAGTTCGTAGTTTTAGACCATACACAAATCTAACAATTCTATTGAAAAATTTCTGAAATCTTTTGAATTCGCTACTTGTAGTACCAGTAAATATTTCGACGCAATAAAGAATATGCGGCATTAACAAAGCTTTGGCAACTCGTTTTTTAATCCACAAAGGAAGATACAAATCTAGAGAATAAAGTCTTCTCAATAAAAATGATATTTTTGATGAAATATAATCAATATGAGATGAGAAATTCAAGCTTTTCTCAATAAAGACTCCAAGACATTTCATTCTATCTACAAAATCTACTCTTGCAACTTCATTTCATGTTCAAATTTTCTTTTTGCAAGCTTATAATATTTTTCTTCTATATCCACTTGTCTTCTTTTGTATCTAACTAAAGATTTTAAATTGAGGTCTAACTAAAGATTTTAAAAGAGGTCAACTCTTCCAAGAGTAATGTGGAGCGCTTGTGGTACTCCATTTAACCATTCACTTGCTTTTCCAGCAATGTCTGCTTTTTTGGCACAGCGCGATTGAATGGTGATCGTCTTGTGATGGGCGTGCGGGCAGCTGACGAGCAACGCGGTGGGGAAGGATCAGACACCAATTCATCCGTCTCCCTCAGATCATTAGTTATGCAGTTGAGGATATGTGCAACATCTTGCTCGACGTCGTTATTGCTTGTGGCCGTACCAGTGTCGTCGCCGGTTGGGGGGATACTGTTATTTACACCAAATTTCCGGAACCCACTCATACCATCAACCGCCTCCCTCATTTCAAGTAAATCAATTACACCTTCTTCGAGTGCGGTAAATTAACACATTTTTGCCGGACCACCGCCTGTGCCCGAAAAACTAATGCGGTTCTTCCGCAATTTGGCCTTAAGATGGGTCTTGTGATCTGCCCAAAACTAAACAAAAAAAATTATTTTCATTTATGGGTAAACTATATACTACTTTTTTCCAACCGACCACTTCCCGCATTGGTGGACCGGGTGCATTCAGATTTTTTGCCAATCGTGTCCATAAATTGTTGGTGGCTTGTTTGGCGTCCGGAGCTTTTATAGCCCTTAGCCAACTGCGGATGCTCTGTCATAAAATTAAGCATAATTTCAAATTGTCTTTGCTTCGTATTAATATTTTTCGTAGCATTTTCCCTATTGAAAAAGATTTGTATTAATGTTTATCTATTAATATACATAAATTTAACAAATACTTACATTTTCAGCATTTGGTGTCGATGTTTTGTTTTATTTAAATTTTTTAATATTTCATCCCTTAGCTCAAAATCAAACGAGTACTAATGCCAACTTTCGAGCGACTTTGACATCTACATTCGAACTACATAGTGATGCACATCCGAAAGTAGAGTACGAGTATCCAATAATCGGATACGGCAACTCGAAAGTAGCAAATGTATTTACGAATTAGAGTTAGTTGGTACGAAAAATCCGTATCCGTAATATTTAACTATCGAATCGAGTTACATAGTAACCCCCCCGGGGGGGTTACTGCGTATTTCGATTCGAAAGAAAAATCATTCGAATTTGTATGTCTTTTACATTGTGTTTCGAACAATTTTTCTTTCGAATCGAAATACGGATACTGCCAGTCAGGCAGCACAATGAGCTACTGAAAAAGCAATACCTGGTGAATTTTCAACTTACCACCCACCCTAACCATGAAGTAGTCATTCAAGATCCGTCTCCCCGTCACATCAGGCAGGACTTTCGTCTCTATCGCAACGACATTCGAGATTTTATTCCATCTCCTATAAACCGAGTGGCCATTGCAGAAGCCCAAAAATTATTACATCAACAAGCGGTTTTAGGAGCGATGAATGGCTATAGATGTAATAGGGTCCCAGGCAAACAAGAACTACCTTAGCACAATTAAGGGCCGGAAGCTGCAGTATTCTCAACTGCTACCGCGAGCGTATAGTTCCCGGCACTTTAAATCGTTACCCAGCCTGTCTTCAAAGCCCCCATTACACGGTGCCTTTAATTCAATGTCCTAACAGGCCTACGGATCTGCGCCCCATTGACCTATGGTTAAGACCGATTGAAGTTGCGCAATTTCTCCAGATCCAATTTCCACCCACGTCACAATTTTTACAATAATTAATATATACTCCAGCTCCACCCACGTGACACTTTTTACAATAATTAATATATACTCCTTAAATCTTTTCAGGAAAACATTCCGACAACAACAGAGCTGTTACAATAACAACAACCACAAAGTGAAATCTCAGCACAAAGTCCTAAAGGTGGGATCACACGATTGCCGCAAATGCAACAATTTGGCCCAATTTTTATTGTGCTAAATTGCCGCATAATTATAAAGTTGTCCCAATCATATTCTGTTCATTCACATGAATGCCCTATTGTGTACAAATTTGATTGCCACAAAACGTCGAAAAACAATTGAGCAACAATAAGCCGCAGCCCAGTCACACGGTTTTGTATTGTAATTATGAAAATCAGCTGAGCGAACTTGAAAAATTGTGTTTTGTTTAGTGCATAAAAATTGTTTGTTTGTTAAAGCAAAAAAAAAATTTGCATCAGCATATGTAAATCAAATATACAAAAAAATTAGAGCACTGATGGGTCATATGAGAAGACCTTAAAATTTGGAGAAATATATAGCCAGAAGATTAAAAAATGTTATAAGAATTTACAAATTTTATTTGTATGAATGTCGAAACCTTCAAAGATTTATTGGAACTGGTGTTACCATATATATATTCGTAAACAGGACACAAACATGCGCATGGCTATTCCAGCTCTTGAACGCTTAGCATAAATGTGAGAATATAATAAAAAAAATTATTTATAATATGAATATTTCATAAAAAATTATGAAATAATCATTATTTCAAATTATTATTATTTGTGCTTACAAAAGAAACATGACCATATTATTTAAAAAATGTAAATTGCCGCGTATTGGTAACGTCTATTGCAGCACATGAACACAATAAATATGACGCGTTTTTATCATTTTTATTGCCGCATGATTGCCAATTTCCCAGTCACACGATTGTCGCACCAGAGTTGCATTTTATTGGGCAAAACTGGCACAATATTGGCCTCGATTGCCGCTTGTGCTAATTTATTGTGAAATCACACGATTGGCGCATAATATAAGGCAATATTTGGTGCATTGCGGCAATCGTGTGATCCCACCTTAAAAGCTCTTGCAGGAACCTCTTTAGGAATAGCTAAAGATCCCAAAATAACAACTTTCAAGGCAATTGGTCGCACTTTCTTTAGTTATGCTGCCCCTATATGGACCTATTTCCTCAGCGACACAAAATGGCGAGTTTTACAAACTGCACAAAATAATACACTCAGAATCGCTACGTGATGTGGCCGAATTACTGATAGATCGTCTTCATGAGGAAACCAGGATATTTCCGGTCAGGCAGCACAATGATATACTGACAAGGTAATTCCTGGTGGCATGTCAACTGCCCACCCACCCCAAGATATCTTGATGGTTTCTTATGCAGAGGACTGCAGAATTTACTCATGTGGCGTTTAGATTGAAGACGTAAGTGCCCAAAATTTCCAATTATCTAACTACCATAATGGAATTTCTGGAGGGTTGTACACTCCAGGTATCCCCATTGAAGTCGTCGGTGTGTCTTTTCACTGCTTGGACAAAAGAAGTAAGGACGGAGTTTAACATCTCAGTGGAACTCAGATGTATCGCAAAAATTCTAGGGGTGGTCTTCGACAATCTCCTTCACTTCCCCTCGCATGCCACGTATATCAGCCAAAAAGTGAAATCCCGAAAAAAGGTTACAAAAGATCTTTCTGGCATCTCTTGAGGCATGAAAAAAGAAATGATTATAGCGACCTATAATGGTCGCAGGCGGTCACTACTACCATGAATGCGTACAGATCATAGTTAACCAAAGCTGTCAATAAATGAAATGCGTCTGTATTGGATAAGATAATATTTCTCAGAAAACACAAAACTAAGAATTACAAATGTAATGAATTTTATTTTAAAAGCAAAATGGTTGTCTACGAGTCGACCTAACTTTAACACAACCAAATTGGCGGTCACTAATACCATTAATACGTACAGATCATAGTTAACCAAAGCTGTCAACAAATGAAATGCGTCTGTATTGGATAAGATAATATTTCCCAGCAAACACAAAACTAAGAATTATAAATGTAATGAATTTTACTTTTAAAAGCAAAATGGAAATGAATACCCTATTGTCGTTCTCAACTCAACTCAGTTTGGTTGTCTACGAGTCGACCTAACTTTAACACAACCAAATTGTTTTGCGGTATTGTGAGACACAACTGTTTTAGTTGAAATTGTTAAGGCGTTACCAACTTAAAATATCCACTTTTACAGAAAAGCCGACAAATTAATATAACAATTTAAGAAAATAATTTAAAATGGATATATGTGTAGATTTATTTTCTGGAGAAGTAAAGGAAGATGTTAATATAGATGTTCCACGTACAAGGAAGAAAATTCGTGTTGGATCTAACTCTCTTGAACTACTAACTGCAAAGTAAAAATATTCAAACTTTAACTTACAATCAAAGTAATTTTTCTTATTGCAGATTTATTAGCTATTTCAGACTGAGCAAATGCTGAAAAACTTACAATTAATTACAATAAATTTTTCTACTTACGATCTCTCCATTTTTCTGGACTTTATGTCGAAGTAAACTGTAACCAAACTTATTAGTAGTTTGTGTATATTTAACGTTTTTGTCAACCAAAATTGTGTATAGTTGAAAACGACAATACCACAAAAAATATTGAACTCAACCAAGAAGTCAACCCTGAGTTAAGTTGAGAATGGCAATGCGAATTTATAAACGACGACCAAATTTATTCAAAAGTTGTCAACCACACTAGGCGCTGAAGTTAATAAAATTAAATTCAAAATATGCCACAGTTTTTACAGAATTAGGCAATTTTTGTTCCACATATTTGATTGGTCGAATTTAATTTACAATTAAGACTTAAAAAATGAAATGTATTTAGGCATTATAGATTAAGTTTTCCAAATTTAAGATTTTGTAACAATTTCTTATTAACAAAATATATTTTAAATTTGAAGAACTTAATTTACTTATCTGCTTGGAAGAAATAAATTTTAAGTCGGAAAAAATGAAGAAGGAAAAAGGTATAAAAATTTCAACGCATTTCTTTTTAACTCTGGAAAATCGAAACCATTTAGATTTTTCCAGAATCCTATTCCCATTTTTTCCGGAGCTTGGACTTATGTTCGACGAAATATAAGTTTTAATTGTATATCGAACTCATATTGAGTGACATCACAGTTGTATACTCTTAAAATCTGCAAACCTGTCTTCAAAACTGTTGAGCAGTGTATCAAAAATCTCAACTCGCTTAGTTTTCGCAGCATCGCACAGCGATTCGCGCAATAGAGATGTTTTTTTTTTAACTGAAAAAGTCATCTGACTTAATTTGGCATAGTATAAGAAAAAGTTTTGTTTTAAAATTTAATAACATTTTACAAATATCAGATATATTCTTAGCTTTTCCTTGATGCTGTTAGTTGAAATCATTAAGCAAAGAAGTTGTATCAGCTAGAAAAGCTAGATCTGATATGAATTGTGTATCTTTTAAAAAAAATTTTTCCAAATCATCAATATTTTCCTTTTCTAAAAACACTAACACTTCCTCATTTAAATCATATAGCCGGTTAAAACAGTCGCTACAACTAAGTCAACGTACCTCAGTGAACATTTTAAGATCATTGAAAGCTGCGTTTTTAGTTGTTAAAAACTTTACAAATTTTCGATTAGTGAGGGCATTGGGTCCTCCTCTTATTTTATTTATAATGCGGTCTTCATAGTAGAGTCTTGAGTAATAAATTTAGACACAAGCGCGGCTTGATGGATAATGCCGTGAAAGTTTTGCATTGCCATTTCAAACATTTCAAACAAAATTATCTGTTCAGACACCGATAATTTTGTATACATCAACAGTAGAAAAAAGTTTATCACTTACAACATTCATCACAAGCTTTCCTATCCACAGTTTGGGGTGACATGGAAATTGACTTTATGAAATCTGTTCTATAATTTAACGTTTAAAAAGTTTTTTTGTAAAATATTTTATTTTTTTATTTTGAAACACTTCGTCATTTTGCTCTTCTTCCAGAACCCATTCTTTAACTTTTGCATATAAAGGTTTTTTTGCTCCAGAAAAAACATTTTTCTTTTTTCCTCTTTTAATTCATTTATTTCTTTGTGAAAAAGGTCAAAATGCCTTTTAATTGAAAATGTTTTCCTTATTTTAAATGTTTGGTAACATAAAATACATTGCATGTTACCAAAAGCATTTTTAATGACAAAACAAAAATGTATGTCTTCCATTATACTATTTTGTTTGCTGGTTTATTTTGAAATTAAATCAAAGCAGTAAGCAACCGCACATGTGCACTCGTTAACACTAAACTAACGATTGAAATCAAACTGAAATAGAAGAGAACAAGCGTCGGTTTGAGTTTTTTTTATTGTTTTTGTAGCACAATTGTGCTCAGAAAACGATTGGATTACACTGGTATAGATGCAATAAAGTTCTCAATTAACATTCCCCTGCAATATCGGATCATGAACAGCTTTTACTCTGTTAAGTTTGTTTCTCTTTAAATATACATGTGTACATATATCAGTTATTTATTCGACATTTTTGGGTTACAAGTAAGAGTAATTATTCTTCGAGCTCGAGGTCAAAATGTACTGTAAAAACTAATTCTTTATTGCCAATATTTCGTTACAACATATTTCGCTATTCACTAGCACTTAAATTTATAAGATATTAATCTTAAAACAAAGTTAGAAACACAGACGAGCAAACTAAAAATCTATAGTTGTACTACTTACCCATCACCTTGCAGACCCAAAGGTCCCATATTACTCCCATTTGTGTTCAAACCACCTTGTTTAGTGGCGCCAGGAGCACGAGAAAAATCTGTGCTATCCGTAGTGATATCTTTATCTAATACTGGAAGCTTCCATTGATTTAATCTAGATTGTTGATTTGGTGCGCCTTGATAGCCACCAGGCTGCGTTAATTTAACAAACAAATTTACATATATAGTTTTAAAGAAACGAAAATAAAATATATCTCTTTTACCTTGTTTAAGTTCATTTCTGAGAAATTTCCCTGCATAGCTGATATGGCATCATGGCTTCTTAAATATTCGTTATTTGTATTATTGATATGCGTAGCAGCAGGATGTGGATTTGGTTGTAAAGCTTGCTGCTGTTTTATGTATATTGCTTGTTGTGCATTTATTTGGTTTTGTAAATTTTGTATTTGCTGCTTATATTTGGCAACGGCTAGCAGCGTATTGCCATTATTACCACTACGTGCTAATGATTGCTGGGCCCCTTGTAGATGCTTAATAAGAAGGTTAAAGTTTAATTATATTAATATATTTTATTATTAAAATATAATTACGACCAACATCCGGAAACTAATATATTTTAAATTTAGTACCATCAAACCGTATTCTGGATTCAATATATACATATCAAATTGAGTTTTATTTTACCATTTTTGAAACCTACCTTAATATTACTAAGTAATTGGTTAAGGAGTAGAAGTGTGGTGGGAGCCAATGGCTGATTTAATATTTGGCTGGACAAATAACCACTGTGCACGGCTAATTGTATTTGTTGGACCAACATGCGAAGTTGTTGGGTAGACGGTTGATTCGTACTATTTGATACAGCGGCAGCATTAACCGCTGCAGCATTTACAGCAGCAGAATTGACAGCAGAGACATTAGAACCTTGCCCAAAGGCAACAGCATTCACAGATTGAGGTCCACCGGCACCGACATTATGTTGGCCTTGATTAAGGTACTTTTGCACTTGCAAAGGCTGCATTGAGTTAAGGGCATTTAGTTGTGGATTATTACCGCCGCTAGCACCGACAGATCCACCGCCCATCGAATTTAAGAGGTTATTCTGCGTAATTAAAGAAACATTTTTACACATTTGCTCATTTTTAATTTGCTTTTTTATCACCTAATTTGATGATAAACACACGAAGGTGATAAACACACGTATATTTATTTGCAGATTAAGGCCATATATGTTGCAAATGAAGTTAAATATGTAAAATAAATACATATACATAATTTGTTAGTACTTACCGGAGGAAATGATAAAGCAGGTTGTGTTGCTCCAGTAGTGTAACGCCCAGGAAATGAGCCACCAGCAGCAGTAACGGTGACATTATGATCAACATAGGAACTCAGATTATCGTCATGGCGCCTCCAGTTGTCCATACCGACACCGACACCAGCATTAACAGCAGTTAAGTTAGATCTTAACATCTCCGTGGCTTCGTCATAATTCATATTTGTAGCGATTAACGAGCGCTCAACGTCTTCCTTTTTAAAGCCAGTTTCTACTAACATTCGGTACTGTTTACTTTGTTTTATTAGGTCACTATTAATACCACCAATATTTACTGTTGCACCACCACCCAGTTTTTGCTGCTGTTGAGCTTTACTCATTATCGTATTGTGTGCAGCTGTTGTCCAATCATTGGGATTCAAATCGTTAGAATCATTAGCACCAGATCCTGCATTAGAGACGCCAGCTCCCCAACCTGTGCTATTTGTAGCACCAGCCAATTTTGCTTGATTAGATTTATTCCAAGCTGAAGCATTGGCAGGTTCACTCCACGAATTTCCAGCTTGGCCCATGTTGCTGACAGCTTGGTTGGATTTTTCATCACCCCAGTTACCAGCACCATTCCCACTAACAGAGGCAGCGCCGCCAATAACATTATGATTTTCTACATCTCCCCAGCTACCAGCATTTCGATTTCCACCAACATTAGTTGTAGGCACATTAGGAGGACCTGCAGGATGAGGCCACATACCATTGTCTTTATGAGGTCCACCAACTATACCACCAGGACCATTAATGGCAGAAACTAGACGTGAACCTGGAGGGCCAACTGCTCCAACACCCATAGGGTTATTGGGATTTACGGCTGCCCCCACGCCACTTGCTCCAGCAGCAGCTGAATTTACAGAAGATCCACCACCAGCACCGCCCAAATTGGCTACATTTGTATTTTGTCCACCCATTGCAGTGCGCATTAAATGATTGCGGGGATTTAGCGGATCAGAAATATCTTTCCAGTGAGATCCACCTCCCCCACCGACACCTCCAGGTACACGTGTTTGTTGGCCCCACAATGAAGTTCCATCATCATAGTTCGGCATGTTCCTACGTTGCGGTGGTGGTGATGGTTCTTCCCAACCTGATCCGCTTACTGGCGGCTTTGGTGCCATTGACCCTACCATATCCTTCTGTGCTCCAACAACAGTCTGAGGTGGTGCTCCCCATTGTGAACCAACTACATTACCACTTGCATTTAAACCTCCAACAGATGAAGGTCCAGTTAAGCCAGCAGCTCCTGGAGCTCCTCCCACTGTGCCAACTCCACCAACATTAGGTCCACCCACGCCCATTTTATTAAGCCCAGGCATTTGATGTTGCGCAATAGGATGATGTTGACCCCACATCTCTGATGTGCCATTTAGGCGACCAGAAATACCACGTGGATCACCACGTATTGGATCACGTGGATCCAACATTCTTAATTCACGAGGATCACCAGCGGAAGCTGCACGCATAGGGTCGCGAGGATCGACAGAGCGCATATCTAATGGGCCACCACCACCCATGCCGCCTACACGTGGATCACCCCAACCGTTTCCAGCTCCACTTGCTCCTCCAGCTCCTGGAGTTCCCGATAAATTTACACCACCTGCATTAGCATTACCTATAAAATAAGGGAAAATTATACAAAATGAATAAAACGCCATTTTTGTCATGTCTTAGTTAAACTACCTCCCGGTGCAACGCCTGGAATTGAACTAGGGGCAGCAACTGCAGCTTGAACACCAGCTCCTGATACACCAACACCTTGACCCCACTGGGGACCATTTGATGGTCCACTAGCACCAGATCCAGATGTTACACCAGAAACACCAACAACAGCAGACGGACCAGCTGGGCCACCAGTCCAGACATTACTAGCATCAGTACAATCATCATCCTCTCCCCAAGTACCGCCCAAATTTGTTGAGGGTGTATGACCCCAGGGAGTTTTCTGCACAGGTTGTGTTGTTGGTTGGCCTCCATTACGTAAATTGGATTCCCATAAATCGGTACCATTGTTAACATTTGGCTTCCACATTGGAGGACCCGATGGGTCCTTATTTGTTGGCTCTGGTGAACTTGGCACTTCCCAATTTGTATCCTGATTAACATGCTGGCAACCCCAGCCATCCTGAGAAAATAGAGCTTCGCGCATTGTGTTTAATTGCTCTAATTGATTTTTTGCTGCTGCAGTCGAAGTTCCGCCACCTACTAAGCCGCCAATATGGTGGTCAAGAGCAAGGCCACCATTATTGCCAATAATGATGTTACTGTTGCTGCTACCACAACTGCTGTTTATTAAAACGTTGCTATTGCTGTTGTTATTTATGATGTTGCTAATGTTTGTATTGTTTTGCGAATTACTTGTATTTACTGAAGATCCAACAAGTAAGTTATGACTGTTGTTGCTGCTAATAGATGCTGTTAAATTATTATTTATTGGATTGTTTGAATTACAAATTATACTGCTGTTGCAGTTTGTGCTTGCATTACTACTGCTGTTATTATTAAGGTTTGAATTAGCAATACTACTGTTGCTTTGACCGGGCTAAAAAAAATAAGATCAAAATATTAAGTTTTCAATTTTTCAGTTTAGATTATTCTATTTTGTTACAAAATGTAAATTCAGAAATATAGATTTGCTCTCCTATTTTTTTTTTTTATGATTTGATCCAAGTTCAAAGCCCACCCTGGTGAGTTGTTTTCGGATTTTAGAATTCTGTCTATATGTACTTTACAGTGTAAAGGGCGACAATGTGCAGACAAATCTGAGAGCAAAATATCTAGGTGTTATCAAATGGCCAAACAACTGAATAATAAGGCAATAAGGCTCAGCGTAGAGATCAATCAATTTAGGCTCTGCTGAATTTAGGAGTATCTGAACTTAAGTTTTAAAGGTGGGTACCATACAACCTCCAGGGGTGGCGCTATGTGGTCTCAAATTTGGGAACCTGACACCTGCAAATTCTTTTACAGCTTGCCATTTCTTCAGTTTTATTCTGACTTTTTAAAATTATACATGGTCTTAAAGGTCTTGTCAATACCAACAAAATGGTATCTAAATTTGCAAATAATAATTTAAAATGATTGAGTTATAAGTATTTAAGAAATAAAATTGTTGATTTTCGCTAGTCCAGTTTTTTCAAATTTAAATTTAAATTTTTAATCGTAGTTAGCGAGCCAGATTCTACATATTTTTGCTAAATTTGAAGATTGTACTTTAGCCCAAAAAAGGCCATTAACGTTTTTTTTAAACAAAATTTTTTTTAAAGAATATATAAAAATTTTATATTTGTGTATAAGCTAACTATATGTGTGTACGTTTAAACAAAATTTCGTATAAAATTAATCATCCTTGTAGAAGATGGAGGTTTTTTTTATTATATACTAGCTGACCCGGTCCGCGTTGCTGGCCCTAAGCAAACATCAGTTTACGTTTTAATTCGTTGTGAGTAATTTTCTGTGGCGCCACCTGTCGAAAATTAATTCCACCAACTTAGGAACCTCCGTAGGCTCATGCGCAACAATTTTGCTAAAGATCATACCATCATCAAATGCACAGCTTACGATTTAATTAATTTTGAGTAATTTTCAGTTGCGCCACCTGTCAAAAATTAATCGCACCAATTTACAATCCTTCATCGGCTCCTTCGCAACAACTTCATTAAAGATCATAGCATGATCAATTGCACAGTTTACGATTTAATTCGTTTTGAGTAATTTTCTGTGGCACCACCTGCCGGAAATTAACCCCACCAACTTAGGAACCTCCGTCGGCTCATGCGCAACAACTTTGCTAAAGATCATACTATCATCAAATGCACAGGTTACGATTTAATTAATTTTGAGTAATTTTCCGTGGCGCCACCTGTCGGAAGTTAATCGAACCAACTTAGAAACCTTCGCCGGGTCATGGGCAACAACTTTGCTTAAGATCATAACATGGTCAGATGCATAGTTTACGATTCTATAAAGGACATAGAAACATACAGACAAACATTCATTTTTATATACATATATAGAAGAAGATAAGTAGTATTTTGAATACTTTTTAGATATACAATAAAAAATATTAAATTACAATAATATTTCGAATAAAATTAACAACTTATTTTTTAAATAAATTTTTGTTTTATTCATTTCTTATAGTATTTTGTTCGTGTTGTAAAGCCTCAGTCCTTTATAAAATAATCATGTTTGCTTGTATTGTATTTGAATTTTGCAAACCTGAAATCACTTGCATTTTTCAAATTAGATGGTTGAACATCATATCTCAGCTGTTCCATTATATAAGTTGGTGCATCAGCCGTCTTCATTTTTGGATGAAAATTATTGTGTTGAGTTTAAGCCTTAGTTGTATGTTTAGCCATTTTAAAGTGTGTAACATATGTGTTATTGATGTATAACGATTACATTTTAAAATTGAGTGCATTGCTTTATTTTGTAATTTGTATAGTCGTATTAGCTGTAGATCCGTGCAGCATGTATATATGATAGTGGATTCATATTCAAAATGCGGTTTAATTATCGTATTATATATATTTATAGCTGTTATAATAAATTCTTTCTGAGTCTTTTTAAAAAAAACCATTTTTTCCCTATTTTTTTACATATGTATTCAATATGATCTTTAAATTTTAAGTCTTTATCTATCACAAAACCCAGATATTTTAATTTATTAACTTTTTCTATTATCACATCATTTATTTAAAATGTTTTATCAGAGTTAATTTTGATTTCCATTAACTTCGTTTTGCTTTCATTTAATTTTAATTTGTTAATTTTTAACCATTTATTTTTATTATTCTGGTTCAGCTTCCGTAAAAATTAAGGTGTCGTCAGCATAGAGTACAATTTCACAATTTCTATGTATATGATGAATAACAGTGCTCCTAAGATTGTGCCTTGTGGAATTCCAAAGTTGTTCTGCGCCAAAGTCGATTGCACGTTGTTGACCCTTGTTATTTGGGTTCGATTAGTTAAATATGATTAAAACCATTTTAATTTTTTATCCTGTATACCGTTACAATATAGCTTCTTCAACAGGAGGATTCTATCTATGGTTTCAAAAGCTCTCTTAATATCAAGAAATATAGCCTAATTTTTTTGTTTTTCTTACTAAATTTCCATGTATTTATAACAAAGTTCACAGCTGTTTCACATGAGTGTTTTTTCCTGAAACCTGAGTGATACTTGGACATCAATGCATGTTTTTCAATATATTCCTCTAATTGGGTTTTAACTATCGATTCCATTATTTTTTCACACGTTTTTAAATTGTTTATTGGACGATATTCTTCACATTTATTGGTATTTCTTATTTATTCCACTGGTGTAACCATGAATTCTTTCCAGTTTTAAAGGAAAGTTCCCTGTTCAAACGATTTGTTTATTATATTGAATAATATATTTCCAATTATGTTCCAGTTGTCTAATATTACATCTTTTGATATTTTTATAGCCATTTTTCTTTTTAATATTCTTAGCTATATTATTTAATTCTAACATATTTATTGCACACAATTTAATTCATAATTTATCACAGGTATTTGATTTTCATATTGCAAATATTCTATATAGTTGCTTATTTCCTTTATGATATCGATGAAGTAATTGTTAAAATTTTCAGCTATTTCAAGACTTTCTTTGTACTCTAATTGGCAAAATATCACAGATTCGATCACATTTCTAGGTTTCCTTAAAACTAGCTCTTTTATCACATTCCATATTTCTTTCTGATTATTTGTTATTGTTATTTTGTTACTTATATATTTGTTTTTTTTTTATTGTGAATTTCAACTTTGTGTTTATTTTTTTTTTTCTGAACTAGTTCATCCATATTAAGCATTTCATTAAACCCTATTATTGGACCCGATTCATTTTTAAAACTGATTTTATTATATTTAAAAACTTCTATTTCTTTACTTTTTCTTTCCGAGGCTTCACATTGATTCCTGATCGCATATTTTCTTATCAATATTAGTTTTAGCAGTAATCGAATTACAATTAGGATATCACAGTTTCACTCACACAATTCTTCTATAAAATCCTGTAGAGCTACACAAAATTCACTTTGAGATCTTTATAATGCTACTATTATAAAAGATATATTTTTATATATTGCCTTAAATGCACTTATGCAAAATACCGAGTCTTTTACAGCTGGCTTTATATTTTCTAATTTCTTTGCAAATTCGATAAGATATTATGATGATTATATTGCTTTATATGTTTTTCAGTTTCATCTATTTCATCTGTTAAATGTTTTTCTGAAAGGATTATAAAATCCGGGTTAAGAGACTTAGATATTACTTCCAATTGCGTAAAATTATTTATTAGTCTTTGAATGTTACCGTAAAATCCATGTATATTCGTTGGTTGTTATATATCTATATGTAATAGGTTTACTTCTATTTTAAATTAAGTTTGTTTTTATATACCGGGCATTCTTTATTGTTTATGGCATGATTATCATCAATACCTAAGTTTAATCTTTTATTTTCTTTTATACAGTTGATCCATTTATTGCTTATTTCTTTTGTACAGTGTCTACTTTTGTGGTTCCTATGACATTTGTAGCATACTTCTTCATTTCGACAATCTGCTGACTTATGGTTATATCCTTGGCATTGTATTATACTTGTGCTATCAAACATTCAATTTTTGTTCTGCCATAACTTTAGCACAAGATTCATTATCAATCTTCAATTTTACATTATCCACTGTTTTATTATATCTTTTTGTTTCGAAACTTTTAACTATTTCCGTTGAACTATTTTTTATATTTTCATTCTGTCTTAATTTTTCCATCAGTGAGAGAACTCATTTTAAAATTCAAATCTGTTTTTATTATATGCATATCCATCTGTTTTGCTATTTTAACTTCATATTTTCACTTAATTCATGCTGTAGTGCGTCCTTGATTTTATCTCGTTCTTCTATATTTTCACTATGTATAATTAACGTACAATTTCTCCTATTTTCAACTTTTGTTATTTTAAAATTTATTAGGTCTACTTTTTTATTTAATTCCGACTTTGTTTTTTGTGCTGTTTGTTTCTCCTTAGGTTTTATAATTAAATGGACATTTTTTAATACATCTGGCATCACGATATTATTTGCCACTGTTTTGCATAAGACCTTTTATTTTTAGCATTTGATTCTTTGACAATTTATTTATTCATTGAAGTAATACAAGCCTCTAGGCCATACTGAAATATTACTTAGTATTAAAAAGTAACTAAGTATACAAATCAAAATCAAATTAAAAATTACTATAATTAATAAAAAAGATCAAAATTTAATTTTATTTTAATGTTATTGGTCCCCTAACTATAATGTTAAAAAAAGCTTAATAAGAAAGTTAAAAAAGCAGTAAGAAACTTAAGGTCCAAATTAACAGCAATGCTAAGGACAAGACTTGGAATAATTAATCCATAACAAGAAAGTATTGAAACTTATTACGTAATATTACATCAAAATCGATTCAATCAGTTTAAATAACTTAAAAGTTTGAGTCGGAAAGCATTATTAGAGTGCAATTCAATTGGTAAGTGGTTCCAACAGCGAGAAACACATATTAAAAACGATCTTTCAAAGAACGAATTAACGATCTTAGGTATCAAAATCTGAGGATTTCTTATGGAACGACTAAATGCAAATCTCTTAACTATAGAATATGGTCTGCCAGCTTTTATAACTTTGTGAAAAAGAGTCAAACAGCGCAACTTCAAGAAATTGGAAAATGAACATCCCAAAAATTGACTAACATAATTGAAAATGTGCCCCCTACGTCCTACCTTATAGACAAAACGAACCACAGTATTAACAATACGTTGGAATCTGGACACTACAATCGAAATAGTTCCAGATATAACCTCAAGACCGTAAAAAATTTGTGACTTAATTCGAGAATAAGCCAATCGGTGTCGAACATAAAAAGGGAAAGATACATTATTAGAATGTATTCTTCACAATATATTTACTATTCTACCTACTGTTAAATCAATATGTGATTCAAAATTAAGTCTCTTATCCAAGACAATACCTAAGAACTTAATCCGATCAAGAAATTCAATCCTCACATCATTTATAAAAATATCCAAATCTAAATGAAACCGATCACAAGGGATAAAAACAATTGCTTTGGTCTTAGTTGCATTTATTGACAAATGATTACATGAAGTCCGGTCAGATATATTTTTAAGGCAATATTCTATATTATTCCGCAAAACATCGGCAAAATCACGATCACAATTAAAAAGTAATGCTACATCATCTGCAAACAAAAAAGATCTACATATACATAGATGAATTAATCAAGGAAGGTAGTTCATTCATGTAAAGAATAAACAAGAGAGGACCAAGTACTGAACCTTGAGGGATACCCGAATGAAGATTTAATACGTCAGAATTCACACCATTAACAGAAGTAAATCAGGGATCTTCCCTGAAGATATGATAATATAAGTTTACAGGCCAACATAGAAAAATTAAAATTAACCCAAAGTTTATCAAACATTCTTCCATAATCAATGGAATTAAATGCTTTGGAGAGATAAAGCGAAACAAGAACACTAACACTTTGTTTATTTCTTCTCTAATTGAATCAGTTAGATCCAAGAGAAGTGATGTAGAGCTGTAGCTTTCACGAAAAGCTAGATGCCACACTAACATACAAAACAAGTTTTTGCAACTCTGATCGCATGGAAAAACAATATTTTATGAATTTTTTTAAAATATTATCAAATCGTACGACTTGTCATATAGTGTGTCACACACATACATTTCTAAGCCACACTATCATACTTTTTGAGCACAAGTGCATTTTTTGACAGATCGTACGACTGAGTATGATAGTGAATCATGGCCTTAAATAAGCGTGGATTTAGTTTCGAAAATCTGATCTTTCAAAAGTTGCTCCATTACATTAGAAAGGGCAGGGAGAACAGGTTTAGGTATCGGAAGAACACGAGCAATTTTCCAGTTAATTGGAAATTTAGACGTCATTAAGAGTTAAATAGGTGAAGCAAAAAACAATATATATACGGAAATACCATCTTGATTAAACGAATTGGAACATCACCAGTTCCTATGGAATTCGACTTTACCTTGTTCAAGGCCCCCAATACATCAGATTCATTTACACATCGGGAAGATATACCATTATCCGAAGACTGGAAATTTTCTATATTAGCAACTCCACTACTAATAGTCCCTCCAGTATCTACAAAAAATTATTACATTAACATCAAGACCATAAGACTGACTAACATCATGCAGACAAACATAATTCTTAAGCACTCTCTACATTCCCGCACTATCCATTCCATTAAACAATTTCGAAAAATAAAGTCTCTTCTCATTTCTTATGACACGTTTAGCTCTGTTGCGATACTTACAAAGTGTCCTCCAGTTTCTGGAAGATCTGTTCGATTTTTAGGCTGAAAATGCTAAATCTCTCAGAGATCTAGCCAAGACAACACTCTTCTTCATCCATTCATTTGACCGAAATTGCACTCTCTTCCTAACAATAGGAACAAAATATAACAAGGATTGACATAAATACCATATGTAAGTATATAATAAGTCCACATCATTATAGTTATAAATAGAAGTAATCTCAATTCCAAAACATGCACAAATCAAAGCATGATGAGACAAAGCAGGATACTGATATTGCCCATAAAATTTCATTGATGAACAACCACTTAATAACATAAAGTCAATTAATGACGTAGAACCACGGAAAACATGAAAATGAGTGGGAGCACAGTTATGAACAATGGTAAAGTTTAACCTTGTACACAATGCACGAAATGTGACTGATTTCTCAGCATCAAACAAGTTGTAGTTAAAGTCCCCTACAATAATTACATTAGAGTAAGTAGACAAGAACTGAAAATGTTCATTCTTGAAAGTAGCAATATCACCGTGGGACAGGTAAACTACACCAAGTAAAATTTTGGAATTATCAAAATAAATTATCAAAAAAAAAAAGAAAATGTTTAAATGCATAATATATATTGCAGATATTGATAAACAAAAACTCATCATCATACTAAACTACTATTAATTAACAGCCGGTCTATAGCAAATATGAGATCAGACATACAAAAATAATATAAGAGTGAAAAAGAATATATAAAAGTGAAAAAGAATATATAAAATTTAGCACAAATCATCGTTTAACAGGGCAGACTATATGTTTGTATATCCCCACTAGGAAGCGTTAATTTTGCTGGTATTAAATTTAAATTTTGAAATAATTTTAAGTCGACGACAACTCGAGTTTAGTTCACCAGCAGCTAGAGAAAAATGATCACTAAGATACAAACGACGATCAATTTCACAATCCATTACATCACTTATTTTGAGCAAACGGGTTTTAAAATATTCCTTCATTACACTATCTCTCAAAAATACGCTGTTGAATTTTACTAAAATGGTTTTGCGATTATACATGTAACAGACGTGGTGAATATCAGCATACGAAATGTTAATGTTATAGTGGAAGCAAAGTTTGATAATAACATCAGTTAGGTTAGCAAGCACAGAAGGCAAACCATTTACCAGGACATCAGCACGGTTTAGTCGGGCATGGAGTAAATTGTTTTCGTCCTCAAGGGCAATAAATTTAGATGCAGTTGAAGCATCTACATGTTTAATAGACTTACTACAAGTTGTTATGTCTAATTCCAATTCCTTGCGGTAAGATAACATTTCCGATTTTAACTCAGCTATAGCACCAGGAAAAGTTTTTTCAACATCCTTCAACTCATCCTTCTTACATTTAATAAAAGTCTTTTTTTGTCAATGCCAATTTCATCACGCAGTCTTTTTTCCATGTCATTCAAATCCGTTGTCAATTTTGGATTATTAGCACAGTCATCGCACAGAAAGACTATAGACTTTATCTCCTTCAATGTTTTCAGGGCTTCTTCACTAATTTTAGCACATTCAGCATGGTGCCATACATTACAGGACTTGCATAAGAAACTACATTGAGATTTACCAATAGTAAGTGCACAAGATCCGCATTTAAAAATTTTACTCATCAATAAATTTGTAAAATGTAGGCTATAACTTCTGTACATAGACAACAAAAACAATTTGTATGTCCGAAACGAAAGTATCAAGCTCACTTTGATGTTATAATTATTCACTTTTATGTTTACTGTTTATAATAGATAATTATATATATTTACACAGTTCCAAAACAATTTCTTCTTAATTAAATTTTATTTAAAATATCAAAAAAGATATACCAGCCGCCAAAAAACACGTTTACTCAGGTAGGGTTGCCATAGTTTAATGTAATACATATACATATATCTTTGTATATATCCATATAAATAAGACCAAATGTCGTTAGTAAGTAATTGCACCATTCATCATAGCCCAACTTAGGTTCTTACGGTAATAAAAATTGAATATGCACACTTTAACGTCCAATTTTTTAAATATTAATTTTAATTATCTAATTTCAAAGAACCACCAATTTTAAATATTTTTTTTAGATCTTCATCAAATCCACCTTAGATTTGTACGGTAAAATAATTGACCACACCCACTTCAACGTCCAATTTTTTAATTTATCTTATTTCATATTTTTTTTGATCTGCATCATAACCGAACTTAGGTTTCTACCGAAAATATCCAGTAGAGTAGATCTTTTTTCACGTTCCAAATGATATTCTAACATTCTCCTGTTCATTTCACCCGCCATTTTTTCTTCAATTTTAAAATAACAAGATGTTATTTGAGTTTCAGAATTATATTTTTTTTGTTTTTAATGCCATCTTACGTCTTGAGTACTCTCCCACAGAATGGAAGCCCTCTTTAATTACTATGAGACCTAAACCAGGAAAAGACCACACAAAAGTAGCATCTCACAGAAATTTTATTATGTCAAAGTTGTTTGAGAGAATCTCAATAACTAAGCTGAATCCAATTCTTAGCGCGAAAGGATGTATTCCGAACCACCAATTCGGCTTCAGAAGACAACATAGTACGATCCAACAAACACACAGATTAGTAAATGTTATTTAAAAGACCTAATATTTAAGTTCAAGCTGAACTTGCCCGAAAACTTTTATAAGTTTTTAAAAGATTATTTAACGAACCGCAAGTTTTTACTGAAAGAAGGTGATTTTTTAAGCTCGCCACAGCTAATTGAAGCCGGAGTTCCCAAGGTACTATTTTGGGGCCAATTTTATATTTACTGTACACATCAGATATGCCAATTAGCACCCTAGTCCACATATCAATATTTGCAGATGACACAGCTTTTTTAAGTATTCATGAAAGCGCCCAAGTAGCACTACAACTTTTACAAGACCACATGCTCAATTTGGAAAAATGGTTAGAAAAATGGAGAATAAAAGTGAATGAACAAAAATGTACTCACATAACACTTACTTAGCGTAGGGACTAATGCCCTCCTATTTACATAAATAACCAAATGATACCGCAGCCTTGACCGTAAATAATAAAAAATTCGAACATCCACAAAGACCTAAACATGCCATCAGTCAAAGCAGAAATAGCGAAACATGCAGTCACATATCTAAAGAGGCTTGAATCTCATCCAAACCCTTTGGCGCGTAACATCAACCTGGTTACATTCGACTAAAAAGAAGAGATAGGCTGACTTCCAAAATGTTAATTGCTTTGTATTCGCACAAAGTATCATGTTTCATAAAGCCGCCGTACAAAATATTTACAATGTAAACGATTTCAAAACGTCACAAATGAGTTTTTTTAACGCAGTAAAAAAGCAATGAGGCATCGGTTTTATTGTTGATGCTTTGTTCGGTATTGGTTTGTTTACTCATAAAAAATAGAAAACAACAGCGAAAGCTGTTCCTTAATGGTTGTGATATTCGGATGTGGGTTCCATCTATGCAACCCAATACAAAAGGAAATGGAAGTGCACGACTAGACTCAAACTGTTCCATTGTTATTCGTTGGGTCGTCTCGGTCGATGGGAAAGTTATTATTTTGTTTTTAAGCAGCAAAATTACTTTTATTGTTTTCTTAAAAGGCCTATATGCCGTTGCAGCTCCAGTAACAAATCGATCTCCCAGTTCTCTGAAGCTATTCTGGTTGCCTATCTTCTATAGAATTAGATAAATCGATTTGGTTAATGGCAAACAAGGCCGCCCTTTGTCGTGCTTTGGCCACAAAGACTCAAGCATATTTTTTAAAGCCTATACAAAGAAATTTTTGGATTCGAATGACAAAGAATTCATACTTATTACCTTAAAAGTACTTATTTTCATACTAAAGTGGCTGCTGAAAACGTCATCCGGCATTTTTTCTATAAGTTCCCAAAAATGAATATTTTTTGGTATTTTTCTGAGCTGTAAATGTTTTGCTACTACTAAAGCATTCATTTTTCTTTTAAGAGCTTTTATCACACTGACGGAATTTTGTATTGAGTTTCCACTTGAATTTTCTGATAATTTAAAAAAATTATCAAATAAAAGTTTAACTACCGCGCTTTCCATTTTTCTGTTTGTCAATAATAAAAATGGTGCATTGCAACATTTACGTTTCATAATGAAAACGTAAAAAAAGCACATAGTTGCATTGTTTTGGAACTTTGCACATGTAAGAAGTATAAATGCCGCAGTATTACTGTATATAAACATTTTGAAAGTCAGCCATACTGCTTTTCTTGGTCGTACATTAGACGGAATGATTTTGCAAATGATTGCAAAATCCGTGAAACAAACATTACTTTTGTCAAGCACTGGCTGGACTTAAAAAGTATATTTTTATTTTAGATTTAAGATATGAGTAATTATTGTTAGATCAAAAATATTGAAGATACAATAAATAAATTATGAAAAAAAATATATTTCAGCTTCATCAATTTCATTTGTCAAATGAGTTTGTGAAAGGATTATAAAATCAGAATTAACAGATTTAGTTACTGCTTCCAAATGTTACAATGCAATTGCAAATTATATGCTAACTTCATTTATCAGTAACGCGGACGTTTACTCATAGTAGTGATATGATATGAGTCGAACCCACATCACCCAAACTTATAGACTAGCACACTACCTACCAGCCTATCGCTGCACCCACCGAATTACTTATTCTCCTTTTTTTGATACTTTCAAACAGAAGTTTTTCATCATCAATATTGTAATAAATTTACATATATTTGAATATAACTACATAAAAAATATTAAATTACTAAACTAAATATTAATTTTCTATTTAATTGCTGGATTAAAAGCGTATTAACGTTGGTATAATATTAAAAACCACAAAATATTTTAGTTGGTGATTTAAATTAGAAAATCTATTAAAACATGAGTATTTGCAGAAAGATGTTATTGGTGACTAGCTGTGCCCGCCACTTCGTCAGCGACCTTGCAATATTTTGTTCGATTTTGCTTTGAAAGCAATCTACACAAAAAACTCTTACGTTTTTAGGTCCGCCTTAAACTATGGTGCATATCAGTTTATGTATTTACTTTATAAAAAGCGCCATCTGTATGTGAAGTATAGGATCCGGTTAGTTCAGTTATGATTTATGTATGTATTTACTTTACTACTAAAATAACTGCGTTCTTTCACTGCCTTTTCTCCACTTTCTCTTGGAAATAAGATATTTTTGCGGAAAACAAGTATTCTATATTGGGATCAGGATACTTAGGTACCTCCACACAAAATTTTGCTAAAATCAATCCAGTAGTTTGATGCGAACGTAAAAAAAAGCAGACAGACGGAAATAAGTTACTATTTTATTATATTTAAGATAATCCAGAAAAAGGATGCGGAAGATTTCGAAAAAGCAGATCAATTGACTCATGCAACCCATTGCGTTGCGGATAACTAACAACCTGAAAAATTTTTCGAATGTCATTCTCCTGGCTTTAAGGTAGGAATATTGCGTGAAGTAATGTTTAAAAGAGCGCAAGGGGACATCAATGTTGAAGACCACATTACACAAATGAGTGAATTGTTTTAAAAATTATCAGTCACTATTCTTCTAAGGCGTCCTTTACACAGACTATAATCATGCTGTTGAACATGAGGACGATCCATTTAACCAGGATAATTTGGACCTGATTCTCTATTACCCAGTTGCCTATTTTTTATAAAGGCTCCCTCAATATCCCGCTATCATATATGAAAATTTTATAAATATATTAAATTTTACGAATTTTCGTCAATTCTGCATGCCTTTAATAAAATAATATAAATCAGTCAAGTGCGAGTCGGACTCACACATTTAGGGTTCCGTACAATGTTCAGTACAACTGTAAAAATACTAATTTATATATTTTTCACGTCTTATTGGGCACCCTTTAATTTTTAATTATTTTTATATTAGAGCATAGTACTAAATGCCCTGTGTATATATTAAACGTCTGCCTATAATGTTTAGAAGAGAAGGTTAAATTTCTCAAACTTGCGAGATCTATTATTTTTATTAAATTTATTTTCCTTTCTGGTTCTTACAATATATATTACAAAATATAATCTGTGTAAATTTTAAGTGTAAGCCTACTACTGTTTAAATATTAATAGGCTTACACTTAATAGTTATTCAAATAGTAGTATAAAAGACCGCTTATGGGCTTATGGCTAGGTTTTTGAATAATTGAATGAATAAAAAATAAAAAAATAAATAAATATAAGGACTTTCTATGAAAATATTAGGAGTCTACCTATTGCCGTTCAAAAAATAAGGCAATATAATTGAAAACCATGTTATTACGGAACACCCTTTGCTATATTGGCGATGGCAACACATCTACTGTAAAAATGTCAAGAGTTTATCTATTACGTTTGAAAAAATAAGGCTATATCTCTGTTGCAACACCCTATAAGATTTAGTATTTGTTGCTATAGCGGCAACAGTTATACATCTTCAAGAGTCTACCTCTTACGGTTCCAGAGATAAAAGGCGGTGACGGACAGACATTTTAGCGAAAACAAAGTGTTACGTTTTTACCCTTTGGATAGGGAACCCTAAAAACTAGGTACAATAAACGAAAAGCAAGTCAAATTAACAAATATTTACATTAACTCCTTTTAGGGATGTAAATTTAATTAATTGTAAGCGTTGTTTTTTCTGCGATGTCTCCCTCCTACCGTTTTATTTAAATTATTGTTAATTTAGCGGAATTTCACTTAAATTTTAACTAATTTTTATTCAAATTAGGAAATGTTAATAAAATATATATTTTTTTTTTAAATCGTGTATAGATTTGAATAAAAGTTAAGTTCATTTAACTACTAACGACAAAAATTTCCAATAATTTCTTTATTTAAGATATTACCTAGCCAAAATCCTTCATAGAGTTCATATAGTAGAAAAATTTAGTTTTTTACACTGTTTTCCTACACTCACAAACTCAATTTAGAAAAACTGCTTATATAGTGTAACAGCATGGACCCTAGTCAACACTTTCCATGTTTTGGTATTGGATGCCGCCTCTCGATTTGGCCACTTTGGCCAAAATCCCTGACAGACTTCATATAGTACAAAAATTAAGTTTTTTACACTTTTTTCCTAAACTCACAAACTCAATTTGGAAAAACTGCATATATAGTTTAATAGCAGGGACCTTGGTCAACGCTCTCTATGTTTTGGTATTGGATTCCACCTCTCCATTTGGCCACTTTGGCCAAAATCCTTCACAGACTTCATATAGTACAAAAATTGATTTTTTACACTCTTCTTAAAGTCTCAAACTCAATTTAGAAAAACTGTTTATATAGTGTAATAGCAGAAACAGTAGTCAACACTCCATGTGGTGGTATTGGATGCCACCTCCCCACTTGGCCACTTTAAAAAATTGTGATAACTGTTGTTCAAATAAAGTAATATGAATTTATGTTCATTTAATTCAGTAGGGCTTGAAATTGCTTAAATTTTATTATTTGCAAACAATTTTTTAAAAATATTTCGGAATTGTTGAAAAATCCATATTTTAGTGTATAAGGCGTTACGTCATAAACATATTAACTTCATACTTAAATATGTTTTACGGAAGTCGTTACGTCAAAAACGTATATAACTGACATATTTAACTTCACACACATTGCTTTCCCAAAGGCTTCGGTGTGCATTTGCATAACAGGACAGTACCAAGTCGATGTCCCGTCAGCCTCTATACACTGCTATTTAATTTAAAGCCGTGAGATTTCCACGAATGAAAGATTTAAGTTAACAGATGACTCTTTCTTTGCTAAAATAATATTAGGTTTTAATTGTAATATTTTGTATAAGATTGTTATTAGTACGGTTTCTAGTCTTCTGAAAACTAAACTAACTAATTTGTGCTACACTCTCTGTAGAGCAATTATAAGAACGCTTTTTTTAATTGCCTCCTAAATGTCCTGTCCACATGATCCAGACTCATCAAATCTCATCATTCATTGTGATCCATTAATCCAATAATTATCTGTACGTTTTATAACTTCATCCCCTTTGTTTTATTAAACCTCGATATTCATTGGTCGTTTTTACACCACAGGTTAAATAGGGTACATAAAAAGTTTGCAATTTCTACAATATTCATTTCCGACCCAATAATAAAGTATAAATATTTTGAATCCTTATAAAATTTGATTAAGCGATGTCCGTCTGTGTTTAAATTTCACTAAAAACTAAAAATTCGCAAAAAAAAAAAAACTAAAACCTATTATGTAATAATTTTAAACGAGCTAAAAATTATAGGTTCGCATAAAAATCACATGTACACCCGAAATTAACGATCTCAGCAAATTTAATCTTTTTATTAAATTGTGTGATTAGTTATATTATTATATATTATTATATTTTACCTTTTTTTAACAAAAAAATCGAATATTCACTATAAAACAATTTACTTTTTAGATTACAATTTTAAAAATGTAAATAAAGTATTGTGAAATTGGAAACATAACATTGTAAGGCAATATCTTATATCACTTTGGTGAAAGGTACTGTCGAATAAATTACTCTTTTTTCTTTAGATTTATTTGTTAAATTTACAATTGTATAGGTTGTAGTATTGTATTCAAATAAAACAGTATGGCCCAATTCACAATCTTGTGGATATATAACATTTTTAGGATCATAATGGAGATCACTCTCAAAAATCTTTTCACTTTTTTTACAAAAAAATTAACATAAAAATATTTTTTTTAATTTCCATCGACATTTTTATCATAAAAAAATTAAAATAAAATTTTTTCTACAAATTAATTTAACTCGCTGTTAATATAGCCTTTCACAGAAAAAAAACAATTTAAAATCTTTATTCGTTTAGCTACAAAAAAAATATTGCAAACCTTTCAAAATCATAAAAAGTTAATAAAACAGTGTCCAAAAACGACAAATTGTCCGACTAGATTGGCAAAATACTCCTCTGTGCGCCGGCTTCACTTACTAAAGATTTCCTGCATAGACCAACACTGGATTCGCTTACAAAGATTTCCTACGTACTATAAGGAAATTTACATAAAAAAAGTTATCGGTTCTTAATGGGTTAATTTTTTTTTAAATTTGAGCACTGCTTGAAAGATATTTTCAACCAACTAATAACCACTTTTGTTAAATGAATCATATTCACTTATCATTTTACTATGAATTACTGTTATTAACCTTTAGTATTTTTTTATAGAGTATTATTTGTTTTTATCGGTCCATCATAACCGCAACAGGAGTCCATCATGATTTAAACACCAAATAAAATCAACATAAAGCATATGTTGAAAAAACGTGGATGCATAGATCATCTATCTGCTATGGTTTTGGTAATTGGTGTATAAAGCGTTAGTTCTTCTGCCAATGCTATGAAAGCTTCGCGTTCGTAAAAGCAATACTTGCAGACAACTTGGCAGCACATTTTACGCCAAACCTTTTTATGCAATGTATAACCCGTTGTTGCCACTAACAAATTTGTTTTTTTTTAACTATGTTCCCATTGTTTTTCTTTGTGCCCTTTCTCTTGTACTAATGATGTTTTTAGTTTAGTATATGTAACTATATGAAAATCTTTCAGTATAAACACATACATACATATGCATTCTGAAATGGGAAATTTCTCTTTGCATTGTTCTATTATTTTCAAATATTTTTTATTTAAGCTCTCATATTAAATATTAATATTTTAGCACTGTTAAAATGAAATAAATAAATAAATAAATTAAGCTTTACACTTTCATTTCATATATTTTTTTAAGCTGTATGCATGTTCTTGCTATCAATACAGTGAATGAAAGAAGAGCAACCAAAAATAAAAGAATTTTTCTTAAAGTCGGTATTCAAATTACGCAAATAAAATAAATAAAAAAGTAAATAAAATTAATTACTTATTTTTGAGTCAAGTGTTTAATTATAAAATAGGAAATGTACTTAGATAAAAAATATAAATTTGAAATATTTAATACTAAAAGTAAATTTTTTGATCTTACCATTCCAGCATATTGACATACTGGCAAATTCGCTGCTAGCATTGTGCGCCTGCGTGAATCTAGTCCAATTTTTTAATACTTTATCGTGCTTCCAATTTTGTTCTAACACTGGCAAATTATTACAGACAAACATTAAAATACGACAAAACAAAAGTTTATTCGTTGAAATGTTGTTGTGTGGTAAAGTTATTGAATAGATTTTTTAAAGTTGAGCTTCTTAGTTAAACTTATTTCTGTAGTTTCACTATTTTGTTTACTTAATGTCAAAGCAAATATGATATATTTATAGTATGTTTGGCTTTTTGCATTTTGAATTATTATTTTAACTATTTACTTTAAAATAAAACTGGCATTATTAATATGGAAAAAATATGTATATTTAATCTAAAAAAAAACACAATTATCAAGCTTTTTCATTTTTTGGTACTACTACACATTTTTGAGCAACACACAAATCTCTTAACCATTCTATTCAAATATTTTGGCATTAGTTTTAAAAGATTCAAAGAATTTCATTCTGGATCAATTAAAACAAAACAATTTTTTAACACAATAATAATGCATTACTTTTAATATTTACGATGTGTCCGTAAAAATTTACAGGATGCTTCAAAAAGTTTACGTCCAAAAATTAACTATTGTTACATTTATCTCTTTTTAGTAGACATTTTTCTTCCTTTATGCGATGTGATAGTACTTTGACAATTTCAATTCTTAGAACGACTGTTTTTTTAGCAATTAATATTTAAAGATTTCGAAGGGATTTCTAAGCGGGCGCAGAATAATCAGTCTTATTATGGTAGTCGGGGAACGATTACGACAGTTTTTTATTAGACTAAATAATGATTCAGATATACGATATTTGATAACGTTTGCAAAATAAATTTTTATATTATTTGAGTAGCCATTGCAGACGCCCAAAAACTATTACATCAGCAGGCGGTTTTAGGAGAGATGAATGGCTATAGCTGTAATAGGATCCTAAATGAACACCCCCCAGCGAGTGCAGACAATGAGAAGCTTCTTCCCAGGCAAACAAGAACTACCTTACCACAATTAACGGCAGTATGGTGCAGTATTCTTAACTACGAGCGTATAGTTTCCGACAACTTAAATCGTTTTTCAGACTGTCTTCATGACACGGTGCATTTATTTCAATGTCCTAACAGGCCTACGGATCTGCGCAATTTCTCCAGCTCCAAGTTCCACCAACTTGATACTTTTTACAGATCCCTATTATGGTACACAACATTAATTATTTTGTATATTTAAAATTGTTGTCTTATTGTCGCGACAGGTTAAAAAAATATTAGAAGAAAAAAATTGTAAATTTTTATTTATTTGGCGTTTATAACCATAATTTAAAATATTTTTTAGAAAAATAACAAATAAAAATGGAGAAGCTTGTAAATTTGATAAAACTAAATCTATATTTAAGCAGGGAAAAGCTGCAATTTGGAAGTAACAAAATGCAGCTGAAAGATAAATAGGATCACTTTACAGTGCAATTAAAAGCACAAAAGAATTGCAGAGTTCGTATTAAACTGTATTAACAAATTAATGTAATGTCTAAAATTTATTTTATTATAAGTATGTAGGAACTCAACATAAAGCTAACCTTAAAAAAGGCAGCAAAGAAAAAAATTTTAGGCCACTGAAGGCGGTCCATCCGTAAAAATAAGCTTGATTCGTGCAGTACCAAGTGGATCTGTAATAGCCTTACAAACGGAGAAACTTCCAATGCTTTACAACCTCTCAATTGGTTTTCGAAGAGGTTGCAACAATATTTCATTAAAATTTAAAGGTAATTTTTCTATCATTTTACCTCAAATACTATATAAAACCTGTTTATACTAGATATTTAGGACAAAATTCATAACAAATACTTTTTGTTGATAAAAGGTTTATGGAGCAATTTTTTTATGAAAATTTGTTATATTAAACAAACATATATTTTATAATACAAAATGTAAGAGATTTTGTATTACTATTATTAAGTTAAAAAAAAAGAGTGGTACCTCACATACAAAGTGAAAAATTATTATCGTGTATCTAGAGAACTACACTAGGTAGCGCCTTGGAATTTTGCGATAATAACCGCCATATTAACGTACATAGTTTAGTTAAACACAGACTGAATTGAAACAGTGGGGGTGGTACCTCGCATACAAAGTGAAAAATTATTATCGTGTTCCTGGCGAACTACAATAGATAGCGCCTTGATGCTTTGCAAGTCCGCATAGTCTGCCAAAATACAGAATGAAATGGGACAGTGGGCGTGGTACCTTCCATACAAAGTGAAAAATTTTTATTGTGTACATAGAGAACTATAAAAGGTATGGTCTTTTAAGTTTGTACAAGTAAACCCTATACCCACGCGTATACTATAGAAAAACATAGGCTGAATTGGGACAGCGAGCGTGGTACCCCCCATACAAAGTAAAAAATTATTATCCTGTTCTAGAGAACTGCAATAGGTAGCGCCTTGGAATTTTGCATCAGTTACCCCCTTAATAAGATACATTGTGTAGAAAAAACACAGACTGAATTTGAATGGAGGGCGTGATACCTCCTATGCAAACTAAAAAATTGTTATCGTGTTAATACGTATAGTCTATCAAAAAACAGGTTTGATGGGAACATTTTTGACGTGAGAATAGCGTGCGTTTTCGCGTTAAAGGTTGGTCATACTTTTCTTCCAAGTGTTTTTATTGTATTTTTTGTGGATGGGTCTAGCGAAGCGGAGCGGGGATAGCTATTATTATATAAAATGTGCTTTCACTTCAAAAATTGTGAAACTAAATTGTGGTCACAGATACCAATTAATATCATTATATTTTATAACCTTATTTTTATATTAGAAAATTCCAATTAAATATAATTATTATGTTAAATAATTTAACCATAATATGTTGCTCTTAGATGTTGGTTTTACCATAACCATGTTTTATCTTTGTGTTGTATCTATGTATGTACACCTAAATCTGTTTTACACGGTTCCAGAAAAATCCTTGTAAAAAAACTTTAAAAAAAAGACATTGATCATACACAAAAATAGATGATTTGTTCCTTATCTCTAAAACCTATTAAAATTAGTGAAAATATTTAATTTTTTAAGAACAAGAAATCATGTTTATTTTACTAAATCATATAGGTAATGTGTATTTGCACTGGTTATTTGCATCTTTAGTGTATGATGAAAACTTAATAGATTATTTCGTTCCAGAAATCAACGATTGCCTAATTGAATTTAAATTTTTTTATAGTTCTTACTGTGTCGTTTAAACCGAATATTTTGCCAAGAAATGTTGAGCCTTTTCCATTTCGAAGGCGATCTAAAATTTCAATTTTGTTTTCTAAAGAAATGGCTTTGTGTTGTAGTTTTCGTCATCTTCTTGTGGAGATGCATTGATAGTTCACGAAATATTAACACATTTCAATTGCTTTAACAAGTGAAAATGCCTGTATGCACAAAAAGGGAATTCCTCTAAATTTTTTATATAAAAATATTTCGCAAAACTTTAATTTTACAAATAAAATCTAAGCCCAAATGATTTTGAATCGTGCTAAATGGAATAAAAACGTGTAAAAAAAATATTTTTTTTATTTTCAAACCGTGTTAAATCAAAACCGTGTAAAAACAGAATTGGGTGTACTCCCATCCATGTGGGTATATTCCTCCTTCATCTTCTTTTATCTAGAATTTTAGTGCATTTCGGAGAAAAACATAAATAACTTTTATCATTAAAAATTGCAAATAATTCTGTTTACTTGCAATAAATTCTAAAATTAAAACTTCCTTAAACTAAATTTTTAACTAACGAATACACACATATGTATGTATGTATGCTTTCCCCAAACTGTCGTTTTTCGTTTACTATCACAGTTTAAACAAAATTTAAAATTCAAAAGAAGAAATTGTTACATTTTCATTAGTCTTTATAATATTTTAGAGTAATTATTTTTTTACTGGATTAAAATGGTACTTGGATTATTGCGAACGTTTTTATTTTTAAAATAAAAGTTTGCATAATTCACAACGCTTAAAACTCATACCATTTGTAAACAAGTTGGTAGATGGAATTTAAATAATAGTAAAGCCTTTACGTCTGATCTTTTTTGCATTTTTTGGCATTCACTATAACGGCAGCTCCTTGCTTAGTTCGAAAGAAATAAGGAACGATAAAGCCGCCAGCGTGTAAACCACACCAAACAGTAAATTTTAGTGGATGTAATGTTGATTCATTAACGGCTTGAGGATTGTCTTCGCTCCAAATACGTAAATTTTGCGTATTTAGGTAACCATTTAACCAGAAATTAGCTTTATCACTGAACTAAAAGTGCTCTATGAACTTTGCGAACAGCATTATTTATTTTAATTTAAGTAAATTTTCACAATTTGAAAGCGTTGTTCTGGCGTTAAAAGAATCAAAAACTTGACGAACTTTACTGAACAGAAATGTTAACACAGTTTGACATTATCAGCTGTCAAACCATTGCTATCGATATCGATTGTTCAATGCAACTAAAAAAAACCCCATTATAAATATCAGTGTGCCAACTAATCTTTTCATATGCTATATTTGACTGTTTTCGTCAAGTCTAAAAATGCAACCCTGATCTAATGAATATAGTTTTATGCAAAATTTCAAAATATATTCAAGCCTCAAATTCGTCCGTTCTTAGTCGCTGATTACAAATTAGGTTTTAAAGAAACCGTTCTTACACTTCTACACAAAAATATGTTACATCTTAAAACTTGTGTGATCATGTAAACCGTCCTTTGCCAGTTTTATACCTCCCATTCAGCTCTATTGCAACGAGTGACAACACATGCAGACAATTAAAAGATATTATGGGGAGATATTAAGCCAAAATCATTGTGAAAAAAGGCCATTAAAAAGCAGCAGAAATTACGTTTTGTTAAACGTTTATACAAGGACATCTCACTAGTGATGAGTACTATACCTTAGATACTACTGTGAATGGAATGGAATTGAAGACAGTAAATAAAAAAATAGGTTTAAACATTCCCTTTCCTTTTATTATACCCTTCACCACGGGTGGAAAGGGTACACATATATAAGTTTGTCATTCCGTGTGTAATTTCTACAATATTCATTTCCGACCCCATATATATATTCTGGATCCTTATACAAGAGATCTGTCAGGCATAGTTTCGAAAATTTTGGTATTGCAATTCAGCAACATCGGATCATTCCTTTGGAGGCTAAGGGCCAAAAACCACGCCCACCTATATTTTTTTAAGTTTTTTTTAATTTTTTCGGCTTTAATGATTCTGTTTTGCCTTTTTTTTTTGTCAAATAAATATTAGACTACGACAGGTAGATCGCAAGGAGTGCATACAGATTTAGGGGGATCAATAACCCCCTGCGAGGGGCGATTTTTGTTTGTTTTTAGATTGGTAGGGTTTTTCTGCTTTGATTTGTATTAGAGACCTTAATAGAAAGCAATACGCATAGAGGTAGCCAATGGACCCACAGGGTACCCACTGACAAATAGGAGCAGTTAAAAGAACCCCCCATGTGTCAATATGATGAATTTTTTTTTTTTTTTTGTAAGGATTTCTTTTTGCTTTAATCTGACCATTCTAACTCAATATAGATTGGAGAAAGGTCCAAAATTTAACAAAAAAATTTCAATCAAATTTTAAAAAAAAAATTTTTTACAAAAAAATTTACAAGGCATTTTCAAAAAGATATTTTACAGAAAAATATTCGAAAAAAAATTTTTTAAAAAAATTTTCCAAAAAATTTTCGAATAAATTTTTACAAAAAATTTTTAAAAAAATATTTTTCCAAAAAATTTTTACACACAATTTGCGATGTAGCTGTCGGCTTCAATATCATTAAGTAGCTGACAACACGGCGACAATTGTAGCAAACGGAATTTGTTTTCATTTGTCTTCTATTTTTTTAACTCATGAATAATGATTTTTTCTCATACGAATTTATTTAAGTAAAGAGTCAACAATATGGATAATGCTGTACATGTCTGTACTTTGACTTGTTTTTTATTAATATTAACTATTTCTGAAGGGAATTAAAAGCGTTGAATATAATAACAAATTAAAATTAATAAATTGAACAAATCTAGTTTACGGACACATCATAAAAATAAAAAATAAAAAAATAGCCTATTGTGTGTAAAATTGAATTCTAAGCAAAAAATGTCAAGTGAAAAAATTGGGGTCGACGCTTAGTTTCGGAGTTACGGACCCCCAAAGTTTCTATGTAAAATGTTTTTTTTTTCACAGAGTTGCATTTTAATGAAAAAAAAAAACACAACAAACAATGCAAACCATAATCGGACACACAATAATTAATATATACTTCCGACAACAACACAGCTGTTACAACAACTACAAATACCTTTTTAATAAATGGCTTCATATTATATGATACTAAGGACCCCTTAACCTAACCATTATTTGTGTGATTTCTGTAAAAACTACCTTTAAGTAATAAACATCCTTTGATTAATTCACCTCCTAGATTTATGATATAGAATTCGAATGGTCTTTGTTTCTTAGCAGCTGGTGACTACATCGCTACAGATACGTTTTGAGTATCATGACTATTTAATGCGAAATGTGGTGTTTGTCGTAATTTCAAAAATGTGTTTAAATTTGATTGCGTATATAACCCATCAATTACCCTACTGCACAGCATAAAATACCTGATATTGATTTAACCGAAATTAAGGGTATTCCAGGAGAAATGAGAAATTAAAGCATCATTAGAATTATCTTCTGCTCAAATGCCCATTACCGTTCATATGTCGAACAACAAATTGTATCGCCAATGACAAGCACACACATAAATTGGTTGAAACAAAAAAAAAAAAATAACTCAGAACGCGGAAGACGTAGAGCTGTGTCTTGCTGATTTTAATAAAAACCTCAAATTAGCAACCCAAGATGCAACAGTGACCCTACATAAAAATAGATGCATTCAAATTCTGTGGAAGAGAAAGGGTTGTATGATAACTATAGCGCTTATTCAGAAATCATAACCAAAGTCGGAACTAACAAAACATAAACTAAAAATAGTTTATAGATAATTATAGATCTTATTCACAATTTATAACTAGAGAAAATAAAATGCCGATAGTTTTAACGGTGTATATTGTAATTAACTAAAAAGCTTATTAAGCTGCTAAAAAATAAAAATTGTTCTTTACAAATTCATACAAATTTAGTTATAGAGTGTATATAAATCAATTAAAACAAAGGCCTATAAAAACAAAGATATTTGATACAATTTTGTTGACCAAACAGAAATCTCTTGTTAATTACTTTTTGTATGGAGGTATGGAGGTTTTGTAGCTGCCATAGAAATACACGCAAGTAGCAATGATAAAAAGGTACATAAGTTATTTGTTAACAAAAATAAAAACTATTTATTGTTTTCCATTCCCTTTGTTTTTTTAATACCACTTAAAAATGTTTTGATTTCCCATTAAAATATAATTAAAATATATATGAAAACAATCAGCTGTTGTTTAAATGTATTAATGTATACATCAAAGAATGTAATCGAGTTCAAACACTCATTCAATTAATTTATTTATACTTTTTATTCATGAAATTAGATAATAAGCGGTCTTCTACACTACTAAAAAAAATGTGTCGGCTCTTGATAGCTTAACAAACTTTCCATTGATAAATATAATGCACAATCACAATTTCATATGAAAAGATCAGAGGTCCATAACTCGAAAACTATAGCTGACCGCCGATTTTCGTACTCTATATTTTTCTTTTGTTGTTAAATTTTCAAACAACCTGGTGACACATTCTGCAATTCTCGTAGCCAAAGCTATTGCTCAAATTCTAAAAATGTATAAAATAATTTCGTGTATTCTAATAGCCCAATCAGGCTGGCACAAAATTAAGTCAATTCGTGATTCGGCCGAAATCAACTTGAAATTACGTAATTTCGCATAAATTTTACCAAAAGAAATAAATTATATAAATGTAACTAACCGTGATCAGCTGTTTGCGAAATTAACTCAAATGTCAAAAAGCCCAGTATGAATACTTTAGATTTCGTTCTTAATTTCAGCTCGAAATTACTTAATTTCGTGGCAGCCTGAATGAGCTATAACATATTTACATACATATGTACTTATTTAAGGTTAAGGTTTAAATTAATCGAAACAGAAGTTCAAAGTATATTACTTATTTCTAAATAAATAAAAAAATTTCATGTCCTTAAAATGAGCATTTAGAACTAAAAAAGTCAAATATATAACAATACACATAATTGTTGTATTCCAGAATTACTGAATATGGTACTTGGGATTTTTTTTTTAATTGGAGTAGCTTCGCTAAACTCCAGTAAAATTAAAATAATATATCTCGAAAAAGATGAAAAAAATTTCATCCGTAAAAATAAAATATGTATGTATGTATGTACGTGACTGCTGACTTATTTACTAAAAAACATGGTAAGTCCAGGCTTAAATAAAGCAAAAAATTTTCGTCAGAGTCAAAATTTCTTAGTGAAAATATTTTTTTTTTTTGTTAATTGATTTATTTTACTAACAAGTATAAATATGATAGATAACACAATATATATATGTATATTGGATTTTATCTAACAAAATAATTAAAGTATTACGGCTTCTCAAGCCTTTATAGTCATTTAATAAAATTTTTTTTGCTAGTGAACTGCCCGTACAGTGTAGTTATATTATGTCAAATTATATTTAAAATATGGCAACTTTGTTTTGTATAGATATATATATATATTTACATATATATTTGTATATATACATATTTATGTACAAACATATATATCTATATAATTATTCCATACATATATATATATATATTCATATATATATATATATTCATATATATATATATATATATAAGTACACATATACATACATATGATGCATATACCTAAATACAAATGGATGTTATATTCAACGGTTGGTTAGCTAAGCTTCGTTTACTGCTTTTATTTATACTAATTCGTTAATGCCACATTGACGCATTACCCCCATTACGATTGAATGCTCTTACACAAATACACATTTTTTTCAATATCCATTGCAAACACAAATACTACAGCCTCTAAAAATTAGCTGGATTCCTTTATTTTTCAGGATTTAATATTGTAGGTATATATTTTTGAGCACTCCACAATTTTTCTTTATATTATGCTTTCAAGATTGTTGATTAAGATTTTTTTATAAATCCGAACTATTTCAATTCATTTATAAATTCTCAGCTATTCTCAAAGCAAATAAATTGCTTTTTATATGCATATCTATGGTTTAAAACTGTTACTGTGTTTATTAGTTTATTAATTAAATATATACCATTAATATTCTATAAACGAAACAACGATAATGTACACGTTTATTACGAAAATCCTACCGACGATTTAGTATATTACGTATGTTTGGAAAAAGACGAATATTGACATTTGTGCTAGCGTAAAACAACTCTGAAATTATCAATCGTAAAAACGATTAAATTTTACGACAAAAAAACAGTGTTGTCAATACTCCATAGTTTTGCTGTTTTAATAGGTCAGCTAAATTCAGAACTGTTATTTCATAACCTTTTTACACTGATCAACATTAAACTGTTGGTTTGCAAGAATCAACACAGTTGTACAAAAACCAACATTAATATTGGAAGGTGAAGAAGAATTTTAACTGCCGCTCACTATAAAAGTATTTTGTATATACATATGAATTTTTCAACAAAAATGTAATTTTAGTATAGATACCTGTAAAATAATTGTATCTATTGCAATTTTTCTAATGATTGCAATAAAGTAAATATGTAATATCGAATATAATGAATTAATAACATCTTGCGAAGATATATAAATATATATCACATACATATTATCTATATTCTTTTTTTGTTAATAGATAATATTTTCAATAACTTAGCCACTTGATTAAAATCGCCACCAAATACTGCTTGTTTTCTACAAATGGCGAGCGCTTTCGATATGAAGAAATCATTAGCAAGACACATTTTAAGTAGTACTCATCCAAGATCGTCTACAACAAGACTGATGTGCCAACATCGAATGCGCTCGACAACCGTACTAAACAAGCAGCCAGCAACGGCGGTCATGATAAAGTATGACAACAGTATTTCATTTGCTGGCAGAAGAAATCCAATCAACTTAATGTCGGTTACAAATGTCTGCCTAATTATATCTAATAAAATCTAAAACGAAAAAATATATACAAAAAATACAAAAGAAAAGCTTTGGCCGTGTAAAATGTGTAATATTACATCCGAGATCATCTTTTAAACATAAATAAGTAATAAAGCAAGAACAAAAGCACATTCTGACGACGAAAGGAACAAAGGTATATAGAAAATAAAAGCTTCTACGCTTTATATGTCATCGTCAATTACCGCAACTAAATCATAAATAACAATAATAGTAATAATGGTATTGGTTTTAACATTTAAGTACGTGTGAAAAATGCTATGATTTATCAGAATTTCGATAAAGTGAGAAACTTTTAGTAAAATAAAAAGTATTCTTTATGCTACATTTCCAAGGGTAAGCCTACACCTGTTGGTTTATGTCATCATAAACGTCAAACTTTTTACAAAATTATAAATAATGTTTCGATAATTTAGTTTAACTTTTATAACGATATAAATTAATCAGAAGTGAACACACAAAAACACAATTTTTTGTTGTGTTGTTAAAATATCTGTTATAATATAGAGTTTTTCTTGAGGAAACCTTTTCGGTTGATACTGATGTTTCCGAGTTGATAGCATCTAGTTTGGTCGTTTCGCAGCAAAAATCCATAATTGTCGTACTAACTATATTTTTATGTGGTTGCTTTAAATGCCTTTACATAACCCCCGTCTTTATTAGACATTAAAATGTCTTAACAAAAGTTAAACTTCGTATAAAAAATAAGTATTAAAAATAATTTTAATGATTAATGTAGACGGGGGTTTATGATGAAACTGTTTTCACGTAAATAAAACTCCAAAGAGTATTTCCTCAAAAAAGTTTTTGAGTGTTAAAGTAGAAAAGTTCAAAACATTTATTCGGAATGAAAACTTTATTTGTGCAAACCTAAATCCACTATTTAATATAATGTTACGTTAAATTAGAACACAGATTTTTGTCGGCTTTTCCTGTTTTTGTTTATTAAGATGTTTTTAGTTAAAAATAAAAACGATTAGAAAAGAAAACGCGTAAACTACACCACTTATAATTAGCAACTGTTTTGTTGTGTGATTTTCAGCATGGGTGGGTGTGTATACATATATTACCTTTTTCCACAAATGTTTTCTTTTATTGCTAATTCGTGCAAAAATGTGTTTGAAAGTAATTTAATTAAAATATTTGTATGTGTCAGATTTTTCCCAAAATTTAATTTAAACAAAACTTTTGTACAAATCTTTTCCTTTATAAAAATACAACTCCTACTTTCCGTCTCAGTCTGGCAACTTTATTGAAGGCCATTTTTTACAATCTCAATGTTTATACTCGAATGAAAGATAAAAATATATTCCAGTTAGAAATGGCTGTGAACTCCTTATTACTAGCGATTATTAAAAAATTGGAAGGAAAATAATAATACAAACCTACGTACACACTATTTCATGTTTAAATTGAACATATGTATATATTTACTGCTTATACAAAAATATATGCATATATTCACTAGTCACAAAATTTATTCTTAAGGAAAAATTCTTTATTTATTTATTTAAAGGCACTTACATTATTCAGTTTCAACAAACTGGAATATTTTGTTTTTTTTTCATTTAATCTCTTTGTTTACAACAAAATTTGTGTATATGTATTTTTCCTTTTAAGTTGTCAATGTTTAAATTTATATTTTAGTTTGTCAAGCGTTTGTTTTTTGATATTTTATACATTCATGACATGATCGTAACCAACTTGAATAACTATTATTTTTATTAAATAATTTTAAGTTTAAAACGTTTCAAAAGTACTTTTAATATTTTTTCTGTTTGGTGCACAAATTATTCGATACATACGAAGAACGACTGAAAGAAAATTGCTACGATTTCAATATTTGATATGTTTACTTAATTTCGCAAAAATGTTACCATATCAAAACAATAGCAACACTTACAATAAGGTTACCAGGTTATAAATGATAAACTTAGAAATTATTGGGATTTGGAATTAACATAAACATTTACGCACATAGTCGTAAAGTAGCTCTGGTTCGGGGAACACGTCCGTGTGTCATTATCATTATCGTTCATCGAGTGGTTTGCGTCTCGTTCGCACACTGGCTGATAGGCGTCCTCGAATAGCTGTACTACGGTACTGTTATTGGTGGTTGCTTAATCAGTAACGTGTAATTGTTTTATTTGAATAAGTCGGACATTGGTTGAACACCATTTTAAAAACTCATCTTTTAACTGGAGGAGCACCATTAAACTCAATTTTTTACTAGAGGAGAACCAATAAACCCAAGTTTTTTCACTAGAGGAGCACCATTAAACTCTTATTAATTTTACCTAGCTGAATTCGGAGTCTCACTTCCTATACAAAGGAGGAACATAAGGCAATCACACCCTGGGGCTTTGGTTTCGTACCTTTGCCATTTACCAATTTACCATTTTTTCGGTCAGAATCCAAAAATAAACGTTTCCGAGTTATTAAGCGTTTCCTGAAAGAAGTCCATACATTTGCAATATATTCATATTGAACAATAATACTTACATATTGTACAATAACACTGAATGCGTATGCCATTTTGACAAAAAACAAAATAATTTTGTTACACAACCAAGAAATCTGCCATACTGTTATATTTGCCAAACAAAAGAGTAAAAAGGCTATAATCTGCCTAAAGGTCATAATTCACTATCATACTCAGTCGTAGAATCTGTTAAAAATAGCATGTGTGCTAAAAAGTATGATAGTGTGGATTAGAAAAGTATGTGTGTGACAGACCTTTTGACAGGTCTGTACGATTTGAAAATCTTTTGAAAAAAATCAACAATTAATTTTTTCTATGCGTCAGAGTTGCAACGACATCCTTGTTTGGTTTTTAATTAAAATGGTCAACACTAGTTGGTTATCATACCAGGGTCTATCAACATGTAGGAGATTTCTTCCGACCTGTACCTTTGCACAGGAAGCAGGCTCATCAGCCTTCACTCATAGAGTATTTTTGTTCTGAACCAATATAAATCTTAGTTATTTTTGCTGGTGCTGCACCACGTCAAAAAGGTTAGGTTACAATCCTCACATGTGAGTTTTAATTTTTTTTTTTTTCATAATTTAATTTTTTTCATATTTATATCAATATTTTTGAACTAACAGTAATTACTCGTATCTTAAGTCTAAAATAAAATATTCTTTTTAAGTCCAGCCAGTGCTAGACAAAAATAATGTTTGTTTCACGGATTTTGCAATCATTTGCGGGTCATCCCTCTAATGTACGGCCAAGAAAAGCAGTATCTCTTCTTTTTAGTCGAATATAACCAAACCTTATCGAATGCTTGAGAATCGTCGATAGAACAGTATTTTTTTTTAATTTTAATTACATTTACTAATCTGTGTGTTTGTTGGATCGTACTATGTTGTTTTCTGAAGCCGAATTGATGGTTCGGAATGCATCCTTTCGCGATAAGAATTGGATTCAGCTTAGTTATTAATATTCTCTCAAATAACTTTGACACGTTTGATAAAAGGCTGATAGGTCTGTATGATTCTACTTTTGTGTGGTCTTTTCCTGGTTTAGGAATCATAGTTATCAAAGAGACCTTCCACTCTGTGGGAAAAAACTCAAGACGTAAGATGGCATTAAAAACAAACAGGATAATTCTGCGACCTATACAGGGCAACTCAACTAACATCTTGTTAATTGTTTTATCAACGCCAAGGGCTTTTTTGGTGTTTAAATCTGCTATTGCCCTTTCAATATCGCTAAATTCAAATCTTAGGGGTACTACGGCACTAGTCTCTACTGATGGCAACTCAGCTATATCAGTACATACATTTGGGGTGAAAACCTTCTTCAAATGTCCAACAAACAAATTGCCTTTTTCGGTATCATTCCTTGCCCAGTCTCCACAAGAAGTTCGCAAGGGAGGCTTACGTACGACCGGTCTTTTAAGGTTCCTACATGCACGCCATAATGAATATTCTGATTGTGCAGTTGCGTCGAGGTCTTCCAAGTAATTTTTCAGAGATGCCACTCTTCGAGATTCTAGCAGCTGTCTTAGCCGTTTCGTGCAATCTTTAAGTCTAGATTTGAGTTGAGGAGATCTGTGTGCTTGCCACTCTCTTCTAATTTTTCTTTTTTCAGCCAAGAGCCGCTCGACATCTACAAAATAAATTTGATTGTATCTAGCTGGTTGTCTGGTTTCTGTCGCATGTTGGGCAGCTGATTTAAGGTTTCGATCAAAATAAATTAGACTCTGGTCCACATCTTCTGGTGTTCTTAGCGGTATGTTTTCCGAACAATGAGTACTGAGATACTTTCTATATTTCAACCAATTAATGCTTGTGCAAGTTGTTAGCGACACGATATTTTGCTAATGCCATATATAGACAATAGTGGGTGAATGATCTGAGGATAATTCGAGTGACGCTTCAACCTTAATCATTTCTCTCGAAATACCTTTAGTCACGCCAAAATCAATAACATCAGGTAATTTTTGTCGATCAGTAGGCCAATAGGTGGGTTGTCCACTTGATATCACATTCAGACGCATTTTTGAAATAGTGTCAAATAAAACACGACCTTTTGGAGTTATTAGGCGTGATCCCCAAAACGTATGTTTAGCGTTGTAGTCGCCTGATGCTATGAAACAGGGACCTAGTGATTTGTAAAATTCGATATATTGACTCTGATATTTGAAATCTAGGAGGTGAATAAATCGAAGAAATAACAAAGTTTTGATGATATTCTTCAATACAGATGTTTGTTGCTTGAAGGTAGTCCTCACAAAAATCACACAGTAAATGATGTTTAATTCGAGCCCTTATTAGTATTGCTGAACCACCACATGCTCTGCCACGGGGGTCTTTAGTGTCATATAATATATAGCCATTGACTTTAAAAAAGCTATTTGTTGTTAAATGAGTCTCTGAAACCATCATGACATCAATTTGTTGGTTCTTCAAGAAGTACTCGAGTTCATTTTTGTGTTGGCGTAAGCTGTTAGCGTTCCAGAAGCATATTTTTAAACAGTTCATGGTTTGTTAAGTACCGCCTGAAACATCATAGATTGCATGCGAACCATTGCTTGCATCATGCTGCTCATAGAGCTCATAAAACTGTTTAAACAGAGTTTTAAATTTAATAAAAAATTTTAATCAATTTTTTTTAATTTCCTATTTTCTTAACTGGTATAAATAATTTAATAATTCTCTTTCTCTTATCTTCATTTTTATACATTTTTAACGTTTATTTTCCTAGTTTAAATCTTTTACTATTATAACTTTGACATCTTTTAAAGAGACTTTAGGTCTGTTCAGTAACTTTCCTGGCAAAAACTAGCAACGAGAGAGCAAAACAGAAATTTACATAATTACTCTCTTAAATATGAAAAAGTAAATGAACGCTTTACTAGCAAAAATTAGCAAGTAGACTACGGTGGCGTCAGGAGGGACTTAAAACTTGTTATTTACATTAATAATATTCCAAAACACAAATATGTTTATTGTTCAAAATATATTAAAAACTGTATAATACAATTTTAAAATCATAATTGTACCGAAAAAAGTACGATTGCAATAAATGTATCATTTACTGATTTGTTTACTATTTATTATTTAAAAAAAAGACCTAAAATGAAAACCTACATTTAAAATGGGAAAGCTAAATTTTATCGTTTAATACCCTCGCTAAATTAAAGAAAAACAATACACCAACAAAATTTTATTCACTTTATATTATTTTAACTACTAAATACTTATATTTTCCTTAATATTGCAAAAATTTCTTTGTTCATACCATTTTTCCAAAAAAATATGTTGAGCACAAAATCCCGAATTAACAAATTCTTGCTAGTAAAAATTTTACTAGCAAAAACTTGCAAGTACTTTTTTTCCTCACATTTTTGTTCTCTTGTTTTACTCTCTCGTTGCTAGTTTTTCGAGTTAATGAACGCTTTTCCAGTAACAATTAGTACTAAGTTCCAGTTACTGAACAAAGCTTTTTACATTGCTATTGTCATATTTAGTGTTCAGATTTTCTGCGTCTTTTTTTTTTTTTTTTTTTTTTTGATGTACATAAGTAGATGTTATAAAATTTTCATTGCAAATTTCTAAGCTTATAGAAAATTTTACATTTAGAGATTCATTGAAAAAATCAAACTGACTTAAATCTAGTTTACGGACACATCATCGAAATTAAAAAAGTAGCCTATTATGTGTAAACTTTAATTTCAAGCAAAAAAATTAGTCTTTCTGCTACGACTGGGGAGCCATATCAAATTAAATCAATTTTATATTGTTTTCTTTTTTATTTGCGTTTATTTTCATATATGTAAGTGATATTATCTCAGGCTTTATTTCTTTCTAATTTATATTGTATGTTTGGGCTTTATATTACGAAATAAATAAAATGTTAAAAGAAAAATTTACGTCACCTCTTAGTTATGGAGTTACAGACCCCCATAGCTGAATGAGGCAATATACATAGGTATCATTGGGATGGTAATTACTGTGCAATAAAACACCGCTATGCAATAAAACACCGATATTTATTGGTAGCTATCTTTAACAGACACCATAATAAATGATCACGCCAGCGTTTTTTCGCGAAACAGTTAAAGCTTGTTTGTTTGCTCTTAAAAGAACTATCCAATTAAAGTGAAATTAAAAAAAAAACAAAAAGTGAAAAAAATATCATGTTAGTAAATTTTTTTTTTATTCTGCGCTCGGCTATGCAATAAGCGAAGCCTGAGTTGGTCATGCCACAAAGGAGAAAAATCTTGCGCTGTGCAGATAATATTGAATTAGCGAAGCTGGTGTTGGTTATACCATAGAGGAGAAACTTGGCCACAGCCGAAGGTTGGTTATGCAAAAAATCTTTAGTTAGCGAAGCGGATAAAGTCCTTGCTTCCGCCAGTGCTTGAGTGAGACGAAAACCATTCGAAGGCCGAGCAACAAAGACGGCCTGATTGACTTTAAACGACAATGACGAGCGCACGTTGTTTCTCAACACAGGGTTACTTTACGACTGCTGCTTCTGATGCAAAAAATTTACAATGTTTTTCTCAAAAATTCAATCTGACAAACTAAGAAAAACTTATAAACAAATAGTGCAACTGGTTACAGTCATTCAAGTTTACAGACCAAAATTATGTCAATTTATCGAAGATTATACAAATGATATACTTATAGTGTCTTACATCGAATCTTAAAAATATTCTTTTATCGCTGGAATGTATCAAACAGTTACAAACCAAACTATTGGGTGAATAAAGAAAAAAATGTTTGATAGAATTCATACAATATATTTTGTGTAAAAGAAACGTAGATTTGGAAACCACCTCAAACCGCGATTTAAATATCTCCACATCAGGGTTCCTAGTGAAATTGGGTGGTCCATACAGAAAGCTAAAAATGTTATTTGTCTTTTTTCATCTGAATTAATACCGGTTGAAGTTTCAAACATTAAATTTGTTGCTGTTGTCGTAAAGCTGAAAAATAAAAAAAATTACTTTACCTGTTCATACATTCCTCCTGAAGCCGATGTTTCAATATTCTCAAACACATCCTAGCCATTGAGTCTTTTACTTCACGTGTACATTTCACAGATTCTATTGTTGTTCTTGTTGATTTTAACTTACCGTCTATTTCTTGGGAACATGTGGCTGATTGTGCATATTTGATTCCAGTACAAAATAAAAACCGCTATGATGAATTTATAAAGGATATTTTTTCGCTAAGTCTTTACCAAATGAATGATGTGTACAATGCCTTTGGAAAATTGCTAGGCTTGGTGTTTGTTAACTGTTCTGATGATTGCACCTGTTAGTTTATCTGAAGATCGATATCATCCTACTATTCTGATTACTTCATTTATTCAGTTAGGTATCTAACCTTACATCTTGCAAAACAGATGAAGTTTTCTGCTTCAAACGAACAAATTATAACGCATTAAATGAGCATTGAAAAAACACTTTTTAGAATTATCTTCTATCTCATTCTATAAATAGAGATTTAATGATCACTACCTTCTATAAATCTTTTTATTCCTTTTTTGAAATCTGTGTTTCTAAAAGAATTTTTCACACCACAAGTGGTCCACCTTGGAATTCTAGCTTTCAAAATTTAAAAACAATTATTTAAAAACATATAAAATATCTGGTTCGATGACAGACTATGGAAAGTACTCTATAAGTCAAGCAGAATACAACTTACTAACCGTTCGTTATATAATAATTACATAAATAAAATGAAACTTAAATTCCTTTATGATCCAAAATCTTTTTATGCCTTCGTCAACTCAACTAGGAAATCCAACGGTTATCCGACTATAATGAAATTAATGAAATTGTATAATAATGAATCCAGTGATGATGTTTGCTGATTTTTTCGCTAGTACTTATGGTAATAGCCAATAGGATGCCACTAATATATATCCCTATCCACTAGCCTTAAATTGTGTTATTTCTTTTCCTACTTTAATTAGTAAGGGTATATTTAATGGCTTGAAGGTTCTGAAAATGTCATTTAATAATGGAGAGACTCGTATATCATCCTTCTACATGGGAATAAGTCTGACATTACAAACTCTAGAGGAATTACCAAATTAAGTGCTATTCCGAAAATGTTTGAAAACTAGTTGCTGATTCTCTTTCTAATCAAATTTCAACAAATATATCACCTAGCCCACATGGTTTTAGAAAGGGATGCTTGATAACGACTAATGTTGTTCATCTTTCAACTCTAATAAATTTTTGATTTTCGCAAAGAAAACAAACTGATGCTGTATATATTGATTTTAGAAAGCTTTTGATAAAGTCAACCATAACCTACTATTAATAAAATTGGACTTGTTAGGTGTATCCCGTAGAAATTTAAACTGGCTAATGTCTTATTTAACCTGTAGAAATCAAAATGTTCGATTCAACATGAGTACGTCTAAGAACATTGATGTTCTATCCGGTGTTCCGCAAGATAGTCATCTCGGACCTCTTCTTTTTTTGCCGTTTATAAATGATCTTCTTAAAGGAAATTTTATTTCATTAAGTATAATGACAGATAGCGGAAAGGTTGTGGTATGTAAAGATAATTTTTTGCATATAAAAGATAAGCAAGATAATTCCATATTAAAAGCGTATAATAACAATGGATTATTTATATATGAAAGTAAAATAAATAATTGTATGCGCCTAGAGTCGAAAAATAATTTTATGAATTGGCACCTTAAGTGTGGTCATTTAAATTTTGGTTGCCTCAAAGAAAAGGATGTAGTAAATGGATTAAAAATAACAGATAATTGTAAAGAGGCAATGTGTGAAATATGTTCCAAGGCTAAAATCACTGTTAAACCATTTGAGAAATCGCAATTTCAAGCCAAATCCTTGCTAGAAATAGTGCATAGTGATATTTGTGGACCAGTAAATGTACCATCAATTGCTGGAAGTAGATATTTTGCCACATTTATAGACGATAAATCCCATTTCATTTATGTGTTTTTCCTTAAAACTACAGATCAAGTATTCAATGCTTTTAAAGAATGCAAAACGCTTGTTGAAAAACAGACAGGTTGTCAAATAAAGTGCTTAAGAACTGATAATGGTGGAGAATATGTAAATAATGATTTTAACAAATTCTTAGCAGATAATGGCATAAGAAGGCCGTAAGTGCCCACACCCCACAACAAAATGGCGTAGCCGAAAGGGCTAATAGGACTTTAGTTGAGATGTCCCGTAGCATGTTGTTAGAAGCAAGACTTGAAGAGAAATTTTGGGCCGAGGCAATATTAACTTCCGTATATTTGCGCAACAGAGCAATAACAAAAGTTTTAGTAGACAAAACGCCTTTCGAAATTTGGTATGGATTGAAGCCATCAGTAGCGCATTTACAAATATTTGGCACGAAAGCTATTATGTTAGATAAAACACACAACAAGAAATTTTCACCCAAAGGTAAAGAGATGATTATGATCGGATATAGTGAACAGGCAAAGGCATATAGGCTCTATGAACCTGATTTAAGAAAAGTAAGTCGTGATGTTATTTTTATAAATAACACATACAATGGCCAAGAGGGACAACAAAAAGTCGACGACGTTATCCTTTTTGGAGACATTTTGAATAGAACCGCATCCGAAAGTGAAAAGAAAGTTGAAACTATTTTTAAACCGATAATTCACCTGATATTGAAGAAAATAATAACTGTGCTGAAGATCTTGAGGAAGATGAAGCAGAAGCTCCTGTTAAAGACAGCCATCAAGTACAACAAAAAATTGGTCCAGGACGTTCGAGATTGATTAAAACTGGTTTAGTAAGACGCCCGAAAAAGGTCAATAAACATTGTCATCCCATGTGGAGTTACCGAGGCGTTAAATGTCCAAATGCAGATTCATGGAAGGCTGCAATACAAAAAGAGTATGCATCTTTATTAAAAAACAATACGTGAAAGTTGAGAGAGCTACCTGTAGGACAAAAACCTGTTGGTTGTAAATGGGTTTATTCCGTGAAGAATGATAAGGAGGGAAACGTTAAAAATTTTAAAGCTAGGCTGGTTGCCAAGGGTTGCAGCCAAAAATATGGAGTGAATTACAAGGAAACCTTTTCACCAGTTTTTAGATATGCTAACATAAGCTTACTAATTGCATTAGCTGTTGAACATGAACTTTTCATGCACCAAATAGATGTTTCATCTGCGTATTTGAATGGAGAACTTGACGACGAAGTGTACATGGTACAGCCAGAAGGTTTTGTCGATGACCAACATCCAAATCGCTTTCTAAAATTAAAGAAATCATTGCATGGTTTAAAACAAAGTGGCCGCGTATGGAACATAAAGTTAAATGATATTTTAGTAAAAATGGGTTTCAAGCAATGCATTACTGAACGATGTATGTATACAAGAAATCATAATGGTTTGTTCAACATAAACGCTGTTTACGTCGATGGCCTTATAATTGCAAGTTCATCAAAGATGGAGCTTAATAGAATTAAAGCAACAATTTCAAAAGAATTTGACGTTGTGGATGGAGGTGAGCTTAATCATTTTCTTGGAATTTGAGCGTATTGGTGAAACTGGTTCGGTTAAGGTATGTCAGCGACAATATATAAACAATTTACTGTGTGATTATAGAATGAACGACTGTAAAGAAGTTGCAACGCCACTTGAAGTAGGGTTTCAAGTATCGTGTAATGCTAAAGAGTGTAAAAAAGTAGATACTACGAATTATCAGTCAGTCATCGGTGCATTAATGTATCTGGCTATTTCAACTCGTCCGGATATCCTGCATTCCGTGTGTAAGCTTGCTCAACGCAACATTGATCCACATGCGGAACATCTGACGGCTGTAAAGCATGTCCTTCGATATCTGAAAAAGACAATTGACTTCAAGCTTAATTTTGAAAAAACTGGTGAACCAACAGTGGGATATGCTGACGCAGATTGGGGTAGTGACGCATTAAACAGTAAGTCATATTCAGGCTTTGCTTTTGTAAAGGCAAATTGTGTTTTCTCCTGGGAGGCCAAGAAGCAAAACGTATTTGCTTTGAGTATCACGGAAGCCGAATATATTGCGCTGTCTTCAGCCGCTAAAGAAACTACATATATAAAAAATTAGCTTGACGAGTTGGGTTTTAAAAAAGATGGTCCATTATGTTTATATGGTGATAATCTAAGTGCATAATGTCTGGTAAAAAATGCTACACATCATTCCAGAAGTAAGCACATAGACCTGAAATACCATCATGTTCGTGATGTTTATTCCAAAGGTGTGATCGATATAAGTTATGTTCCCACTGGAGAAATAAAGTCTGATATATTCACCAAAAATCTTTGTAAAATTAAAAATTTAAAATTTTGTAAAGCTATGAATTTATATTGATTATTTAAATTGTATTAATAATGTGTTGAGAGGGAGTGTTAAATGACAACACATAAATAATTATGTTATTTGTAAACATTCTCTTAAAGCACTTGTTACTTTTCGTTTTCTTTCTACTGTATATAATTAATATTATTTAAACATAGTAAGCTTTGTAAAAGTACTTTGTAGACATTTGTACCTCATAATAAAATACTGTTTAGTCTTTTTCAAATTTCCAATACTAAACCTAAAAAAATGTAAATGTATGCCATTTTTTAGAAATACATAGTTGTATAGCTGTTAACTACTCATGGGGAGGACATCAGCTGGATTTAGACGGCACTTTCTAAATTAAACTTCGTTGCACACACTACTATGACTTCAATAAAGCTAGAGGTGTTTTTGCATTTATAAAGAGGTGGGCAAAATAATTCTCTGATCCTTATATTACCAAGCAACTTTACGTTTCACTGGTCTGACCTGTTTTGGAATATGGATCAATCGTATGGGATCCTTATTACAATATTTTTTTCCAAAATATATGGAGTCAGTGCAAAAACAGTTTTTGCTTTGCTGTTTACGTGATCTTAATTGGAATACTGGAATAAATCTCTCTTCATATTCATGCAGACTTTCGTTAATAAAACTACCTACGCTAAAAATCCGTCGCACTATGCTAAATGTTTCTTTTATGTTGAACCTTATAAATGCAATGTTTGCTGCAAATTTCTGTTGAGTAATATGCAATTTAATGTTCCCTGTCGCAATACTCTTCATTACAAATTGTGCTCTAGCTGATCATTTTACGCGTATATGTAGTCAGTTTAATAGTTTGTATAATTTTGTTGATTTTTTGTGAATGTAAAAGTAATTCAACATAATGTCATTGTATTTCTAAATTCTTAATTCAAATTTTTAATATTGTTTTTCTTAATATTAAGTTAATATGTAAATTGTCAGTAAGGATTGTATCCATAGACTAATAATAATAACTTAAGAAGACTACTCATTGCTAATTAGTGGATTAAAATTCAGTTTTTGGATACACCACAAACACCTACCAGTTGGCCAAAAGCAGATAGTACGAATACTAATCCTGTTTTCACTTTTAATTAGACTGGAATAATTGTAAAATTTAAAACCTGTGTATAACTTTCGCACATTTTTTAACACAATCGCAAATCAAATTTTAAACCAAATGTTATTTAATTTAAGAGAGGTGCAAAATAATTTAACCAAAAATAATATATGTATTTGTTTATTTTTGCAATAAATTAATGAAAAACTCAAAAAAGATCTATCGGAAGGGGTTTTAAATTTTGGAAATATATCCACCCTTCACCATACTGAATTCTATAGAAAAATGGTTTTTAAAGGATACACATGCTCGACAAATGTTAGGCAGGCAGGACCTTAATTTAAAAAATATTCATATTTGTTACGGATTGTGCCAACTTTTGACTTAATTTCTAAAAATAATTTCCTTAGCTGAATATCTAATTATTAAATTAAATAGATACTTGAATTAAAGACAATAAAAATGAAGTTATTTGCCTTTGGTTTCATTAATTTGCGTTTGAGATAACTAAATGTGCGAATGCTATATCCAGTATTTTTTTAAAATGCTGTGCTGTGCATTGTTAGCATCTCCGTACTAGGTGAAAGATTGTTATCGAAAGTTGCACAAACAATTGCTGCACTGACGACCAGTCGTCATCTAAACACCTCAAACAATTATTATGTTTGGGAAGCATGTCGGAAAGGTTTTATTTTTAATTTAAAATAAAAAAAGTATTACACACTGACTACAATATATAGCATAGACTATTGACTAGACTCGACAACTCTGCATTACAGAGTCGTTAGATTATTATGACAGAGTTGTATGAATAACACCATTATTGAAAAGAGATAGCATATATATTAAATTTTATATTGCTATCTTTATTGTTTGAAAGTGGTATTCAGTGGCAAATTTTTGTTTACTGAAAAAATTATTTTGGCGGCATGGAAAAACACAGCAAAATGTAAGTATATTTTTCCAATTGTAATTTAAATTAACTAACTATTATATTTTAGGACCCGGCGATGCATAATGGGGTGCACGAATCCTGAAAACTTACACAAGTTCCCGAATAATTCGTCCAGGTAAGTTATGTTTACTATTTATAGGATTTTTTGGCGGCATGGAAAAACACAGCAGAAAAACACCAGAAGCCACAAAAGAAGAATCAAAGTCAATTAAAGCCATTAACAAGGATACTGTTCATAAAATATTTGAGGACAGGTGCGTATAATAAAAAAAAAATATTTTTGTTCACATTCACATTCAAAATTTTCTTTTCCAAAAGGTGGTTTTAAAATTGGCGGTGGCTGTTAAAGAATTGGTTGAGAATGCCATTGATGCTGGCACTACACTCGTTGAAGTTAAATTACGTGATCAGGGCTTAGATTCCGTAGAATTAAGTGACAATGGCTGTGGTGTCGAAGAGAAAAACCTTGAAGGAATGGTATGTTAAATGAACCTTCAATGAATGTGTCGTTATTAAATTTCATACTTTTTAGCCGCGAAATATCATACCTTCAAGCTGAAGGAATTTATAGACCTGCAATCAGATGAAACATTTGGTTTTCGTGGCGCAGCTTTAAGTTCCTTGTGTGCTTTAGCCAACATGTCAATAACTACTCGCCACAAATCCACAGATGTAGCAATAAAAATTGATCTGGATCACGTTGGCAAAATATTAAAAAAGCAGCCTTGTGCCCGTGGCTTTGGAACGACTGTAACACTAACGAACCTTTTTGAAACTACCTGTGCGCAGAAGATACTTTGTGCGAAATATCAAAAAAGAGTTCAAAAATGTGTCAAATACTGCAAGCGTATTATTTAGTCTCACGTGGAGTTCGCATTATATGCAGTAACCAAACAATAAAGGGTTTGAAATCTGTAGTATTGCAAAGCCATGGATCTCAGGATATCTTATCCAGTATATCTGCGCATTTGGTAGCCGCCAAGTAAATTATATATTAGAACTTAAATGTCCTTTAAAAGACGCCGATTATGCGACTATACCAGCCAACGTATTAATGGAGCAGTTGCAAACTGATTTAGACGAAAGTTTTCATTTAATAAAAGATGTCGCGGACGCTTAAAACTTCAACTTGGTATATTTTTAAAACTAGTTGTAATACCTCAATAGCTTTCACATTATTATACGTCACTATTAATATGAATGATATTAGTTTTCAGTAAATAATTCCAAAAATTTCAAACATCTATGTAATATAGTTTTTTTTTAGAATTTTGTTTTATTTTGATATTTTTTAGCATATTTTATATTGTAATAATATAATTATCGTATTTAATGTTATAATTGTATTTATATTTAAATTTAAAGAAAGATACACAATAAAAACTAACACACATAGTTAAAATGTTTTTAATTTCTTTAATTAACAAAATGCTTGACTTTTTACAATGTAAAGGCTTAAACAAAATATTAAAAAAATCTTACTCATTATATTAAACACTAATAATGGATATTTTTTAAGATCTAAATGTATAAAAGTTTAAAATACTATACAATTTCTACTCAAACGTTTTACCTTTACTTTGAACTTACGTTAATGTCGTTTATAGAAGCAGTTTCAGCCATAACAATATCTTCGTGTGGACTTGTGGTCAAACCTTTGCCAGCATCTTCTTTAGGTGAAATTTGCGATGTCACACTGCTGCTACATTCCATTGGCTCATTTCCAGTGCTAAGACGACTTAAATTATTTTCATCTACCAGAACTATGTGTATCTGCCGGTTTTTCTTCTATTGCTACGTCTTTTCTAATATTTCATCAGTTTTTGCAGTCTTCTGGTAGTAAGTCCTTATCTTTATTTGCTAAGGTTGTGTTTTAGAGTTTCCCATTAAGTCTTCTGGTTCAATGGGTGAGGATTTGTAATTGAACCCCAGGGCTCTTTTTTAATGAAAAACTCGGGCAACCATTCGCTAATAGCATTTCCTTAATTAAATAAAAAAAGTTTTAAATATATGCCTTCATTTTTTATATGTAATAGAATTTACTTAAGAGCCATGCGAGGATAATATATGTTCTTGGATAAACAGCATTTAACTGCTAAATCATCAGTGCCAGTATCACCATCATTTTCCGTCTCCAGTTTTATGTCCGCTGTATAGAAACTTAAACCAAAACAAAAATATAGTTCATATTTGGGTTTAAGTATTTAAAACATTTACTTACTATTTATTTTCGAATAAAAACTGCATCTTGACCAGTAGGCCAATGTACATATGTATTGCTATGGTATTGGCATGAAATTCAGTTTGGATTGGTCATTACACGACGCAAATGCTATATGTATGAAGCCAACGTGCACTTCGCCGGAGAAACATACATTGAAACCAACGTGCACTTGGCCGGAGAAGCATACATTCGTGCACAGAATCCCTTACACTGCAGAAACGACGTGATATATATTTTTATAATAAAGGACTTGAAAAATTTGTAAGGGACCTTTTTATCAAATAATATTTCACCATTTATTCTTTTTTAACCACAAAATACCTTTTTAACAAAAGCCACTGGAAAAACTTTTCGTGCCAATATGTTTGCACCTTTATGCCTAAGATATTTCTTTTTATGTTTTATTTTTACAATTTTTATTAATTTAAATATTATTTCACATATTCGTTCATTTTGTTGAATTAATTACAAACTTTTTTAAGAAAATAAAACTTTTGCTTAAATTGTATTTATATTTTTTTGTTTGTTTAATTGTAAACAATGACTACTTATAGCTGTTTCTTTTTACACGTTGTTTCAGACGATACATGTTTTTTTCTTATTCGTCCAAATAAAAGTGTTAAAAGCATATGACAAGAGTCCCTTTTTCAGCTGTCAGAGTTGGGTATTCTGGTTATTTTGTGATATATAGTATGTACATACTTTAAACCACAGAGTATACAGAGATGTAACCAGTGACTTATGAAAATGGCCATAATCAGCATTTAAGGCATCTTGTCAAGAAAGAGACAAATATAGCATCCACTTTATACGAAAATGGGAATGTAAGTCCCCTTTCACAATAGACAGAAACAGGAGATTTGTAGGCAAGGGGTTGAAGAGGTAGAGTGTGTATTTCATGACTATCGTACTGGACATTTTTTCGTTTCTCTTTTCTGATTTTCGCTTTTTTCGGTGTTGCTTCACATTATATTTCTCAAGTCGGCGTGTACTTGCTTAAAATTTCTCAACAAATTACATGTACCACAGATTTTTAAACACACACACATGTAAAGTAAATAAATCTGTCTGTCTTGTTTATGTCCAATTGTGAAAGCATTTAGACAGAGCAAAAGAGAATTCAAAAAATGTCTGCCCTGTTTTTGTCTATTGTAAAAGCAGTCTAAACAAGACAAAAACTGAAAATTGTAAAAATTCCATTAAAAGCACATGAACAGTTTGTTAAAATTAAACTGTGATTAAAACCGAAGAGAAACCATTAAAACCACAAAGTAATATTAATATAAACAAAACATTGTGCTCTCCTCTTTTGGTGGTGTGAAATTCAATAAAAGTAATTAAGCAATTCCTTAAAATAAACAAATTGCGAATTTGGAAAAAATAGAAGTCAGTAAAAGGTAAAGGATATTCAACAATTTTTTTATTGCCACTAATGGCAATTATAATACCAATTGCAAAGAGGATTAGGTGCCTCAAAAAGTATCCTCTTTGTTTTGCGTGCCAACATGAGTCATGCTCAGAGCGATACCAGGAATCAAACATCCGGATGGTAGAACATAGATGAATCTATCAAATGGATGGAACAAAATGCCAATGCCATTGTCCAACTTATTATTGCTAATTTGTATCAAGTTACTGGTAGTGTTCCACCTACAGACGGTGATGACAGTGAGGACTTGAAAGATGAACAACACCTTGGATTTTTTTTTTTCAACAACAAACACATTATTAGGCAAACATATTTTTTTATTTTTAAACAATTTTATTTGAATATGTTCAAACTCGCATTCCTTATTTTTTATTTTTATTTATTTATTTATTTTCTATCATAATGTTATAAAATAATTTTAAGATAACTAAGAGAAAGCTATGACTACTGGGGTCTTAAGCTAAAATAGGTGTTGTAATAATAAGGCTGATTGATAATATATGTTAATGCTTGATATTTTTTTTTTTTTTTTCATAATTTGTTTATTGAATCTTCAAAGTATTTGAACTAACAATAAGTGTTCACATCTTAAATCTAAGGTAAAATAAATTAAACTTGTAAAGTCCAGCCAGTGCTAGACAATAAAACTATTAGTTATACAATTACTGATATTATATGAGAGCTATTCATCTGATGTTCGGCTAAAAGAAGCAAGATTTCTCCTTCTTAGTCGAATGTAACCACGATCGTTAAGGATGTTTCGAGCCAATGGATTTGGGTGTGTTTCCAGCTTTTTCAGATACGTTACTGCATGTTTCGCTATTTCATCAGTAACTAATGGGATGTTTAGATCTTTGTGAATGTTTGAGTTTTTTACATACCAGGGTGCAACTGTTATCATTCGTAAAATCCTATTTTGACGCCTTTGAATTTTTTCTAAGTTTGAAGCGGAGGCAGTGCCCCATAATTGAATCCCGTAACACCATATAGGTTTGAGAATCGATTTATACAATAGAAGTTTACAATCCAGTCTTAGGGTTGAATTTCTACCAATCAGCCAATTAATTTGTTCTGCTTTTAGCTTCATCTGTGTCAATTTTGCTTCGATGTGTCTTTTCCAAGTTAAGCGTCGATCAAGATGAATACCAAGATATTTTACCTCTGAATGCTGGGGTATAACTTGGTTGTTTATGCGGATAGGTGGGCATGAATCTCTACGCAGTGTAAAAGTTATGTGGATACATTTTTGTTCATTTATTTTTATTCTCCATTTTTTTACCCACATCTCCAGGTGAACTATATGATCCTGTAGATATTTGGAAGCTATATGGGGGCTTTCATGAACGCTTAGAAAAGCCGTGTCATCCGCAAATGTCGAGGTATGGACTCGGTTACTTGTGGGCATATCCGAAGTGTACAACAGGTATAAAACGGGGCCCAAAATACTACCTTGGGGGACTCCAGCTTTAATTGGCACAGGCGAGCTCAAAAAATCTCCCTCTTTAAGGATAAACTTGCGACCAGTTAAATAGTTTTTTAAAAGATTATAGAAGTTGTGGGGTAAGTTAAGTTTTAACTTATATAGTAAGCCTTCGTGCCATACTTTGTCAAACGCTTGGGAAACGTCTATAAAAAGCGCAGAACAATATTTTTTTTCCTCAAATGTCTTTTTTATTACATTTACCAATCTGTTCGTTTGTTGTACAGTGCTGTGCTGTCTTCTGAATCCGAATTGATGATTCGGAATACATCCTTTTTCGCTCAAAATTGGGTTCACCTTAGTAATAAAGATTTTTTCAAACAGTTTTGACATATTTGTTAGCAGACTTATTGGTCTATATGAATCGACCTTTGTGAGGTCTTTCCCTGGCTTAGGTATCATAGTTATAACGGAGACCTTCCAGGCTTGAGGGAAGTACTCAAGGCGTAAAATGGCATTAAAAATGTATAGTATTATTCTGACTGCTACTCGGGGAAGCTCCATAATCATCTTGTTGCTTATTTTGTCGAAACCATACGCTTTCTTTGGGTTTAAACTACCAATTGCCCCTTCAATATCACGAAGGTTAAATCTTAGTGGTAATATTGCTTCACCATCGATGGGTGGAAAATCAGTTTTATCAGTAGATATATTCGGGATAAATACATTTTTTAGATGGGTAACAAAGAGATTACCTTTTTCGGTTTCGTCTCTTGCCCAGCCGCCACATGGGGTGCGCAGAGGAGGCTTACGTATAACAGGTCTTTTAAGGTTTTTTGTTGCGCGCCACAATGAGTAGTCTGATTTTGGAGAAGCGTTAAGGCCTGCCAAGTATTTTTCCAGGGATTCATTTTTTCTGTATTCTAGAAGCTTTTTTAGTCGTTTTGTAATTTCTTTTAATTTGTGCTTTAATTGAGGAGATCTGTGTACTTGCCACTCTCTACGAGTTCTTCTTTTTTCAGTTAACAGGCTTTCGACGTCTGCAGAATAAATTTTATTGTAACGATTTTCTATTCTGTTCTTCGTAGCATGGTGAACAGATATTTGGAGTTTATTATTAAAATCTGTAAGGCATTGCTCTACATCGTCTGGCGTTCTTAGTGGGATTTTTTCTGAAAGATGAGTGCTGAGGTACTTTCTATATTTCAACCAGTTTATGCTTGTACTAGTCTTTGCTAACAATCCGGAAGGTGATACTATTTTTTGGGAGTTCCAAATAGTAACGATTGTGGGTGAATGATCTGAAGATAACTCTAGGGATGCTTCAACTTCAATAATTTCTCTTGAAAAACCCTTTGTTACCCCAAAGTCGATAACATCAGGTATTTTTTGTTGATCAGTAGGCCAATATGTAGGTTGTCCACTAGAAATGACATTTAAGCCCATTTTTGAAATTGTTTCAAACAAAATGCGACCTTTTGGGGTAATAAGCCGCGACCCCCAGAAGGTGTGTTTTGCATTGTAATCACCCGCTGCAATGAACCGGGGGCCTAGTAATTTGTAGAAGTCTCGGAACTCACTTTCCGATATCGAAAATCTGGGTGGGGAGTAAATTGAAGATATAACCACTTTCTGGTGAAAGTCTTCAAGACAGATATTTGTTGCCTGCATGTAATCCTTACATAAGTCGTCTAGCAAGTAGTGTTTTAACCGAGCTTTTATCAGAATAGCCGAACCTCCACATGCTCTGCCGCGTGGGTCCTTTGTATCGTATAAAATATAGCCATGGATTTTAAAAAAGCTGTTGATTGTCAAGTGAGTTTCTGAAATCAGCATGACATCAATTTGTTGATTATTTAAAAAGAATTCAAGTTCGTTTTTGTGTTGGCGTAAGCCGTTAGCGTTCCAGAAACATATTTTTAAACAGTTCATGGTTTTTTGAGTACCGCCTGCAACATCGTGGATTGCATGCGTACCATTTCCTGCATCATACTGCTCATAGAGCTCATAAAGCTGTTTAACGAATGTACTAAGGTTTCGATGCTTGCTTCAAGACGACTAGAGAAAAAGGAAGAATTTTGTTCTTTAGATTCCTGCTGTAAAATTGGATTCGATTTAGGTGGCAGATTAAGTTTCGGGGCACGGTTGATTTTAATAATATCCGCATAAGATACGTTTTGGGCAGGTGGCTGAGGTAAGTGGGGGTAGTAGGCATTTGGTAGGTATTGTGGCTGATTGGGAGGAGTAATTATTTTTTTCGAAGATTTCTTTACCATCGAGTAGACAGGGCAACCTCTATAATTAGCAGTGTGGTTCCCACCACAATTACTGCATTTTTTAACCATCGCATCGTTTTTCAATTTATCGCATTGTCTGGACTCATGTAGCTCTCCGCATACAACACAAACCGAGGGCAACTTACAATAGGCCCTGGTATGGCCGAATTCTTGGCAGTTTAGACACTGGATGGGACCTGATCGTTTGTGCGGTTCTTCAACAGTAATTTTACGATGAAGGAGGTATCTTAATTTGTAGATAGGGTGAGTTTCATTTTTTTTTAAGTCTTATATCTCCAGGTTCCATTTCTACCCGAAATAGTGGTTGGGGGATGCGATCTCGGTTTCTTAGATTAGCCACATTTTTCACTTTAAAACCGTTTTTGTTAAGTGCAGATTTAATTTCATCCGGCTCAACGCTTGCATCTATACCTTTGAATACCACCTGAAGGCCCTTGCCACTCTTCAGCTGGTAGGTGTAAAAATTTTTTTTGCGGTTTTCAAAATCTTGAACAATTTTCCTATAACTGCTCTCGTCGCATACTTGAACTTTAGTTTCATTAATATTCCCTCGCTTGATTGGGACCACATAAAATGAGTTTTCTCCTATGAGTGCAATCAAACTGTTTATTAAATCATTCGAGTTTTGTTCCCTCAAGTAAATTGGAGGGGGTTTGGGCGTTTTGGGCAAAGCTTTTGCTTCAGATACTTCGACATCTAAAATTGCAAAACGGTTTTGCGTATTTATTTCATTAGCCTCCCTGCCTTTGGCTACTTTTGGCACTGGTGCTGCTTCTGACGATTTGGGGCTTCGCCCGCGTTTCAACACCGTAATGTATCTATCGATACCCACTTGTGTGTTTAGCTTTTGTTCAATGCCAGAAGCTGTATTTACCATTTTGCGTTCACTTTTTAATAATTGTTTACTTGTAGTTGGTTTGCTTTCACTACTTAATAACAGTGGAGAGCAAGACCGTGTTCTTTGTAAGGGTTCTGCATTTAAAAATGAACTAGCATCAATTTTTTCAGCATTATTTTTAAATCTGTTTACCTCTGCATTTATTGTGAAATAAGCATTTCTGCTATTAGCACTAAATGATTTTTCAGCACTGTTTTTCAAGCTCATGAGAGCCTAATGTTTTTGTATTTTTTTTATGCTTTTGAAATTAAATGTAAAAAAAACTTGTTTTGTTTAAGCAAAACAGGTTTTTAACGTTGTTGTTGTTTTTATTATTTTTGTGTTTATTCCCTTCACTTTAATATTAATTTTAATGCGTATTCAAAGAAAAGAAAACAAACGCGTCCGTTCACGTCAACAGACGATATTTAACAAATTAATGGAGTTGTTATAAATCTTTTAATATATTGACATGTTTTAAAAAATTAATAACAATTATAATATTTTCAAGAGATAGGTTAGAGAGGTATTTAACTGGGTCATGTTTAAAGAAGTTACATTGTGTCGAATTAAAATGAATGCAATGTTTTATAATATGTTCAATTGTGACAAGTTCTGTACGACAATACTGACAGATGTTTGAGGTATCAGGTTGAATAATGTGCCTATGGGTGAAGAACGTGTGACCAAGTCTTAGTCGGACAAATTTCCTGCACTCTAGTGTGCTGAGAGACCCACTGTAATTGAAATTTAGGTAGTCATTTAGGTTAATTTTTACTGGGTTTATAGATCTGTACCAATCAGATGTTTTTGATCCTAAGTCACTTTGTTTGGTCAAAGTATTACTAATGTGAAGCAGAATGTCATGAGTGTTGAGGTTGGGTGTTAGAGAACAAGGTGATTTAAGAGATGCTTTGGCTTTATAATCATTAAATTCATTTCCTTTAATTTGGCAATGTCCGGGAATCCATACAAATATTGCTATAATTTCGGCTGAAAATACTGTTGAATAAGATGGTAGTATGGAAGTCTTTATAATAGTATCAGTAGTAGTGACACTATAAGAAACACTGCTATCATTTATAGAACCATCGGTAAAAATAAAATTGTATTCACTATGCTCCGTCATTGCATTATTGAAATATCTTCTGTAGATGCTGTCATGTGTGGATGGTTTAGTAAATTGTGTCAATGATAAGATTATACTATTAGATCACAGGAACCAAGGTGGGTAGGCAATTCGGGTTTTACTGCAGGGTTTAGTAGGTAGGTCATAATGATTGGCGAAATCACAAATACGACTAAGGCATGATTGAATCTTATTGTAGTTGGGTTTCGAAGCTAGCTGTTTGTATATCTTATATATGGGAGAATCGGAGCTGTTGAGAAAATTTTTTAACAACTGGAAGGTTATAATATCTCTGCTTGTTTCTATAGAGCAAATTCAAGCTTCAAAGAGCATATTGTGAATAGGTGTAGTTCTAAAAGCTTTGAATGTAATTCTGGGTGCTGAGTTTACAATAATTTTAATCTTTTGAATAGAAGTTTTAGGTAAGAAGCCATACAAATATAGACCATAATAAATTTTAGATAACAGTAATGATTTTATGACAGATATTAATGAGTTTAAGTTACAGTTAAATTTCTTGTTAGATAAGCATTTAATTATGTTCAACCTTTGATTCAAATCTTTTGCTATGCATGGGATGTGTCCGTTCCAGTTGTATCTATTATTAAAAATAATACCTAAAATTTTTAGCGACGTGCAATTTTCTATAATTACAGAACCTGTTGGCACCTTAGGTTTACAAGATTTTTTCCTACAAATGTGAATATGTTTTCACTTTTGTAATGATAACTCAGCACCTGAATAGTTACAACAATTCTCTATAAGATTTATCAATGGGTTAATGTTTATTGTACCGTTTTTATCTTTGCCAAGTTTTGTAATTATATAAAAATCATCTGCGTACGCACAAAAATTGTATTGCCTTAGTGATAGCAGACTTTCACTAAGTTTGTTGAAAGAAATAATAAAAAGAATTACCGAGAAACATTCGTCCTTCTGTAATACCAAACTTACATTCAGAAATAATATAAATTCATTGTTTTGTAAATTTAATTTATTAATTTAAACAAATTATTTTGTAAGCTACAAATTAATAAAATATCTTCGATTTTAAGAAGAATTTTGTCTATTTATTATTTTTTCCAAATTATGAAATTACTTAAGATTTTACAAAAATAAAAATATTAAAAATAAATTTACTCAATTATCGGCTTTTTAATTCACTAAACTTTGGGAAACGGATATTCCCGTCCGTGGTTAGATAATTCAGCATTCTTCGGAAAAGGAAAGAAAAAAGATTACTTGTTATTGGAGTAAATGCTTTTGCATAAATTTAAACTTTGTCTTTTTAAAAGTTGGCGATGTTTGTTTTGTTCATATAGCTTATAGCTTGTAATTTGGGAACCTGTAGTCAGCGAAGCAATGTTGGACATACTTAAGACAAGATAGTCAATGCAGCCGGCGAAAGGCCGTCTATGTATGCAGGAAATCTTAAGTAAGCGAGGCCGGTGTATGTCATACAACTGAGTTTGGGATTTCGGGACTTTTTAACTTCCCGGGAAACGGGAAAAAAATATTCGCTTTCCCGGGAATTCCCGGGAAAAAACAGCTCTTAAAGAAAATAACTTTATTTACCGAAACAGTATTTAAAAATTCATAGTTTTATTAGTATTAACAGTTTATAAAACTTAAAAACAATTCAGGTGACAATAATAACAAGATATAACAAATATTTGCAAATATTGAAAAAGTATTTCAACAATTATTTTGTTACAAAATATGATTTTAGAACTGTTAGTCCGTTGAAAAAATAAATGGACATTCTTTTCATTGCTTTTGTTGCGAAACTCTCTTTAAAAGTTGGTTTCATTTGGTTAACAAAACAAATGCTAGTTGACAGTTCTACAGATTCGAGTAGCTTGCTTGAATAATCTGTTGAACAATTGTGCTGAATAAAGTTTGTGACGATCAAAGTTGGTGGAGCCTCGTTTTCACCACACATATATATTATTTTAGAGTGAATTATTTATGTTATTTTTGTTATATTCTTTTTATTGTGTTGTTTAAAGTGTTATTATCAATTTGTTATTATTTGTTTATTATTACGATTTTTTATTACTTGTATTATTGCAACAAGTTCAAATATTTGAAATTAAGGTTTCCGTTAGAATATGCAATCCACTTTGATATTTTTAGTAAGGAGAATTAGTACCAAAATATACAACTAAGTTTTGGTGGCTGCAGATTGTGTATAAAAGCAGTGGAAGTGATATAATTTTAGTCAGTCTTATCGCAGCGATTGCGAAGGTAAGACCATTATTATTGGTGGTAACCCGCTGTAATAATTTATTACCTATTGGCTGATTACTGAGTAGAGAAATTGGTGGTAACCTGCTGTTTCTTCTGCTTAGTAATACTCACCAGGCTTTATTAGTGTGGTATTCCCGTGGTAACCTGCAGATTTCCCACTAATAATACGTGAGGGTAGATTGGTGAGCGGAGTTGACAAAGTGTTCCCGTGGTAACCCGCAGGTTCACTCAACAATCTTTCCAGTCTGTGTAAGAGCTGCCTTTGTCCGATTTGCGTTGAATAAGTGTTCCCGTGGTAACCCGCAGGTTCACTTCGCTACGTAAGCAGACTGTGTAAAGCCGCATTTGGCGGGTTTTTGCTAATGCTGTGTTCCCGTGGTAACCCGCAGGTTCATAGTAGTTATTAGCACTTCGTGTTAGAACGCTGAGAGAGCTCATAGTGGATGAGTTATTAATAATTGTTGCCACTAAGTAGAATTTATTAAGACGCCTAATTGTAAATAAAGACATTACGAAACGTTTTCGATCGGTGTTTCTTTCAATACGGTCTAAAGAAAATAAATTTTCTGTGACAGAACCTTTGGACACCGGTGAGTTTACCCCAGCCGAAGAAACGTTGTTAAAAGTTTTATGACATTTTTTGGCACATTGGCAACCACTTTCTAAATACTTATAAATCTGAACATATTCTTAAACTCTGCGCAATTGAAATCTATCAAACTTTTCTTAATTGCGTTCTTTGATTTAAGAAACGATTGAATAGTTTCAACCAAAGTTATCTTGTTTTTACATCATGAATTAAACACCATATTCTAGGTTTTTTCATATTTCTCGAGACAGCATGTTTTTAGTGGACTTTTTTCAAATAGTTTTACAATTTGTTTTGCACGATTTATAACATATTTGTAAGTTTCTAAAAATATATTATTTTAAAAATGCTTGTTTTTTATTCACCACAATCAAATAACAAATAACAATCAAATATTTGTGTGATAGCAAAAGAAATGATTATTTAAAAAGAACCACTGAATTTTCTTTAAAGTGCTCATGATTTTAAATTTCCCGTTTTCCAGGAAATTAGCAAAAATTTACCGGCTTTTCCCACCCGGGAATTCCCGTTTCCCACACCCTACAAGCAGCGCTCGGCCAAAGGGCGGATATGCAGGAAATCTTCAGTAAACGAAGCCGGTGTTGGTCATACACTTTCCTCGATACAGATGTTGAATCTGATTGGAATTTCAATAACATTTCCAAAGATATCCATATTGCCTCAGTCTGTCATAAATTACACGACATATATGTAAAGTTAGTCACCTCCTGGGGTCCTTTGGGATAATGTGTAATTTTTCCTCTGGAGGACAATTCTTGATGCATTTTACATGCCTTCTTAGGCTTCTGTTTCTGCAAAATACAATAAAAAATATAATCATATTTTAAATGAAAATTTCAATTGCAACTTACCGTGAATATGCTTGCTTCTTGTTTTTCCGGAAAAAAGTAAATATTTCATGAAAATTATTAAATTAATTTAAAATTCTTTGGTTTTCATTAAAAAAAGGGCACTTGTTTGAGAAAGAGACGGATAGAAGGTATAATTTTTTTATCGTCCTATCTCACCGTGACACCTCTTGGTTTCTCTTTTTTTAAACCATGCAATTGCTGCTGTTTTCGTTTACTTTAATCCTGCGATAAACCGATCGATACGAGTAAGTATCGATACTTTTTATTCAATATCAAATAGGTATGATGATATATATATATGACGGTTTCATTAATCATTTCAAGCTTCGGATGATTAGCTGATTGGGCTAATGCATACTAGCCTGGTTCTAGTGCTGCTAGTTAAGCCTATCAAATAGGCACAGATAACATCCGTACACATTTATATAGCGAGCCCGCTTGCCGACGTACGAAATCGGCGACACCCGGCAGTAGCTATTGGTTTTGAATGGTGCCATTGACTCGCTATGTATCATTGGCACTCAGAATTTAGGTGGAGATTGATGCAACCCGATATTCCTCTGAGATCCTCCTCTCGAAACCGCTGATTGTCCGCGACTTCATCAAGCAGCTACCCCGCATATCTGAGGGATGTACCGCTATCCGCAACCTCTGACGCGTCCGGTAGCATTCAGCTATGCTTCCAACATGCAGATAATAAATCGGGCACCATCATAGGTGGTAGTGTCCGAATTATTATCCGCAATCAGTGGAATTTGCACAAATTAAATTTGTTTAAACATTCTACTTGATTTGCTTTTGAAAAATAACACAATTTTGTTCTTTACCTCTTCTTTTAAACCAGTAGTTAATCATACGATAAAGCCGTTATTACAAATATTTTTGTATATGCATACTTACATACATACATACATACCATCCACATTGTGTTTATGTAATATGTATGTAAATGATTGAATATAAAGAAAACAATATAAAGAATAACATAGGATGATAATTTAGGTATATAAGACAGTGGCGGCGGTAACATTCCCCTCTTGTAGGTTTTACTTTGACGCGACGAACTTGACCATGTTTGGCAGTAATTATTTCGGTTATGATGGCTTTTGGTCAGCTATCACGGGAAAGCGTATCGTCTACAACTATGACAATGTCGCCTACGGATGGCGCCTTCACGTTTTCGAACCACTTGCTGCGTCGTATTAAATTTGGACCGGATGATTAGCTGATTGGGCTAATGCATACTAGCCTGGTTCTAGTGCTGCTAGTTAAGCCTATCAAATAGGCACAGATAACATCCGTACACATTTTTATAGCGAGCCCGCTTGCCGACGTACGAAATCGGCGACACCCGGCAGTAGCTATTGGTTTTGAATGGTGCCATTGACTCGCTATGTATCATTGGCACTCAGAATTTAGGTGGAGATTGATGCAACCCGATATTCCTCTGAGATCCTCCTCTCGAAACCGCTGATTGTCCGCGACTTCATCAAGCAGCTACCCCGCATATCTGAGGGATGTACCGCTATCCGCAACCTCTGACGCGTCCGGTAGCATTCAGCTATGCTTCCAACATGCAGATAATAAATCGGGCACCATCATAGGTGGTAGTGTCCGAATTATTATCCGCAATCAGTGGAATTTGCACAAATTAAATTTGTTTAAACATTCTACTTGATTTGCTTTTGAAAAATAACACAATTTTGTTCTTTACCTCTTCTTTTAAACCAGTAGTTAATCATACGATAAAGCCGTTATTACAAATATTTTTGTATATGCATACTTACATACATACCATCCACATTGTGTTTATGTAATATGTATGTAAATGATTGAATATAAAGAAAACAATATAAAGAATAACATAGGATGATAATTTAGGTATATAAGACAGTGGCGGCGGTAACATTCCCCTCTTGTAGGTTTTACTTTGACGCGACGAACTTGACCATGTTTGGCAGTAATTATTTCGGTTATGATGGCTTTTGGTCAGCTATCACGGGAAAGCGTATCGTCTACAACTATGACAATGTCGCCTACGGATGGCGCCTTCACGTTTTCGAACCACTTGCTGCGTCGTATTAAATTTGGACCGGATGGGTTCGTGGTGAGTATCCACGAACCCATCTGCTTCAAAAATGGTTTGTAAGATGCCATTAAGGGCAGCTGCGGCACGGCTGATTGGTTCTTACAACGTTGACATTTTGTCCTCACATTTTTATAAACGACCCTTAGTTTTGGAATATAAAAATTTGTTTTTATTCTGCTTATTATGGCTTCGTGAAGACAATGATGAAAGTTTTCGTGGTAGTATCGGGCCAAAAAAATTTTATATGATGATTGTTTGGCAAGATGATTATTGCAGTTTAGGGAATCAACTCTGCCACAATCATGCACTATTTCGTCATCATCAAGGAATGCATTTAGTTGTTTGAGCTGCTAGGGTGTATTTTATTTTTAAGGCAATATATTTTATTAGAAAATTCGCAATCTTGGAAATACTTAAACAAATACATATGTTTTTACTTTTGTAAATATTCAAGGCACATACATTTATATGTTTTATCTCCTCGTACAATAGATTTAAATTTTTCAATGTAAAGCACAAAGTGTGAAAGTGCTGTATAACGTCGTTTCTAATTCGAAAGATATTCAATGTTGATCAAGAGACTTTTTGTGCCGATGATAAGTAAACGATTTCTAATTTTTTTTTTACTATCCATATCTAGTTATGGAGATTTGAGCCACAAATTTTTGTTGTATTTTAAAAAGGCAGGTTCGTTGAGCCACAAATCGTCGTCGGTTGTTCCAACCTTTGTTGCGAAGTCTGCGGGGTTTGATTTTGACGGCACCTAATGATTTAAATTTGTGGTTTACATAATTTCACCAACTCGATACATTACAAATGTTTTGAAGTTTTTTGCGTGGGTCCATGGTTAGCCATTTGAGTACCCTTTTAGAATCTGACCAATAAACATAATCTGTAATATGAAGACGGGTTGCGCTTTGAATTTTGCAGCCAGTCGTGTTCCTATTAGTGCCGCTTGAAGTTCTAGCCGAGGTATCGATATCGGTTTCAGTAGGGTGACCTTGGATTTGGGTGCTACAATAGACACATCGACATTGTCATGAATTTAAACACGAAAATTGCATACCGCAGCATAAGCATTTTCCCCAGAATCGACAAAAGTATGTAATTGGACCTTTGTTGTAAATTTGAGCAGCTTGGAATAACACCTGCATATGGCAATTGATGATATTTTGTTTAAGTTTGAAAGCCACGAATGCCATTTTAAATGAAGACCCTCGTTTAGTTCATCGTCCCATTTTATGCCTGAACGCCAAATATTTTAAAGTAAAATTTTAAGACCAATGGTGTAGTGGGAAACAAGACATAAGCGGTCACAAATTGATATTAGGACTTGGGGAATTTCTCTTTTGGTAGGGACCACGTCTTTGTGGAAAACGTTTCTTCAGAGCGTCGAGAATCTAGAATTATACTGAAACATATCATTATTTGGCTTCCAATACATACCAAGGATTTTTTCTGTAGGTTTGATTGAATTTTCAATATAAAATGAGCGATGCAACGTGCGCAGCTTTCCTCGTTTATTTGGGTTAAGAGCCACAAATATTGGCAGATACCATGTACGACCCGGGTAGGAAAATATTTCAGATTTTAACTACTTTCGAGCATAACCTTTGGATATTAACTTATCAACTTCGGCTTCCCTAGTTTGTTGCAACTGTGGATCCTTTTTAAACTTTTTCTGAAGGCATTTAAGACGATGACGGGCAACCTCATAGCTTTTGGGAAGGTTCAGAGCTCCTTCTTTCCTCTTATTTTTCTTTATGGCGAAGTTTTCAAGAATTTCCATAGCTCTTTTATTTTCAGCCGATAAAATAATCTTTTCTTTGGGCACTTCGAGGGTAAAATATTCTTTCACATCATCGTGTAACGCGTCGTAACTTTTTTCGCGTTTGTGATGAAATTTTACTTGATTCTGTACCACTACCTTGTAACGTCCACCCTAGGCGAGTTTTGGTTACAATTCGCTGACAACGCTTACCTTCCTTAATTTTGAATTGTATGGGTACCCTCCAATTGTTGACACCTATGAGAACCATTGCTTTAGCATTTATATATGATTGTATAGGCAAACCTCTATGAGAAGTCTTTCATGATGACATCAAATTTAATTGACTGAATGGGCAAACCAAGATTATGTACCGTTCGCACATCGTGGAGAGTGAATCTGCTATCACTTTTAACACTAGAAACTTCTATATCGACTTTAAATGAATTTTACTCAGAACGAGTAGTTTCGCTAGTCCATTGTAGCTCTAAAGGCTCACTTTTACCATGTAGAAATAATTTTTCATAAAAAAAACTTTGCTTCATTAGGGTAACGGATGAACCCTCATCTAAAAATGCGAATGTGTAGATTGAGGAACCATTACAATGTACACAGATAGGCAAGATTCTGATATACTGAGTACCTTGACTGCTATCACTGTGTGCGTTTACGTTTCGACTGCGTCCCTGAGCCACTATTTCAGCTGCATTATTTATTACTGTATACCTATGCAACAAGGAGTGATGCTTTGCGGCAGTTGCTAATATCGCATACCTTTTTTGAAAAACATTTGCGTCGATGAGCATTTGAACACTGGTGGCATAATTTTTTTTGTTTTACCACGTTTCACTTTCCGTCCAAGTTAAGAGCCTGAAAATCACCACAATGCTGAATTTTGTGTTGTTGACTTTTTCAGAAGTTGAAATTTATTTTATTTTCATAGGCTGGCTTTGAGTGAGTGTGCACGGAAGCTCCTTTTTGGCTCCTAAGGTGGATACGACTTGACTTGCAGCTCCTGCTGCCATCGTTGATCAAATATTTCGTATGGTGAGTGCATATTCGATGAGACTGTCGAGCCTGTCCTTAAGCGAAGGAATATTTGTTGCTTTTGATATCATGATGCCTAATATATGCTCTGGACGACTGAAACACATCTCAAAAGTTTGAATTATTTTATTCACCATGGATGGGATAAGCAGTTTGCTTTTTACTATTTTTTTTGGCACGACTGCAATCGCCTTAAATTTTCACCATCTGTGTAGCCGCTATTTGTGTGCTATTTTTAAAATTACTTATAAATAGGGGCCAGTCTTCTGGGTTACCATCGAATGCTGGTAGCTCTTTCGGTATAACCTGTCTTGCTGCTAAATGCGGAGATGACGATACTTATAAGCCTGTGGTAAAATCAGCTGTGGCATTTATATGCGGCCGTGTTGATGGAGCCACGTTTGAAGCTCTATGTTTAATAGCAACGCATAAACAGTTTCAATTTACATTTTCAACGTCGCTATTTACTCCAACGCACTCCAAATGATAGCACTTATCACACGAGTAGTACTGCACCATTTGCTCGGTGTCTTTTCCTTGACACTTGTTGCAATTATAATCGGTTTGAGAAATTTTTTATTTTGTTTTATAAGCACGATTATATTTTTTAAATTTATTAATTTTCCAAAAACAGTTCTTTTTGCAGCACACTTAAGTTAGTCTTTCGTTTTTATTTAAGAAGCACTTTTATTTTACTAAATGGTTTTAGGAAACACAAAAATTATTTTAAAGAACTAAAAAATTGTTATAAAGAAATGTTGATTCTCTTGTAAACCAAGTAAAGTAAAAAACAACTTTTAAGAGCGACTGTACTTTTTATTTATTTGCACAAATTAAATGGCTTTAAAACAATTAGTTTAAACTTTCTACTTGATTTACTTTCGAAAAAGAACACAATTTTGTTCTTTACCTCTTCTTTTAAACCAGTAGTTAATCATACGATAAAGATGTAATTCCAAATATTTTTGTATATGCATACTTACATACTTACGTACATACCGTGTACATTGAGTGCATGTAATATGTATCTACTAAACGTGAGCGCAAGATGTTAAAAAGTGTACAGTATTGCATGTTTTTGAAACGCAAATATTGATTGTATGTGTAGTCGAATATTACTAAACAGTAAATACAGAAAACAAGAGAGCAAACAGTGCAAAAATCAGTGCACCTGATTTGACCGGACAGTTTTATCAAGTGCAATAAATATGCTGAGCATTTCATATTGTTCACTAGTTCATTTTACTTAAATTTTCTTGAGAGTAAAATCTCTGATTTTGGAGAGAAAAAATTAAATTAGATTTTTTTATTCATCAATAAAAGTCAATCTACTACAGTTTTCTATTTTCAACCACTGAACGCGCAAATAAATATAAAATACCTAAAATACAAAGTACAAACCCTTGCTTTTAACATCACACATTTACATACATGTTGTCTGCTATAACAGTATTTCATATCAAGAGACACTATTGAAACAAAATATTCACTACTGAAATGTTATTTCAAACAACAACAAATATTGCATTGGTTGGAAGAAGAGCAAATGCTATTGTATGTTTTTATTTAAGAGCACAACAATATTTGTATACACATGAAATCAAGTGCAAGAAAAAAGAGACCAATTCATTATTGAACATTTTAAAGTTAGTCTAACAAGACGTTTTATGCTCACGTTTAGTATCTACATATTTAAATGAGTGAAACTAAGTATGTTAGTTTAAGAATAAACTAAGTAAGTTAGTTTAGGTACATATATAAGACAGTGGCAGCGGTAACACTAGTTCAGCACGCTTTTTTTTATAATCCTTGATTATATAAAACTTTATGTTTTTTTACTTCTGCTATTATTTTTTCCTCCATTTGAGAAGAATCTTTATAACAAAACCAAACAAAACTCAGCTAACGAGATGTCACGTTACACATAACACTCAAAGTTGAAAGTTAACCAACTTCATGCGACTTCATGTAGCAAACTTCTTTATGTACCTTATACTATGAAAATACTCTATTACAACTTTATTTGACAGAAGCCTATAACGCGTTGAAGCGCGCCTTTACTTCTTGTTCGTGACGTTTTTTAACGGGGTCTTCAGTTTATAGTTGAAATTTGTGTTCATTTTCTGTTGGAACACAATTTTCTTTTTTTCAACAATCTTGCTTAAATGCCTATTGCACAGCAGATAGTAGTTGTACCGTTCACAGAAGGCGGTGTTTGAAAATAAAGCTGTCAAATTAAAATACAACAACAATATTATCATGATATAAAACAGCTTTATAACAAATGTTTTAACAACCATGTTAAGAAGTGGAAAAAACATTAACATAAGCACACTAACATGAACTTAGGTTCAAGTTTATCATTTCTGTCTAATATGAACGAGGGGTACAGGAAAGTATAAACAGTGAAGTAATTTCTTATTTGCGAATAGTTAACTCACGAAAGCAAATCCTGATGAACGACACTATTCGCAAATAACCCGTATGACATTGCCACTTCAACAGGAATCCAACAGGAAAAAATATAAGTATAACAAAGGTTTTCTATTCAAATTAATTTGTTTTTAATTAAATTATTTTGCTATTTCAGGAGTCGCCGATGCATGGGCTGTCCAAAAGGGGACAAATTTCTTCAGTTCCCGAAAAATCCAACCAAGTGTACATATTACATTTGTTAAATTTTAAAGTGAATTAAAGGCTATTGGAATTATTTACTTTGATTTATGTAAAATGATATGTTACAAAAATATCGTCTTGCTGGATTAAAATATGTCATATTTATTATTTTTTTGTTGGATAGATAATTCATCCAACAACTGCAAACTATTATGTATTACGTTCACCATTTTCTGCTGTTAACGTTACTTGAAATTAGAAACAAAACATTAATAAGACCAGGGGGGTTACTCTCTATTGCGATGCGAAAGAATATTCGATTCGAAAGCTCAATGCGATAAGAGGGCAAATCGGTACTCTCTATGACTTTCGCAACACCTTTCGCAAAATGTTTGAAAAACTGGCAACATTAACAGTTTAAAATATGTAAACAAAAGTTAAGCCGGTTGAATTTACATATAAATATTGATGGATTAAGGTTTAAAGACGTAAATTAACTTGAAACGAGTTGCAAGCAGATATGGTCGATATACTTTCCATAAATAAACGCTGGTATAATAAATCTGTTATAGATTTTTTTTTAATTCATATATGTAGCTTTATTTTAACTTTTTCCGTTACTGAAGGGTCTACAGGAAATTCACGCAAATAGTATCATATTTTACATTAATAAATTTTCTAAAGTTTCCGACATGCCTACCACGAGCAACAACAGATTTCATCTATTATCCCAGGATGAAGAAGAAGAAACTTCAACTATGGAGAAAGTTCCACCGATAATAGTGGATTCCATCCATACTTTTTCAACTGTATATGGATTAATTGGTGTACAAAACATGTTTAAAAGAATGTCAATTGGCACAAAAATAATCTCCAAGTCGCTGTCTCACTACAACGAAGCGATTAAAATTCTTAAAGACAAAAAGTTCTGCTTTTACAGCCACGATATAAAAGACGGAAAAATTTTTAAGATGGTCTTATTTGGTCTACCTCGATTGTCAACTGAATTATTAGAGGACGAATTTGTTAAGAGGTACATTATAAAGCCGATAAATGTTAAGGAAATTACAACCAAACGATCTAATGAGGATGATGCGTTGTATTTAATCGAATTCGACCGGCAGCATGTACCAAAACTTTAATAATGAAAATAAGGTATTTTTGTAATATATCTGTTTATTGGAGAAGACCATTGCGAGGAAATAAAGGCCCTACCCAATGTGCCAAATGTTCAATGTATGGTCACGGTGCTAAGAACTGTAACCGAATCGACGTTTGTTCGGCGTGTGCTGGTAATCACGATTTCTCTGTTTGCACATTAAACAAAAGCACTAAAGATGGAAGCGTAGTTTATAAATGCTACAATTGCGCTAAAAAGAACCTACGCAACGTTAACCATAGGGCTGATGACCTAAAGTGCCCTTGTCGCAAAGAGTATTTAGAAATACGCCAACGCTTAACGGCCAAAACGACAAAAATCTTGATATTCTTTTACTCAACGAAACTTTTTTAAAACCGCATCACAAACTTCAACTTATAGGCTACAAGATATACCGAGAGGACCGACTAACTCATGGAGGAGGTGTACTTATAGCGGTAAAAACTAACATAGAACATAAGTTACTTCCAAAAATTAAAATACATAATATTGAGAATATCTCAATACAAGTTTTTATTAATAGACGATCAGTTATTTTTACATCTGCGTATAATCCAATATACACCACAAACTTTAGGTCGGACTTAAGCTTACTAACTAATACCTTAAATGACTTTTTTATATTTGGCGACTTAAACGCCCATCACACTCACTGGAACTGTGCTACAAACAACTCTGCTGGTAAAGTACTTTATGATCATTGTCTTTTATCTAACAATTTTATATATTACCAGGTTTGGGGAAAATGTTTTACCTGTTCAACCCGCTACAGTAGACATTTTTCTATCAAACTCCTGTGTACCTTTGTCGGGGTTGGAATCACATCCAAATATTTTAAATTCAGACCATGTTCCACTTTCATGTTTTATCAATGGGTATTTTCAAATAAACACAATTTCTGTTCCTTTGTACAATCAAGCTGATTGGCCAATCATTAGAGACTGGGTACTGGGTAGAGAATGAAATCAGTTGCCTCGACATTGATCGAGTCGATGATAACACTCATAGCGTAGATATGGCACTAAATCAACTATGTTCTATTGCCCAACAGGCATTTAATTTGATTCCAGTTGGGCAAAAAACTTCATGGCAAAGAGAAATCTCTAATACATCAAAAATATTAATTCTGCAAAGAAATAAATTTAGGCGTAAATTACAGAGATGTGGGGATCAAAACTATAGAATCCATTTAATTAGTATAATGAGGCAGTTAAACAGACTTATCAATTTTCACATAAACAGGGATAGAAATAAGTCTTGGTCTAGATTTATCTCTAAGTTTCCACCCGGCTCTAAAAAGTTTTGGAAGCTTACCAAAGCCCTTAAAGGGAAGAATTTACCACTTTCTGATATGTTAGTTAACGGCGACGTTCTAAAAACTGGTGTAGAAAAAGCTAATGCTATTGCTGATGCATTTGGTCATTCCCATACATTAACTATAAGTAATCCATCATCTATGGATACTCGCGTTGCAAATGACGTGGAAAGTCTTAACAATGAGTCCCTGCACAGTGGTAGTAATATGGTATTAACCGATGTCATAGAAGTAAAGTCACATGTATTTTCATTAAAAAATAACAAAGCCCCAGGTTTAGATGAAATTAATGCCATTGTGCTTAAAAACATGCCTGATTGTTTTTTTGAAACATTGAGTATAATATTTAATATTTGTATAAGTACTGGCTATTTTCCTCAGTGTATCAAAAGGGCCAAAGTAATTCCAGTATACAAAACTGGAAAAGATCCTAAAATACCAACCAGTTACAGACCAATTAGTATTCTTAGCCTACTAGACAAAGTTTTTGAAAAAGTTATACACAAAAGAATAGTAGATTTTTCTAACTTAAATAACATCATTAATGACCAGCAGTTTGGATTCCGTAAGGAACACTCTACCGTTCATCAATTGAAGAGGGTAATTAAACTTATTGAAGATAATAAAAGTCAGCGCAAAAGTACCGGAGTTATCATCCTTGATATTGAAAAGGCATTTGATTCTATCTGGCATGATGGTTTGTTGTTCAAACTTAATAGTTTTTATTTTCCGCTTTATTTGCAAAAAAATAGTAAAAAACTTTTTAAATAATAGATCATTTGTTGTATGTGTCGATAGGAATTACTCTAGTGAAAGGCAAATACCAGCAGGTCTACCACAAGGGTCTGTTCTTTCTCCCACACTGTATTCGTTATATACCTCGGATATAAATATTCGCAGAAATCAAGAAGCAGCTTTTTATGCTGACGGCAGCGCTTTCATATGTTGCGGCAAGGTATCAAACTCAATAGTCAATAGAATGCAACAGGCTTTAAACTCAAGCCAAAAATACTTCAACAAGTGGAAAATTAAAGTTAATGATAACAAAACACAAGCTATCATATTTCCATACAATAAATCGCCAAAACGTATTCCTTCACAATACTTGTACTCTCAAGGAAATGTCATTTCTATTAGTGAAAATATTAAATATTTAGGTATTATCCTAGACAAAAAACTTTTGTTTAAAAAACATATTAAATACATATGTGACAAGTCAATTAAGTGTGGTTGCGCACTATATCCTTTACTTAACAGGAGGTCAAGGCTTAATCTAAAAAACAAAATATTGTTATACAAAATGTGTATCCGACCGATCTTTACTTATGGTTGCCAAGTCTGGTATGGCAAAACTGCTAAAACTCACACAAAAAAGCTTCAAATTATCCAGAATAAAAACTTAAAAATAATACACAACCTTCCTCGTAGATTCCCCACTGATTTACAACATTCCAATTTTGAACATAAAATGATTAGATCATTTGTAAGGGACTTGACGCTGTCATTTAATGTAAAATGCAGATCGTCTAATTTTGAAACTATAAGAAATTTACTAAGCAATCACTAAGATTCTTTTGAAAAAAAGAATCTAATCTGGTGATTGGTTAAACTAATTTCATTATAACTTTAAGTTTATATAGGATTTTTTGTAATAAACTTTTCCTTAACACTGTCTTTTTAAAAGTCTCTCATATTTAATTAAGTAGATTGTAATTGTTGTAGTACTTTTTAAGTAAAATCTCATACTATTGTACCTTATATATTTTAAGTTGATTTTCAATAAATTTTATAATAATCATGTATTTTAAGATAGAAATGGTTTTAAGAAACACAAAAATTGTTTTAGGGAACTGCAAAAATTGTTTTAAAGAAATGTTGGTTCTCTTGCAAATCAACGTTTAAAAGGTCAGGTAGTTTAACATAAAATGTTTAAGAAAAAATGTTTAATTTACGGATCTTAAATGTCGTATATTTTATGTCTAATATCTTACAGAATACTAAAATGTCGTAAATGACCAACATAAAATTAGGTACCTGAGGTGTTTTCCTTTTAATTATAGTTGAAAAATACTTAAATAGTTTAAAACTATTTTGTTTACAAGCCTTTAAACTTTATGATTTAAAATTTTTATTTACATTTTTTTCATGCATGTGTATTTTTAAGAAACAACAACATAGGCACATAAAAAAGCTGTTAAGCGGTTGATTTGCAAAATATTTATTTCTTCACTGCGTACATTTTTAGCTGTTTGTGTAATTTGGCAAAAAGTACTAAAAAATGCAACGATGTACATCACTCAATTCATTAATCGGCGAGCAGAAAACAAACTTTTTAACAAATTTTTTTTTTATTCTAGCAAACTTTTTGCAGAGTTGCTTAAAAAGTACTATTTCTGGGAAAAAAAATAAAAACAAGGTTTTGCAAAAATATTGCAATTTTCAAAACGCTAGTAACTCATAATTTTTTGAGAAATTAACAAAACATAAACTGATCTTAAAAGCCTCGCTCCTATAGAACCTAATTTTGCGCCTGCCACTTAAATCAATTAAGCTTTAAGGGTGCTTTACAGAATTTAGTTTTATGAAAATAAAAAAGTTTGTTGCCTATAACTCCTAAACTATACGTGGTACCATATAGCGACCTATACCAAACGATAGATATTAAAACCACCATTCAGATTTGGTATAGACCGTTTTCTGAAATACTAGCATTCAAAAGTTATTAGGCAACAAACTTTGGTAAAGTAAAAAAATCGCGAAAATTAGGAAAAAAAAGTTTGTTGCTTATAACTCCTAAACTATTCGTGGTACCATATAGCGACCTATACCAAACGATAGATATTAAAACGACAATTCAAAATTGGTATAGATCGTTTTCTGAAATACTAGCATTCAAAAGTTATTAGGCAACAAACTTTGGTAAAGTGAAAAAAATCGCGAAAATTAGGTAAAAGGTTTGTTGCTTATAACTCCTAAACTATTCGTGGTACCATATAGCGACCTATACCAAACGATAGATATTAAAACAACAATTCAAAACTGGTATAGATCGTTTTCTGAAATACTAGCATTCAAAAGTTATTAGGCAACAAACTTTGGTAAAGTGAAAAAAATCGCGAAAATTAGGTAAAAGGTTTGTTGCTTATAACTCCTAAACTATTCGTGGTACAATATAGCGACCTATACCAAACGATAGATATTAAAACCACAATTCAGAATTGATATAGATAATTTTCTGAAATACTAGCAATTAAAAGTTATCAAGCAACAAACTTTGGTAAAGTGAAAAAAATCGCGAAAATTAGGAAAAAAAGTTTGTTGCTTATAACTCCTAAACTATTCGTGGTACCATATAGCGACCTATACTAAATGATAGATATTAAAACCACAATTCAGAATTGGTATAGATCGTTTTCCGAAATACTAGCATTCAAAAGTTATTAGGCAACAAACTTTGGTAAAGTGAAAAAAATCGCGAAAATTAGGAAAAAAGTTTGTTGCTTATAACTCCTAAACTATTCGTGGTACCATATAGCGACCTATACTATACGATAGATATTAAAACCACAATTCAGAATTGGTATAGATCATTTTCTGAAATACTAGCAATAAAAAGTTATTAAGCAACAAACGTTGGTAAAGTGAAAAAAAAATCGCGAAAATAATCTCGGTAATAGTGTTCCTACCGCTTAAAGCAAGAAAGGTAAAAGCGGTGCCAACATTATAATGAGTAGATAATTAAAGAATGTAAACAATGAAAATAAAAAAATATTGCACTTTTTAACGCAATCACATATCATAATTTTACCCTGTATTTAAAAAAAATTATTGAATAACAAAGCTTTGGACTTCTAGAATCTGATTTTATGAATGTCACAAAAATTAATTTTCGTTTAAATGAATTATACGTAGATGATTTTTTCACTAATAGAAAAAGTTTGTTGCTTATAACTCCTAAACTATTCGTGGTACCATATAGCGACCTATACCAAACGTTAGATATTAAAACCACAATTCAGAATTGATATAGATAATTTTCTGAAATACTAGCAATTAAAAGTTATTAAGCAACAAACTTTGGTAAAGTGAAAAAAAATCGCGAAAATAATCTCGGTAATAGTGTTCCTACCGCTTAAAGCAAGAAAGGTTAAAGCAGTGCCAACATTATAATGAGTAGATAATTAAAGAATGTAAACAATGAAAATGAAAAAATATTGCACTTTTTAACGCAATCACATATCACAATTTTACCCTGTATTTAAAAACAAATTATTGAATAACAAAGCTTTGGACTTCTAGAATCTGATTTTATGAATGTCACAAAAATTATTTTTCGTTTAAAAGAAATATACGTAGATGATTTTTTCACTAATAGAAAAAGTTTGTTGCTTATAACTCCTAAACTATTCGTGGTACAATATAGCGACCTATACCAAACGATAGATATTAAAACCACAATTCAGAATTGATATAGATAATTTTCTGAAATACTAGCAATTAAAAGTTATCAAGCAACAAACTTTGGTAAAGTGAAAAAAATCGCGAAAATTAGGAAAAAAAGTTTGTTGCTTATAACTCCTAAACTATTCGTGGTACCATATAGCGACCTATACTAAATGATAGATATTAAAACCACAATTCAGAATTGGTATAGATCGTTTTCCGAAATACTAGCATTCAAAAGTTATTAGGCAACAAACTTTGGTAAAGTGAAAAAAATCGCGAAAATTAGGAAAAAAGTTTGTTGCTTATAACTCCTAAACTATTCGTGGTACCATATAGCGACCTATACCAAACGATAGATATTAAAACCACAATTCAGAATTGGTATAGATCATTTTCTGAAATACTAGCAATAAAAAGTTATTAAGCAACAAACGTTGGTAAAGTGAAAAAAAATCGCGAAAATAATCTCGGTAATAGTGTTCCTACCGCTTAAAGCAAGAAAGGTAAAAGCGGTGCCAACATTATAATGAGTAGATAATTAAAGAATGTAAACAATGAAAATAAAAAAATATTGCACTTTTTAACGCAATCACATATCATAATTTTACCCTGTATTTAAAAAAAATTATTGAATAACAAAGCTTTGGACTTCTAGAATCTGATTTTATGAATGTCACAAAAATTAATTTTCGTTTAAATGAATTATACGTAGATGATTTTTTCACTAATAGAAAAAGTTTGTTGCTTATAACTCCTAAACTATTCGTGGTACCATATAGCGACCTATACCAAACGTTAGATATTAAAACCACAATTCAGAATTGATATAGATAATTTTCTGAAATACTAGCAATTAAAAGTTATTAAGCAACAAACTTTGGTAAAGTGAAAAAAAATCGCGAAAATAATCTCGGTAATAGTGTTCCTACCGCTTAAAGCAAGAAAGGTAAAAGCAGTGCCAACATTATAATGAGTAGATAATTAAAGAATGTAAACAATGAAAATGAAAAAATATTGCACTTTTTAACGCAATCACATATCACAATTTTACCCTGTATTTAAAAACAAATTATTGAATAACAAAGCTTTGGACTTCTAGAATCTGATTTTATGAATGTCACAAAAATTATTTTTCGTTTAAAAGAATTATACGTAGATGATTTTTTCACTAATAGAAAAAGTTTGTTGCTTATAACTCCTAAACTATTCGTGGTACAATATAGCGACCTATACCAAACGATAGATATTAAAACCACAATTCAGAATTGATATAGATAATTTTCTGAAATACTAGCAATTAAAAGTTATCAAGCAACAAACTTTGGTAAAGTGAAAAAAATCGCGAAAATTAGGAAAAAAAGTTTGTTGCTTATAACTCCTAAACTATTCGTGGTACCATATAGCGACCTATACTAAATGATAGATATTAAAACCACAATTCAGAATTGGTATAGATCGTTTTCCGAAATACTAGCATTCAAAAGTTATTAGGCAACAAACTTTGGTAAAGTGAAAAAAATCGCGAAAATTAGGAAAAAAGTTTGTTGCTTATAACTCCTAAACTATTCGTGGTACCATATAGCGACCTATACCAAACGATAGATATTAAAACCACAATTCAGAATTGGTATAGATCATTTTCTGAAATACTAGCAATAAAAAGTTATTAAGCAACAAACGTTGGTAAAGTGAAAAAAAATCGCGAAAATAATCTCGGTAATAGTGTTCCTACCGCTTAAAGCAAGAAAGGTAAAAGCGGTGCCAACATTATAATGAGTAGATAATTAAAGAATGTAAACAATGAAAATAAAAAAATATTGCACTTTTTAACGCAATCACATATCATAATTTTACCCTGTATTTAAAAAAAATTATTGAATAACAAAGCTTTGGACTTCTAGAATCTGATTTTATGAATGTCACAAAAATTAATTTTCGTTTAAATGAATTATACGTAGATGATTTTTTCACTAATAGAAAAAGTTTGTTGCTTATAACTCCTAAACTATTCGTGGTACCATATAGCGACCTATACCAAACGTTAGATATTAAAACCACAATTCAGAATTGATATAGATAATTTTCTGAAATACTAGCAATTAAAAGTTATTAAGCAACAAACTTTGGTAAAGTGAAAAAAAATCGCGAAAATAATCTCGGTAATAGTGTTCCTACCGCTTAAAGCAAGAAAGGTAAAAGCAGTGCCAACATTATAATGAGTAGATAATTAAAGAATGTAAACAATGAAAATGAAAAAATATTGCACTTTTTAACGCAATCACATATCACAATTTTACCCTGTATTTAAAAACAAATTATTGAATAACAAAGCTTTGGACTTCTAGAATCTGATTTTATGAATGTCACAAAAATTATTTTTCGTTTAAAAGAATTATACGTAGATGATTTTTTCACTAATAGAAAAAGTTTGTTGCTTATAACTCCTAAACTATTCGTGGTACAATATAGCGACCTATACCAAACGATAGATATTAAAACCACAATTCAGAATTGATATAGATAATTTTCTGAAATACTTGCAATTAAAAGTTATCAAGCAACAAACTTTGGTAAAGTGAAAAAAATCGCGAAAATTAGGAAAAAAAAGTTTGTTGCTTATAACTCCTAAACTATTCGTGGTACCATATAGCGACCTATACTAAATGATAGATATTAAAACCACAATTCAGAATTGGTATAGATCGTTTTCCGAAATACTAGCATTCAAAAGTTATTAGGCAACAAACTTTGGTAAAGTGAAAAAAATCGCGAAAATTAGGAAAAAAGTTTGTTGCTTATAACTCCTAAACTATTCGTGGTACCATATAGCGACCTATACCAAACGATAGATATTAAAACCACAATTCAGAATTGGTATAGATCATTTTCTGAAATACTAGCAATAAAAAGTTATTAAGCAACAAACGTTGGTAAAGTGAAAAAAATCGCGAAAATAATCTCGGTAATAGTGTTCCTACCGCTTAAAGCAAGAAAGGTAAAAGCGGTGCCAACATTATAATGAGTAGATAATTAAAGAATGTAAACAATGAAAATAAAAAAATATTGCACTTTTTAACGCAATCACATATCATAATTTTACCCTGTATTTAAAAAAAATTATTGAATAACAAAGCTTTGGACTTCTAGAATCTGATTTTATGAATGTCACAAAAATTAATTTTCGTTTAAATGAATTATACGTAGATGATTTTTTCACTAATAGAAAAAGTTTGTTGCTTATAACTCCTAAACTATTCGTGGTACCATATAGCGACCTATACCAAACGTTAGATATTAAAACCACAATTCAGAATTGATATAGATAATTTTCTGAAATACTAGCAATTAAAAGTTATTAAGCAACAAACTTTGGTAAAGTGAAAAAAAATCGCGAAAATAATCTCGGTAATAGTGTTCCTACCGCTTAAAGCAAGAAAGGTAAAAGCGGTGCCAACATTATAATGAGTAGATAATTAAAGAATGTAAACAATGAAAATAAAAAAATATTGCACTTTTTAACGCAATCACATATCATAATTTTACCCTGTATTTAAAAAAAATTATTGAATAACAAAGCTTTGGACTTCTAGAATCTGATTTTATGAATGTCACAAAAATTAATTTTCGTTTAAATGAATTATACGTAGATGATTTTTTCACTAATAGAAAAAGTTTGTTGCTTATAACTCCTAAACTATTCGTGGTACCATATAGCGACCTATACCAAACGTTAGATATTAAAACCACAATTCAGAATTGATATAGATAATTTTCTGAAATACTAGCAATTAAAAGTTATTAAGCAACAAACTTTGGTAAAGTGAAAAAAATCGCGAAAATAATCTCGGTAATAGTGTTCCTACCGCTTAAAGCAAGACAGGTAAAAGCGGTGCCAACATTATAATGAGTAGATAATTAAAGAATGTAAACAATGAAAATAAAAAAATATTGCACTTTTTAACGCAATCACATATCATAATTTTACCCTGTATTTAAAAAAAATTATTGAATAACAAAGCTTTGGACTTCTAGAATCTGATTTTATGAATGTCACAAAAATTAATTTTCGTTTAAATGAATTATACGTAGATGATTTTTTCACTAATAGAAAAAGTTTGTTGCTTATAACTCCTAAACTATTCGTGGTACCATATAGCGACCTATACCAAACGTTAGATATTAAAACCACAATTCAGAATTGATATATATAATTTTCTGAAATACTAGCAATTAAAAGTTATTAAGCAACAAACTTTGGTAAAGTGAAAAAAATCGCGAAAATTAGGAAAAAAAGTTTGTTGCTTATAACTCCTAAACTATTCGTGGTACCATATAGCGACCTATACCAAATGATAGATATTAAAACCACAATTCAGAAATGGTATAGATCGTTTTCTGAAATACTAGCATTCAAAAGTTATTAGGCAACAAACTTTGGTAAAGTGAAAAAAATCGCGTAAATTAGGTAAAAGGTTTGTTGCTTATAACTCCTAAACTATTCGTGGTACCATATAGCGACCTATACCAAACGATAGATATTAAAACCACAATTCAGAATTGGTATAGATCATTTTCTGAAATACTAGCAATAAAAAGTTATTAAGCAACAAACGTTGGTAAAGTGAAAAAAATCGCGAAAATAATCTCGGTAATAGTGTTCCTACCGCTTAAAGCAAGAAAGGTAAAAGCGGTGCCAACATTATAATGAGTAGATAATTAAAGAATGTAAACAATGAAAATAAAAAAATATTGCACTTTTTAACGCAATCACATATCATAATTTTACCCTGTATTTAAAAAAAATTATTGAATAACAAAGCTTTGGACTTCTAGAATCTGATTTTATGAATGTCACAAAAATTAATTTTCGTTTAAATGAATTATACGTAGATGATTTTTTCACTAATAGAAAAAGTTTGTTGCTTATAACTCCTAAACTATTCGTGGTACCATATAGCGACCTATACCAAACGTTAGATATTAAAACCACAATTCAGAATTGATATAGATAATTTTCTGAAATACTAGCAATTAAAAGTTATTAAGCAACAAACTTTGGTAAAGTGAAAAAAAATCGCGAAAATAATCTCGGTAATAGTGTTCCTACCGCTTAAAGCAAGAAAGGTAAAAGCAGTGCCAACATTATAATGAGTAGATAATTAAAGAATGTAAACAATGAAAATGAAAAAATATTGCACTTTTTAACGCAATCACATATCACAATTTTACCCTGTATTTAAAAACAAATTATTGAATAACAAAGCTTTGGACTTCTAGAATCTGATTTTATGAATGTCACAAAAATTATTTTTCGTTTAAAAGAATTATACGTAGATGATTTTTTCACTAATAGAAAAAGTTTGTTGCTTATAACTTCTAAACTATTCGTGGTACAATATAGCGACCTATACCAAACGATAGATATTAAAACCACAATTCAGAATTGATATAGATAATTTTCTGAAATACTTGCAATTAAAAGTTATCAAGCAACAAACTTTGGTAAAGTGAAAAAAATCGCGAAAATTAGGAAAAAAAGTTTGTTGCTTATAACTCCTAAACTATTCGTGGTACCATATAGCGACCTATACTAAATGATAGATATTAAAACCACAATTCAGAATTGGTATAGATCGTTTTCCGAAATACTAGCATTCAAAAGTTATTAGGCAACAAACTTTGGTAAAGTGAAAAAAATCGCGAAAATTAGGAAAAAAGTTTGTTGCTTATAACTCCTAAACTATTCGTGGTACCATATAGCGACCTATACCAAACGATAGATATTAAAACCACAATTCAGAATTGGTATAGATCATTTCTGAAATACTAGCAATAAAAAGTTATTAAGCAACAAACGTTGGTAAAGTGAAAAAAAATCGCGAAAATAATCTCGGTAATAGTGTTCCTACCGCTTAAAGCAAGAAAGGTAAAAGCGGTGCCAACATTATAATGAGTAGATAATTAAAGAATGTAAACAATGAAAATAAAAAAATATTGCACTTTTTAACGCAATCACATATCATAATTTTACCCTGTATTTAAAAAAAATTATTGAATAACAAAGCTTTGGACTTCTAGAATCTGATTTTATGAATGTCACAAAAATTAATTTTCGTTTAAATGAATTATACGTAGATGATTTTTTCACTAATAGAAAAAGTTTGTTGCTTATAACTCCTAAACTATTCGTGGTACCATATAGCGACCTATACCAAACGTTAGATATTAAAACCACAATTCAGAATTGATATAGATAATTTTCTGAAATACTAGCAATTAAAAGTTATTAAGCAACAAACTTTGGTAAAGTGAAAAAAATCGCGAAAATTAGGAAAAAAAGTTTGTTGCTTATAACTCCTAAACTATTCGTGGTACCATATAGCGACCTATACCAAATGATAGATATTAAAACCACAATTCAGAAATGGTATAGATCGTTTTCTGAAATACTAGCATTCAAAAGTTATTAGGCAACAAACTTTGGTAAAGTGAAAAAAATCGCGTAAATTAGGTAAAAGGTTTGTTGCTTATAACTCCTAAACTATTCGTGGTACCATATAGCGACCTATACCAAACGATAGATATTAAAACCACAATTCAGAATTGGTATAGATCATTTTCTGAAATACTAGCAATAAAAAGTTATTAAGCAACAAACGTTGGTAAAGTGAAAAAAAATCGCGAAAATAATCTCGGTAATAGTGTTCCTACCGCTTAAAGCAAGAAAGGTAAAAGCGGTGCCAACATTATAATGAGTAGATAATTAAAGAATGTAAACAATGAAAATAAAAAAATATTGCACTTTTTAACGCAATCACATATCATAATTTTACCCTGTATTTAAAACAAATTATTGAATAACAAAGCTTTGGACTTCTAGAATCTGATTTTATGAATGTCACAAAAATTATTTTTCGTTTAAAAGAATTATACGTAGATGATTTTTTCACTAATAGAAAAAGTTTGTTGCTTATAACTCCTAAACTATTCGTGGTACCATATAGCGACCTATACCAAACGTTAGATATTAAAACCACAATTCAGAATTGGTATAGATCATTTTCTGAAATACTAGCAATAAAAAGTTATTAAGCAACAAATGTTGGTAAAGTGAAAAAAAATCGCGAAAATAATCTCGGTAATAGTGTTCCTACCGCTTAAAGCAAGAAAGGTAAAAGCGGTGCCAACATTATAATGAGTAGATAATTAAAGAATGTAAACAATGAAAATAAAAAAATATTGCACTTTTTAACGCAATCACATATCATAATTTTACCCTGTATTTAAAACAAATTATTGAATAACAAAGCTTTGGACTTCTAGAATCTGATTTTATGAATGTCACAAAAATTAATTTTCGTTTAAATGAATTATACGTAGATGATTTTTTCACTAATAGAAAAAGTTTGTTGCTTATAACTCCTAAACTATTCGTGGTACCATATAGCGACCTATACCAAACGTTAGATATTAAAACCACAATTCAGAATTGATATAGATAATTTTCTGAAATACTAGCAATTAAAAGTTATTAAGCAACAAACTTTGGTAAAGTGAAAAAAATCGCGAAAATTAGGAAAAAAAGTTTGTTGCTTATAACTCCTAAACTATTCGTGGTACCATATAGCGACCTATACCAAATGATAGATATTAAAACCACAATTCAGAAATGGTATAGATCGTTTTCTGAAATACTAGCATTCAAAAGTTATTAGGCAACAAACTTTGGTAAAGTGAAAAAAATCGCGTAAATTAGGTAAAAGGTTTGTTGCTTATAACTCCTAAACTATTCGTGGTACCATATAGCGACCTATACCAAACGATAGATATTAAAACCACAATTCAAAATTGGTATAGATCGTTTTCTGAAATACTAGCATTCAAAAGTTATTAGGCAACAAACTTTGGTAAAGTGAAAAAAATCTCGTAAATTAGGTAAAAGGTTTGTTGCTTATAACTCCTAAACTGTTCGTGGTACCATATAGCGACCTATACCAAACGATAGATATTAGAACCACAATTCAGAATTGGTATAGATCATTTTCTGAAATACTAGCAATAAAAAGCTATTAAGCAACAAATTTTGGTAAAATGAAAAACAAACATTTGGAATATAGAAATTAATGTTGGTAATAGTGTTCCGATCAAAAGGTGAGTGTGTGGTGAAAAGTTTCGTTTCATTCCTACGGTCTAACTATCGGTCTGGCATCATAATCAGCATTTAGAAAAACATGCGAACAAACGAAACAGAATCCAGCAACGTGTTATCACACTCTTCGGTAACTCAAATAGATTTGTAGTACTTTGGTGTTTGACACAAAATGGAGCGAAACTTTTATAAAGTGTGGTGGTCTGAAACATAGACTATTGACTAGACTCGACAACTCTGCATTACAGAGTCGTTAGATTATTATGACAGAGTTGTTTGAATAACAACATTATTGAAAAGAGATAGCATATATATTAAATTTTATATTGCTATCTTTATTGTTTGAAAGTGGTATTCAGTGGCAAATTTTTGTTTACTGAAAAAATTATTTTGGCGGCATGGAAAAACACAGCAAAATGTAAGTATATTTTTCCAATTGTAATTTAAATTAACTAACTATTATATTTTAGGACCCGGCGATAAATAATGGGGAGCACGAATCCTGAAAACTTACACAAGTTCCCGAATAATTCGTCCAGGTAAGTTATGTTTACTATTTATAGGATTTTTTGGCGGCATGGAAAAACACAGCAGAAAAACACCAGAAGCCACAAAAGAAGAATCAAAGTCAATTAAAGCCATTAACAAGGATACTGTTCATAAAATATTTGAGGACAGGTGCGTATAATAAAAAAAAAATAATTTTGTTCACATTCACATTCAAAATTTTCTTTTCCAAAAGGTGGTTTTAAAATTGGCGGTGGCTGTTAAAGAATTGGTTGAGAATGCCATTGATGCTGGCACTACATTCGTTGAAGTTAAATTACGTGATCAGGGCTTAGATTCCGTAGAATTAAGTGACAATGGCTGTGGTGTCGAAGAGAAAAACAGTGAAGGAATGGTATGTTAAATGAACCTTCAATGAATGTGTCGTTATTAAATTTCATACTTTTTAGCCGCGAAATATCATACTTTCAAGCTGAAGGAATTTATAGACCTGCAATCAGATGAAACATTTGGTTTTCGTGGCGAAGCTTTAAGTTCCTTGTGTGCTTTAGCCAACATGTCAATAACTACTCGCCACAAATCCACAGATGTAGCAATAAAAATTGATCTGGATCACGTTGGCAAAATATTAAAAAAGCAGCCTTGTGCCCGTGGCATTGGAACGACTGTAACACTAACGAACCTTTTTGAAACTACCTGTGCGCAGAAGATACTTTGTGCGAAATATCAAAAAAGAGTTCAAAAATGTCTCAAATACTGCAAGCGTATTATTTAGTCTCACGTGGAGTTCGCATTATATGCAGTAACCAAACAATAAAGGGTTTGAAATCTGTAGTATTGCAAACCCATGGATCTCAGGATATCTTATCCAGTATATCTGCGCATTTGGTAGCCGCCAAGTAAATTATATATTAGAACTTAAATGTCCTTTAAAAGACGCCGATGGTGCGACTATACCAGCCAACGTATTAATGGAGCAGTTGCAAACTGATTTAGACGAAAGTTTTCATTTAATAAAAGATGTCACGGACGCTTAAAACTTTAACTTGGTATATTTTTAAAACTAGTTGTAATACCTCAATAGCTTTTACATTATTATACGTCACTATTAATATGAATGATATTAGTTTTCAATAAATAATTCCAAAAATTTCAAACATCTATGTAATATAGTTTTTTTTTAGAATTTTGTTTTATTTTGATATTTTTTAGCATATTTTATATTGTAATAATATAATTATCGTATTTAATGTTATAATTGTATTTATATTTAAATTTAAAGAAAGATACACAATAAAAACTAACACACATAGTTAAAATGTTTTTAATTTCTTTAATTAACAAAATGCTTGACTTTTTACAATGTAAAGGCTTAAACAAAATATTAAAAAAATCTTACTCATTATATTAAACACTAATAATGGATATTTTTTAAGATCTAAATGTATAAAAGTTTAAAATACTATACAATTTCTACTCAAACGTTTTACCTTTACTTTGAACTTACGTTAATGTCGTTTATAGAAGCAGTTTCAGCCATAACAATATCTTCGTGTGGACTTGTGGTCAAACCTTTGCCAGCATCTTCTTTAGGTGAAATTTGCGATGTCACACTGCTGCTACATTCCATTGGCTCATTTCCAGTGCTAAGACGACTTAAATTATTTTCATCTACCAGAACTATGTGTATCTGCCGGTTTTTCTTCTATTGCTACGTCTTTTCTAATATTTCATCAGTTTTTGCAGTCTTCTGGTAGTAAGTCCTTATCTTTATTTGCTAAGGTTGTGTTTTAGAGTTTCCCATTAAGTCTTCTGGTTCAATGGGTGAGGATTTGTAATTGAACCCCAGGGCTCTTTTTTAATGAAAAACTCGGGCAACCATTCGCTAATAGCATTTCCTTAATTAAATAAAAAAAGTTTTAAATATATGCCTTCATTTTTTATATGTAATAGAATTTACTTAAGAGCCATGCGAGGATAATATATGTTCTTGGATAAACAGCATTTAACTGCTAAATCATCAGTGCCAGTATCACCATCATTTTCCGTCTCCAGTTTTATGTCCGCTGTATAGAACCTTAAACCAAAACAATAATATAGTTCATATTTGGGTTTAAGTATTTAAAACATTTACTTACTATTTATTTTCGAATAAAAACTGCATCTTGACCAGTAGGCCAATGTACATATGTATTGCTATGGTATTGGCATGAAATTCAGTATGGATTGGTAATTACACGACGCAAATGCTATATGTATGAAGCCAACGTGCACTTCGCCAGAGAAACATACATTGAAACCAACGTGCACTTGGCCGGAGAAGCATACATTCGTGCACAGAATCCCTTACACTGCAGAAACGACGTGATATATATTTTTATAATAAAGGACTTGAAAAATTTGTAAGGGACCTTTTTATCAAATAATATTTCACCATTTATTCTTTTTTAACCACAAAATACCTTTTTAACAAAAGCCACTGGAAAAACTTTTCGTGCCAATATGTTTGCACCTTTATGCCTAAGATATTTCTTTTTATGTTTTATTTTTACAATTTTTATTAATTTAAATATTATTTCACTTATTCGTTCATTTTGTTGAATTAATTACAAACTTTTTTAAGAAAATAAAACTTTTGCTTCAATTTTATTTATATTTTTTTGTTTGTTTAATTGTAAACAATGACTACTTATAGCTGTTTCCTTTTACACGTTGTTTCAGACGATACATGTTTTTTTCTTATTCGTCCAAATAAAAGTGTTAAAAGCATATGATAAGTCCCTTTTTCAGCTGTCAGAGTTGGGTATTCTGGTTATTTTGTGGTCTGAAACATCTCTACGATATTTTTATATCTGGCAAATTGCAGCAAAGCACTTATCCCAAAGAGCTGCTTAATGAATGGCGTCACGATTGTTTGGCCAGTTTGTTACGTAGTCTTTGGCTTTTGGGTTTCGAAGAGGACTTTCATGAAGATATGTTAGTGTCTATATCGAAACCTAAAGATTTTATGCTGGAAATGATGTCAGTTGATGATTGCTTAAAGCGTTTATCGGCTATATTAAATGATGAGGCTTATTCGAATTATTTGGCTACCACCTCTGCCTATCAGTACCAATTTAGGTGCAACCTGTTATATGGCTTCCTGCATACAGCATCTTTATATGATGCCTCAAGCCAGAGCAGCTGTTTTGCATATACCTCCAAACAAAGCTCAGAAACATGCACCAACTCTTTTGGAATTACAACGAATGTTTGCTTATCTCTTGGAATCGGAACGTAAAGCGTACAATCCACATTCCTTTTGCAGGGTCTATCAAATGGATCATCAGCCTTTAAATACGGGAGAACAAAAAGACATGGCTGAGTTTTTTATAGATCTAGTCTGGAAACTGGAAGAAATGACTCCAGATCTTAAAGAATTAGTTAAACGTTTATTCTGTGGCACACTAAGCAACAATGTGGTATCACTGGACTGTGATCATGTTTCTCGTACGGCTGAAGAATTCTATACAGTTCGTTGCCAAGTGGCTGATATGCGCAATTTACAAGAATCTTTGGACGAAGTTACCGTCAAGGATACTTTAGAGGGCGATAATATGTACACATGTTCGCATTAATGCTGCATCAGTACAAAGGTAATTTTTTTGTTTTTCTAAACAACAATTCGACTTCCGTGTTGATTAATCTTTAAATATGTACATTTTTAGAGGATCGCGAAAAGCGTAAAATGTAACGTGATAAAGACGTTGACGATTTGGAGGATGATTTAGAAGAGTGTTTAGAGTAAGTACAAAATCAAAGATAATAATTCTTAGATTATAATATATGTTTTTCTGTATCAGATATGAATTGGTGGGTGTTACGGTTCACACTGGTACCGCAGACGGTGGTCACTATTACAGTTTTATTAAAGAACGAAATAAATCTGCCATGCAACATGACAGATGGTTTTTATTTAACGATGCCGAGGTCAAACCATTCGACCCTTCACAAATAGCAGCCGAATGTTTTGGTGGCGAAATGACGGTTCGTGCTAAATGAGCAAATTGAATAAAAATTTCTAATTCTTTATTCTTAAAAAAAAACAATTTCAGAGCAAAACCTATGATTCTGTGACAGAAAAATATTTGGACTTTAGTTTTGAAAAGACTATGTCCAAGACACATTATCACTATGATCATCAACAATGTGTCTGGAGGAGTAAATGACAAAGAAAATAATCCCGTTAAAATGGGTAAAAAATATAAAAGGTCAGAAGGGTGTTATTCACAAAAAATTTACAAACTGTAATAAAAACGTAGTTCGCTTTATAAACAAGTCTAAAAATAAAAAATAAACCTAAAAATTAAAGGGTGTTCCGATAGTGGTGTTATTTGCATTTATAAGGTCTAAGTTTTGAACCATAATAGGTAGAATCTTAAAATTTTCACAGAAGGTGTATATCTGTGGCCGCTATAGCAACAAATATTAAAATTTATAGGGTGTTCCTATATAGAGGTGTTATTCTCAAATATGTGCTTATTTCTTGAACTGTAGGAGGAATTCACTAAAAATATGCAAGCACTAAATTAAAATTAGTTTACTATATAAACAAGTATAAAAAAATAAACCTAAAAATTAAAGGGTGTTCCGATAGTGGTGTTATTTGCATGTATAAGGCCTAGTTTTTGAACCATATTAGGTAGACGCTTGAAATTTTCACAGAAGGTGTATAGTTGTGGCCGCTATAGTAGCAAATACTAAAACTTATAGGGTGTTCCGATAGAGAGGTGTCATACACGAATGTGTGTTTATTTCTTGAACTGTAGGAGGCATACACTAAAAATTTACAAACAGTAATTGAAACTTAGTTCGTTTTATAAACAAGTCTAATAAAATAAACCTAAAAAATATAGGGTGTTCCGATAGTGGCGTGATTTGCATGTATAAGGCCTAAGTTTTCAACCATAATAGGTAGACTATTGAAATTTTCACAGAAGGTGGCCACTAGCAATAAATACTAAAACTTATCGGGTGTTACGAAAGTGAGGTGTTATTTGCCTTTATGTCTTTATTTCTTTAGCTATAGGAGGCAACCACTTAAAATTTGCAGACAGTAATTAACTCTATGTTCGCTTTCTATTAAATCAAACCTTAAAATTAAAGGGTGTTGCGAGAGTGACGTCCTTTGCGTGTATATGGCATAAGTTTTGAACGATAATAAGTAGACTCTTGAAGTTTTTACAGGAGGTTGCTTACTATGGAAACTATAACATATATGAATATATTACATAAAGTATAAAAGTCCAAAATAGGTATATTCGAATCGAAAAAACAATTATTTTCGGTTTGGGGTGTCAAACCGATTATGCCAAAAACTATACATCTCTTCATCAGCATATACCAAAAGGAAATACTGCATTTCATTTCATATGTTCATCGGTATGAGCTTTTGAACGTTCACAAATATAGTGGCACATACACACCCCACACACATCATCGCGAAAATAGTAAAAATGGTTTCAGAAAACCTCACAACGTTAAGATAAATAAAATCACCGTGGTGAAGGGTATATAAGATTCGGCACGGCCGAATATAGCACTATAACTTGTTTTTAATTCAGTTTGTTGAAATGTTTGATTTGAAATAAAACTTGAAATTAAGTGTATTGGTGAACTTTTATTTTCTGAACTGTAAGAGGATAATTGTGTAGATTTCCACACTACCATTGAGGTACTACACCTAGCGCGTTGCCAATTATTTTATATGGCTGGCATCCCCAGTAGGCCTAAACCATTTATTACAGTTACTGTATGTTCTTAAAAATAAAATATGCCTTTCTTTTTTTATGCAATTATGCCTTATGTTTAGCATACAATCTAGCAATCATTTTATGAGTGTTATTATAGAAGTGTGATTGTTTTTATTTTTCACTCATATTTGTCATGCATGAATAAAATTTACATATATGATATGAAATGATTATAATAAATAAGGTTAATAAATATAAAAATATTCTAAATTAATGTTATATTGATGGCATATTTTTGGCATTATTGGCATATTTATAACACACTTCTTTAACTTAAAATACTATTACTACATATTTTACATATTGTGAAAGAGTTTTTATATACTTTAACAATACAATCCTCACAAATGTTATAGTTGCAAAGAGAACATTGCTTTTTATTTCTTTTAGAATTACCGCAGTGGCAACAAAAAAGAGAACAATCGTCAGAATATTTGGATAGAACTGATTTTAAGTCATTTCTATACTTATTTGGAAATGGTAAATTTGTCATTGGCAGATCTTTCAAAAAACTTATTATATATAAAATGACAAATACACCACAGTTCACAAAATCATCCTGCTTTGTCCTTTCCAAGATGTTAACAGAATTCCAATTTTGATTGCTATTTAATATGAATTTATTGAAATGGGACTTCCCGCTATGATCAAGCATTGAGTCAATAGTAATAAATTCTAATGTTGCAGGTTTTAGAACGCAAAGATTAAAATGAGAGTTTTGTAGAACTGGTACAAAAAGTATATCAGGCTTCTGTAAAAGCAGTTTATTAACCCTTTCATAGTTAATTTCATTAATTTGACATGGTAAACTTAAGGCATTTTTGCCACTTTCTTTTATAAAACATAAAATTGCGTAATCTAAAACCAAATTTGTCAACCATCGTCCTTCTTTTAAAGATTCCCAATCTTGGCGATCTAAAAAATTGAAAAACCCGATATCAATTTGTTTTATTTTCGGGTAAATTGAATTATATAAGTCATTGTATCTGAAAATGTAATAATTAATCTTCTTATCTTTTTCTTCTTCTTCATCTAACCTATGCTCACAATCAGCGTACTTATTGGTAATAACAGATTTGCTTTCCAATTCATCAACTTTTATTATATCCAGAATATTTTCAGTTTTAAATTTTTTTGGTTTTTTAGAATTTATTAATTGTTTCGGGTTAATAGCTTTTCGCTTTCTTGGATCTTTCTTATTCCACTGTTCTTCAGGTTGTAAATCTTCAGATAACTTGGTTATTTGATGCTTTGACAACCTTGAATAGCAATGTTCTTCTGAAATTTGTACCAGTGTGTTTATTTCCTCGGGTATGTTTAAATATGATTTATTGCGTTCAGCATCATCAACTTCAATTTCTTCAAACATGTTGTACCGATATCTTAAATCTTTAGAGAACTTATGTTTTCCTTTCGATCAGCCCTGATAAAATCTCCAGATCGCAACGATCTTTGCTTTAAAATAATGTGTTTTTGTAAAAAAAAACTAAATTCAACTGGTGCATTGCTGATGTGATCTCCGCTAGGATCTATTAAAATTCCCATTATATTTGTCCACATAGGGAGAAATGGACAATATTTGTTGATGATAAAGTTACATATATCTTCGTTTTTATATTTATTATCATCACCTTGAATCAAAACTTGCTTTGTTTCATTACTTACTTCTTCATAAATTTAAAAAAAAAATTTTTTGAACGAGCTTCGAGAAGCAATCGATTCTAAATTGTTCATATCATCATCAACAACAATATTGATATTTTCTGCTTCTATGTCATTAACTGGCAATATATTTTTTCTTAAAATGTTATAGCTTTCTTTAAATGTGCAATTTCTTTTTGGAAAGAGAAGTACAACAAATAAGTGCTTAAACCAAAATCTGCACTCTTCTAATGTTTTTAAATCAAATGCCATTGTCAAAACATGTTTAATAAAATGGCGGAGGAAATTATTTTTACCAATTTTGGTGTTCAAATCTTTGCACATAATATGTATATAGTGTTGTACTTCTCTTTCCAAAACATGTTTAATAAAATGGCGGAGGAAATTATTTTTACCAATTTTGTTGTTCAAATCTTTGCACATAATATGTATATAGTGAGCTTTGCACCATTGAACAATGACATTTGGCTTCTTATTAAGATTGCGATTTTGTAGGTAGCTATAACAATGCGCAAGATATTCTGGATTTTTTTAATGTTACAGCATTTTAAAACCGCACCAAATAAGCCATAACTAACGTCTGTGCAAACTCTTTGAAAAAATTGAAATTTAAGTTTGTTTTCGATGCAGTAGAGCTTTAATTTATTCAGGATTGAGCATATGTCATTAAGCGTATGGCGGGAAAGAATAGCAGTTACAACAGGTAGAACCATATTCTCTTTCTTAATTCTTATTACAATTCTGTATACTAAAACTCGCTTCTCCGCACACTTAATTTGACGTACACTTTGTCCCGAGGCATCAAAATGGATTGTATATGCAGCATCTTTTAATATTTGGGGGTTAACTGCAAATGTGATAAAAGAAATATATTGTTAATGGTGAGGCAACATGTTGAATATAATCTTTATACTTTTCCTGTTGCTTTAAAAAGACTTCATAAAATGGATCTTGATGAAGCCATTTGTCAGAGTTTCCTTCTGATTTGCATTTGCGTATTGTAGATAGATTATGAATATTTTGTAAATTACCACTCTTTGCAATATCATCTGCTGCTTTTAATATTTGCTCTTTTCTGTACATGTAAGCACTTTTTTCAGACAACGCTTTTTTACGATTTTACGAGTTACTCCGCTCATCTGAGCTACTCGTTTTTCTCCTTCTGCATGAACAATTTTTCCAGATCTACTTACTAACACTTTTCCGTCATTATTTATTTTAAATCTATATTCGGACCAATCTTTAAAATTGCAGTAGCCATATACCAATAAGCCTGATTTTAATTTTTTGGCACTATAGAAAGATATAATGCACGAATTGTTTATTTTTAAATATTCCTGCCGGATAACATCAAACACAAATTTATTTCTTGGTAATTTCAATTTGTCGCAATCTTTGGCTTGAAATATAAGATTAGCATTTATTTTAAATTCACTATCCAAAATATTTTTTTGAATTTTCTTTTTCTTTTTGTTGCCACGCCTGTTGAACGTAAAACATTAGTATTAAGCTTTTCCTTTGGATCAGGAAGCTTTCGATATTTTTCAAACTTTTGAAGATCTAAGCTTTTATAAGAAGTTTCAAAAGCACCCAGGGTTGTATTGCTACTGTTTAAAACATTTTCCATTTTTCAACAAAACTTGTATTTTTTGTTATTACATCGGAATTTTGTTTTAAAGAATTTGTTTCATTAGAAGTTAAGTTAGTGCTATTGAGAATCGTGTTCGATCTTTCATTGAAACTAATATCATTTGCTATTTTAGTTGTATCGTTTATTAAATTCTCTTTTTCACTAATATGTAATTTATTGTAAATTTCTTTTGCTAAATTATTATTTTCCTTAAGGTTAAATGAAAAATTTTCAAAAAGTTTTTCAAACATACCTTTCAACTAAATTAATAAAAAGTTTCTCCATTTTTAGTTCGAACTGGCTATGTTCTTCACCTGCAATAAAAAAATATTTTTATGCATTTTAGAAAATAATTAACTTGCTTTTGCATTTTTATATTTGTTAATTTGAATTTAAGATGACGATATGAAAGATGAATGTGAATATATAACAGAAATTTGCTTACCATTTCTTACATTGGATGTAGGTTCAACTACAATTATATTATCTGTAATAAAGTAAGAAAAATATACAAAAGGATAACTAAAAATAGCAAAAATGAAATGTTAGTTCAGTATTGTATTTGCTTACCATTATTTACATTGGGTTCATATTTGACCACCACTGTTTGCTCTATATTTAAAAAGACTAGAGTTAGCCCTGTAATCGAAATTCGACCAAATTTATTTTGGTAATCGTTTTAGGTATACATAAACATATATTTTACATATACATATATTTTACATATACATATATATTACATATTCATACAAATTTTCTTTCGGTTTTGATTTGTGTTTTGGTTTACACAACTACATTCTATATTAATAAATTAATAAGTTTTCCTTCTGAGTGTTTACGGAGTTGCCAAGCCATATTTAATTTAGTTAATTTAGATTTTTTGTTGTAATTTTTTAGCAAATTAAGAGAGAAAGAGAGATCATGGCTTTATGATTGGCTAATATTCTTAACTGTTTTTAACTATCTTAGACTCAAAAATGTAGAAGAAAAAATACATTCTGCACTGCTCCTATTGACAATCTATCAAACAAACAAAAAATCAAGCGAATATGTTGAGTTTAAGTCAGTTAAAATGGTTCTTAAGTTTTTTCACTTGCCTATTTATATATATATATACATATGTAGATGTACATACACTTTAGAAAATTTTAAAAAGGTAAAAAATTAAAAAAAAAATACCGCTACACTTTTAATTAACACTTCCTAACAAAGGCTTTAATAATTTGAAGCTAAGAATAAAATAAAGCTTAGTAAAACTGCACTTACAAAATCACCTACAAACAAAAGCAAATCGAAAAAATAACTGTTTCCAAATTTCTTGCATTAATTTAAAAGGCAATTATGTAATTATGTGTATATAAATGTCTCGTTAGATGTTTTCATGTTTTCGTCTTGAACATGTGAACATATGTAGGAATGTGTAGACATACATACAAATATACATATTTAATTATATTTATTAACTCTCATCTGTTGTTGTGTTTTCCACTTTACTCATTTAAATAGAGAAACAACTGTATAATTACTCCTTCTCTTTTTGTTTTCAAAAAAATTAAATTGCATACAAACACACACATTTGGTTTTACTTGAAGCTACTACATACATGTGTGTTTTTAGCATATGTAGTGGTAGCAATTTAAAGAGCCATTTATTCCTAAAATACTGAACCGATTTTAATCAAATATAGACTGTGCACTAAAGCTAGATAATATCTACTAACCGGTGAAAAAATAAATAAAATCGGTTGACAAACATAGGAGAAAAAGGGATCCAAAGTTTTGTCTTTGCCTATTTATATATAGATAAATAAAATTTAAATTTCTTATAACAGTAAACTTTTTGATTGAAATTTCAAAATTGGATGTTTTAATACCACTTACCTGTCTGATCCATATCTGGTGAAATTTAGCGTTCGTTTTCCTTTAAAATTTAAACAAAAAAAAAGTTTTAATGTAATGTATTTTCTGGTTGATCAGAATAGCTTATAGTTCTATGTATAATTTACCGTTTCCTCTTTCAAATATGTCAGAATACTATCTAGCGTTGGTTCGAAATGTTGTTTTTCGATTATTTCTTTGTCTTCATACAGGTTTAATAAGGCATCTAGGGCAAACATTTCATCAACGCTAAAACTTGCGTTTTCTAATAACAAGTTTTGTTCTGACTGGACAATTGGTGACATTTTCAAAGCGCTTAAACTATCGATGTCAACGTAAGTGTCCACTGTTCGTAAATTTTTTTTCGATTAAACTCGAATTTGCTTGAATTCTAGGAATTGAAATAATAGAAATTGGTAGTAGTTTATTTGCATATTAAAAAATTTTATAAAACTAACTTTCCAGAGGCTTTCTAAGATATCTTCAGCAAGTCTTTCATCTTCATTTAATGTAAATGATTCACTACTTTGATGCTGCTCACAATTAACATTTTCCGTGTTCACAAACTAGAAAACAATACAATTGACAATATATGATTAAAGTAAATATTTTATTTTTAAAACTAACTTCACAAAAGCTTGCTAAAATATCTGCAACAAGTCTTTCATCTTCATTTAATAAAAATGTTTCACTGCTTTGATGTTGCTCATAATTAACAGTTTCTGTGTTTACAAACTAGAAAATAATATGATTGACAGTATATGATTAAAGTAAAATATTTTTAAAAAACTAACTTCGTCGTATAGGCTTGCTAAAACATCTGCAGCAAGTTTTTCATCCTCACTTAAAGCTTCAATGCCCCGATTCTGTCCTAAAGTTTCTACATTAAGTTTTTCAATGCCCTTTTCTTCTTTGTTGATGTCAGCAAATGAGTTGTTTTTCAGAACATCTTTTAACCTAAAATATTGTTACGAAAGAAGAATTTATTTATTATAAGCTCTGAACAACAATACTCTCGAACAACAACAACAACATTAATGGCTTATTTTCCTACAATGATGATAGAAAGAAACAAACAATAAAGAGTAACGCCTTAAACAATTACGCATACACACACACAGATTAAAATAAACACTCTTCTGTTAAATACACAGCCACATACATAAATACAAGCATAAACAAATAAACAGCCACACACACAGGTATAAAGAAATAAATAGCCACAAACACAGGTATAAAGAAAAAACCAATCACACAAACAAAAACAAGAGCAATAACAGTCGAACCTGCCAGATATGTCTGGAATAGAACATTCTGGTGCTCTTAAAGCACCTATATAAATGAATCGTGCTGGCGAGTAGTATTGCAGTATTAATTTTAAAAGTCAAAGAGTTAAGTTGTCGAATATTAAGAGTGTTTAACAGTTTGCTGTATTTTTGAACAGTGGTGTTAAGTAAATAAAGTGACTTACAGTAAAAGTAATAACAGTGTGTATTTATTTTGCAATAAAAAAGAACCCAACGTAAAGTAAAAACGTAACAATTGGTGACAGAAGTGAAATTGTAAAATAAAATAACTTAAAAAAAAAATAATAAAAATGAAATTTGAAGAACTTAAAGTGGAGCAGCTGAAAAAGGAGTTGAGTAAGCTGGATTTGCCAACAGCAGGTAACAAAACTGATCTACAGAAGAGGCTCATAGATGAATTCAAGCGTCGTGGCATGGACATTGGCGCATATGAGTTCGATGAAAAAGAGGTGGCAGAGGTATGTAGCCGTGAAACAACAACAGCAAGTAGCATGGACTTCAATACGATGTTCGCCGCTATGATGGAGAAAATGGGAGAAAACTCTAGAATGCTTCTAGAAAATGTACAAGAAGCTTCTAGAGCAAACAGTGAAAAACTATTAGCTGAAGTTCACGAAGCTTCTAGAGCAAACAGTGAAAAACTATTAGCTGAAGTTCACGAAGCTTCTAGTGCAAACAGCGAAAAACTGTTAGCTGAAGTAAGAGGTGAAAACCAACAACTTCTAACTGAGATTCAAGAAGTTTCTAGAGCAAACAATGAGAAACTAGAAAAAGTTAACGAGAAGCTACAAGAAATTTCTGAGACCTTCAATAAGCGAGTAGATGAAGTAGAAATTAAGGTCAGCAAGTTCGACGAAAAAATCTCTGCCGTAGAAGTGCAACTGTACGGTTTAAACAGAAAAGTGAATCTTTTAGAAACTAGTGGCGTCGAAGTACAGGTGAAGGATGTCGATGTAAAGCTGCAGGAGCTTGAAAACAAAATTATGAGCCTGGAAATAAGAGAAGGTCCAGTACGGGTAGTGACTGAAAACACAAATAGGATAAAAGCTCCCAGTTTCGACGGCAACATACCCTTTAACGTCTTCAAATTTCAGTTTGAGACAGTGGCCAGTAAAAATCTATGGAGCAATGAAGAGAAAGCGATTGAACTGATTCTGGCACTTAAAGGATCTGCAGCAGAAGTCCTCGAAAGCCTACCAACTAGCTGCAGAAATAATTATGAGGACATAATGGTGGCGTTACAGCGGAAATATGGCGGCGATCATAAAAAGGAGCTGTATAGAATGGAGCTACGTGGCAGGCTGCAGAGAGCAAACGAGACGCTTCAGGATTTGGCCATGGAGATAGAGCGCTTGGTGCAGCTAATATACCCTGGGGAAAACCATCCACTTTTAGAACAGTTCAAAGTGGAGGCATTTGTTAATGGTATTCGTGACCCAGATATTAAGCACGCAGTTTGCGCTAAGCAAAACACATCCTTTGCTGAAACCATTACTTACGCTCTGGCTCAAGAAACAGCAAAAGTCATTTCGAGACCGCAGTCATACAAAGTGCGAAAAGTTGAAGTAGCTGCTGAAGATGAGAAAACAACAATGGACGACATAAAGCAAATACTTGAATCGGTAAAGAAAGTCTTAGGTGAAAGGCAATGTAAAACAAACGCCAAGTGCTTTAATTGCGGTAAAGTCGGCCATTTTCAAAGAAACTGTAAGGCAGCAAGAAAACGATCCAGATCTGTTTCGCCGCCAAGAAACAATAAACGTGCGACTCATGGAACATCTCGAGAGTCGTTAAACTAAAGAGAGCTAGCACTACGGGGCATGAGCTAGCTCCGACAACCGAGGGCCCCACAATCTCCATATCTGTGATGCAGCAGCAAAACAGCAATCTTACTGCAAGCGGGTATATCAACGGAGGAAAGCGTATTCTGACAATAGACACAGGAGCGTCGCAGTCTATAATAAGGCCCGATTTAGTAAAGGGAAAAGTGGAACAAGTGAATAATGTAAGCCTGCGCACCGCGACCGGAGAATTTGCTACTGTCTATGGTAAGGCGAAAGTCAGATTAACTATAGCCAACATGAGTGTGGACCATGTGTTCATTGTTGCCGATATCGTGGACGAAGTTATTATTGGCGCAGATTTTATGATCATGCATGGAGTCGATCTGCGCATGGGGCAACAAATAATGATCTGGCGAAACGTCGAAATACCCCTTGATATTGGATATGTGAGTAAATCTGCAGTAAGGAAGTTGGTTGCTGTAGCATCCCAGAAATTACCACCTCAGGCAGAAACTGTGATATGGGCACGTATGGAGGAAGATTGTGAGGACAACCGGTTGTGGGTAGTAGAACCATCAGGAATTAGGAGTGAGACAATAACAGCAAAAGCCCTCGTGAAAACCTCTAAGAATGGAAAAATTCCTGTGAGAGTGTTAAATCTATCCAACAGTGAAAAAGTAATTGGTAAAAACTCTCAGATAGCTCAATGTACACCAGCAGAGGCCATAATTAATTGCGAGAGAGACTCAGATTCTGAAAAACTGTCAACTAAAGAGCGCGAAATACTAGCAGAACACGTGGGGAAATGGGTAGCAGAGCTGGAGCCACCTGACAGAAACAAAGCCAAGCAGCTGCTACGAAAGTACGCCTCTGTCTTCGCCCTAAAAGATAAAAGCCAAGGTAGAACGGCAATAGTGAAGCATGAAATAAATACTGGCGAAGCGAGGCCCATAAAACAAGCCCCCAGGAGCATTCCCCTAGCCAAGCGGAGCGAAGTAAAGCAGCTAGTCCACGAAATGGAGCGAGACGGAATTATCGAACCATCTTCGAGTCCTTGGAGCTCGCCGGTGGTTTTAGTAAAGAAGAAAGATGGCAGCACTAGATTCTGCGTTGACTACAGAAAGCTCAACGATGTCACCAAAAAGGACAGTTATCCGCTACCAAGAATCGACGACACCTTAGACACGCTAGCAGGTACTAAGTGGTTTTCTACGTTAGATCTACAGAGCGGTTACTGGCAAGTCGAGATAGCGGACAAGGATAAAGAAAAAACTGCTTTTAGTGCTCTCGATGGTTTATGGCAGTTTAATGTTATGCCATTTGGTCTCTGCAACGCTCCAGCCACCTTCGAGCGTTTAATGGAACGAGTGTTAAAAGGACTCAATTGGAAGTCATGTCTGGTGTATCTGGATGACATAATTGTCATGGGAAAGACCTTCGATGAACACCTAAGGAATATGGAAGAAGTCTTCAAGCGTATATCAGCGGCTGGACTGAAGCTCAGTGTTAAGAAATGTGCATTGTTTCAGAAGGAAGTCAAATACTTGGGGCATCGTGTAACAGCAGAGGGCATATCAACCGATGAAGATAAAATACGGGCAGTAAAAGACTGGCCTCGTCCTCAAAATCTTCACGAGTTACGAAGTTTCTTGGGACTCTGCACATACTACAGACGATTTGTGCCAAATTTTGCTAGTGTTGCTGCGAGCCTACATGAGCTAACCAAAAAGTCGCGACCTTACCAGTGGAGTGAAGCAGCCGAGGAAGCATTCCAGAAGCTCAAGGAATTGTTGTGTGTGGCACCTATCCTGGCATATCCAGTAGCTGGGCAAAAATTCATGCTAGACACTGATGCGAGCGGATATGGAATAGGAGGCGTGCTGTCGCAAGTGGTAGATGGGACAGAAAAGGTTATAGGCTACTACAGCAGAATACTTTCGAAGCCTGAAAGAAACTATTGCGTAACGCGACGAGAGCTTCTAGCAGCATTGGAGTGCATAAAACACTACCACAAGTATTTGTATGGCCAACATTTTACGCTGAGGACAGATCATGCCGCACTCAGGTGGTTGCTGCAATTCAAGAGCCCTGAAGGACAGCTTGCACGTTGGATTGAGCGACTTCAGAGCTATGACTTTAGTATTGAGCACAGAAAAGGAGGCAAGCATAACAACGCCGACGCTCTTTCTAGGCGGCCATGTGATCTGGGGTGTAAGCATTGCACAAAGGCGGAGAGAAAAGAATTTGTTATTGATGTTCGGCTTACACATATAGAATCTAGTGAAGACTGGCCGACTGCACAAAGAAACGATCCCATATTGGCAAAAGTTATAGCGGCTAAAGAGGAAGACAGAAGACCGACGCGAAGTGAGATCTCACCAGAAAATCCACTGGCGAAGGCATATTGGGCCCAGTGGAACAGTCTCAGGTTGAAGGATGGCTGCTTATGTCGCACCTGGGAAAGCACAGACGGTAAAACTGTGATAGACTTAATCATCGTGCCATCCTCCAAGATCAAAGAGGTCATGAAACAATTCCACAATGGTCCTAGCGGAGCTCACCTTGGTGTAACGAAGACGCTGGAAAAGATAAAACAACGGTTCTATTGGGTCGGCTGTCAACAAGCCGTAGCAGAGTGGATAGCCAATTGCCAGGAGTGCATTGCAGCAAAGGGTCCAGTACGAAGGAGTCGGGGGCAGCTTCAGCAGTACAATTCAGGCGCTCCCTTTGAACGTATAGCGATGGACGTAGCAGGTCCCTTCCCTGCTAGCAATGCTGGAAACCGATACGTCTTAGTGGTCATGGACTATTTTAGCAAATGGCCGGAAGTATATGCCATTCCCAATCAAGAAGCCAGAACGATTGTAGACGCTTTTATAAGCAACTGGGTGTGTCGCTATGGTGTTCCCTTAGAACTGCACTCCGACCAAGGCCGAAATTTTGAATCCGTTATATTTAAAGAGATGTGCGAGGTATACGGAATAAGAAAGACCAGAACGACACCGTTACATCCGCAATCTGATGGTATGGTCGAACGATTCAATCGAACCCTGGAAGAATACCTGAGAAAAGTGGTCAGCGCACATCAGAGGGACTGGGATGAGCATATACCCAAGTTTTTATTGGCATATAGATCAGCTGTTCACGATTCCACCTCACGAACACCAGCGAAAATAGTCTTTGGATCTGAGCTAAATTTGCCTGCAGATTTAGAGTTTGGTGTTAAGCCAACATCGGCAGAAGGAGACGGCGAAAACTCTAGTCAGGCGCAAAGGGACCTTCAGGAGATTCACGAATTCGTGCGGAGTCGGATAAAATTAACCAGTGATAAAATGAAAGCCAGATATGATCGAGCTGCCAACTCTGAGGGATTTAACGAGGGACAACTGGTTCTACTTTTTAACCCACAACGGAAGAAAGGATTATCACCCAAACTACAAACTCATTGGGATGGACCTTATAAAGTAATAAAGCGGCTAAACGACGTAGTTTACAGAATACAGAAATTCCAGAGCCCAAGATCAAAAATGAAAGTTGTGCACTTGGAGCGGCTAGCCAACTATGGAAAAGGTACATCTGTGTCTGTTCGGGACGAACAGGTTTGAGAAGGGGGTAGTGTTACGAAAGAAGAATTTATTTATTATAAGCTCTGAACAACAATACTCTCGAACAACAACAACAACATTAATGGCTTATTTTCCTACAATGATGATAGAAAGAAACAAACAATAAAGAGTAACGCCTTAAACAATTACGCATACACACACACAGATTAAAATAAACACTCTTCTGTTAAATACACAGCCACATACATAAATACAAGCATAAACAAATAAACAGCCACACACACAGGTATAAAGAAATAAATAGCCACAAACACAGGTATAAAGAAATAACCAATCACACAAACAAAAACAAGAGCAATAACAGTCGAACCTGCCAGATATGTCTGGAATAGAACATTCTGGTGCTCTTAAAGCACCTATATAAATGAATCGTGCTGGCGAGTAGTATTGCAGTATTAATTTAAAAGTCAAAGAGTTAAGTTGTCGAATATTAAGAGTGTTTAACAGTTTGCTGTATTTTTGAACAGTGGTGTTAAGTAAATAAAGTGACTTACAGTAAAAGTAATAACAGTGTGTATTTATTTTGCAATAAAAAAGAACCCAACGTAAAGTAAAAACGTAACAATTGGTGACAGAAGTGAAATTGTAAAATAAAATAACTTAAAAAAAAAATAATAAAAATGAAATTTGAAGAACTTAAAGTGGAGCAGCTGAAAAAGGAGTTGAGTAAGCTGGATTTGCCAACAGCAGGTAACAAAACTGATCTACAGAAGAGGCTCATAGATGAATTCAAGCGTCGTGGCATGGACATTGGCGCATATGAGTTCGATGAAAAAGAGGTGGCAGAGGTATGTAGCCGTGAAACAACAACAGCAAGTAGCATGGACTTCAATACGATGTTCGCCGCTATGATGGAGAAAATGGGAGAAAACTCTAGAATGCTTCTAGAAAATGTACAAGAAGCTTCTAGAGCAAACAGTGAAAAACTATTAGCTGAAGTTCACGAAGCTTCTAGAGCAAACAGTGAAAAACTATTAGCTGAAGTTCACGAAGCTTCTAGTGCAAACAGCGAAAAACTGTTAGCTGAAGTAAGAGGTGAAAACCAACAACTTCTAACTGAGATTCAAGAAGTTTCTAGAGCAAACAATGAGAAACTAGAAAAAGTTAACGAGAAGCTACAAGAAATTTCTGAGACCTTCAATAAGCGAGTAGATGAAGTAGAAATTAAGGTCAGCAAGTTCGACGAAAAAATCTCTGCCGTAGAAGTGCAACTGTACGGTTTAAACAGAAAAGTGAATCTTTTAGAAACTAGTGGCGTCGAAGTACAGGTGAAGGATGTCGATGTAAAGCTGCAGGAGCTTGAAAACAAAATTATGAGCCTGGAAATAAGAGAAGGTCCAGTACGGGTAGTGACTGAAAACACAAATAGGATAAAAGCTCCCAGTTTCGACGGCAACATACCCTTTAACGTCTTCAAATTTCAGTTTGAGACAGTGGCCAGTAAAAATCTATGGAGCAATGAAGAGAAAGCGATTGAACTGATTCTGGCACTTAAAGGATCTGCAGCAGAAGTCCTCGAAAGCCTACCAACTAGCTGCAGAAATAATTATGAGGACATAATGGTGGCGTTACAGCGGAAATATGGCGGCGATCATAAAAAGGAGCTGTATAGAATGGAGCTACGTGGCAGGCTGCAGAGAGCAAACGAGACGCTTCAGGATTTCGCCATGGAGATAGAGCGCTTGGTGCAGCTAATATACCCTGGGGAAAACCATCCACTTTTAGAACAGTTCAAAGTGGAGGCATTTGTTAATGGTATTCGTGACCCAGATATTAAGCACGCAGTTTGCGCTAAGCAAAACACATCCTTTGCTGAAACCATTACTTACGCTCTGGCTCAAGAAACAGCAAAAGTCATTTCGAGACCGCAGTCATACAAAGTGCGAAAAGTTGAAGTAGCTGCTGAAGATGAGAAAACAACAATGGACGACATAAAGCAAATACTTGAATCGGTAAAGAAAGTCTTAGGTGAAAGGCAATGTAAAACAAACGCCAAGTGCTTTAATTGCGGTAAAGTCGGCCATTTTCAAAGAAACTGTAAGGCAGCAAGAAAACGATCCAGATCTGTTTCGCCGCCAAGAAACAATAAACGTGCGACTCATGGAACATCTCGAGAGTCGTTAAACTAAAGAGAGCTAGCACTACGGGGCATGAGCTAGCTCCGACAACCGAGGGCCCCACAATCTCCATATCTGTGATGCAGCAGCAAAACAGCAATCTTACTGCAAGCGGGTATATCAACGGAGAAAAGCGTATTCTGACAATAGACACAGGAGCGTCGCAGTCTATAATAAGGCCCGATTTAGTAAAGGGAAAAGTGGAACAAGTGAATAATGTAAGCCTGCGCACCGCGACCGGAGAATTTGCTACTGTCTATGGTAAGGCGAAAGTCAGATTAACTATAGCCAACATGAGTGTGGACCATGTGTTCATTGTTGCCGATATCGTGGACGAAGTTATTATTGGCGCAGATTTTATGATCATGCATGGAGTCGATCTGCGCATGGGGCAACAAATAATGATCTGGCGAAACGTCGAAATACCCCTTGATATTGGATATGTGAGTAAATCTGCAGTAAGGAAGTTGGTTGCTGTAGCATCCCAGAAATTACCACCTCAGGCAGAAACTGTGATATGGGCACGTATGGAGGAAGATTGTGAGGACAACCGGTTGTGGGTAGTAGAACCATCAGGAATTAGGAGTGAGACAATAACAGCAAAAGCCCTCGTGAAAACCTCTAAGAATGGAAAAATTCCTGTGAGAGTGTTAAATCTATCCAACAGTGAAAAAGTAATTGGTAAAAACTCTCAGATAGCTCAATGTACACCAGCAGAGGCCATAATTAATTGCGAGAGAGACTCAGATTCTGAAAAACTGTCAACTAAAGAGCGCGAAATACTAGCAGAACACGTGGGGAAATGGGTAGCAGAGCTGGAGCCACCTGACAGAAACAAAGCCAAGCAGCTGCTACGAAAGTACGCCTCTGTCTTCGCCCTAAAAGATAAAAGCCAAGGTAGAACGGCAATAGTGAAGCATGAAATAAATACTGGCGAAGCGAGGCCCATAAAACAAGCCCCCAGGAGCATTCCCCTAGCCAAGCGGAGCGAAGTAAAGCAGCTAGTCCACGAAATGGAGCGAGACGGAATTATCGAACCATCTTCGAGTCCTTGGAGCTCGCCGGTGGTTTTAGTAAAGAAGAAAGATGGCAGCACTAGATTCTGCGTTGACTACAGAAAGCTCAACGATGTCACCAAAAAGGACAGTTATCCGCTACCAAGAATCGACGACACCTTAGACACGCTAGCAGGTACTAAGTGGTTTTCTACGTTAGATCTACAGAGCGGTTACTGGCAAGTCGAGATAGCGGACAAGGATAAAGAAAAAACTGCTTTTAGTGCTCTCGATGGTTTATGGCAGTTTAATGTTATGCCATTTGGTCTCTGCAACGCTCCAGCCACCTTCGAGCGTTTAATGGAACGAGTGTTAAAAGGACTCAATTGGAAGTCATGTCTGGTGTATCTGGATGACATAATTGTCATGGGAAATACCTTCGATGAACACCTAAGGAATATGGAAGAAGTCTTCAAGCGTATATCAGCGGCTGGACTGAAGCTCAGTGTTAAGAAATGTGCATTGTTTCAGAAGGAAGTCAAATACTTGGGGCATCGTGTAACAGCAGAGGGCATATCAACCGATGAAGATAAAATACGGGCAGTAAAAGACTGGCCTCGTCCTCAAAATCTTCACGAGTTACGAAGTTTCTTGGGACTCTGCACATACTACAGACGATTTGTGCCAAATTTTGCTAGTGTTGCTGCGAGCCTACATGAGCTAACCAAAAAGTCGCGACCTTACCAGTGGAGTGAAGCAGCCGAGGAAGCATTCCAGAAGCTCAAGGAATTGTTGTGTGTGGCACCTATCCTGGCATATCCAGTAGCTGGGCAAAAATTCATGCTAGACACTGATGCGAGCGGATATGGAATAGGAGGCGTGCTGTCGCAAGTGGTAGATGGGACAGAAAAGGTTATAGGCTACTACAGCAGAATACTTTCGAAGCCTGAAAGAAACTATTGCGTAACGCGACGAGAGCTTCTAGCAGCATTGGAGTGCATAAAACACTACCACAAGTATTTGTATGGCCAACATTTTACGCTGAGGACAGATCATGCCGCACTCAGGTGGTTGCTGCAATTCAAGAGCCCTGAAGGACAGCTTGCACGCTGGATTGAGCGACTTCAGAGCTATGACTTTAGTATTGAGCACAGAAAAGGAGGCAAGCATAACAACGCCGACGCTCTTTCTAGGCGGCCATGTGATCTGGGGTGTAAGCATTGCACAAAGGCGGAGAGAAAAGAATTTGTTATTGATGTTCGGCTTACACATATAGAATCTAGTGAAGACTGGCCGACTGCACAAAGAAACGATCCCATATTGGCAAAAGTTATAGCGGCTAAAGAGGAAGACAGAAGACCGACGCGAAGTGAGATCTCACCAGAAAATCCACTGGCGAAGGCATATTGGGCCCAGTGGAACAGTCTCAGGTTGAAGGATGGCTGCTTATGTCGCACCTGGGAAAGCACAGACGGTAAAACTGTGATAGACTTAATCATCGTGCCATCCTCCAAGATCAAAGAGGTCATGAAACAATTCCACAATGGTCCTAGCGGAGGTCACCTTGGTGTAACGAAGACGCTGGAAAAGATAAAACAACGGTTCTATTGGGTCGGCTGTCAACAAGCCGTAGCAGAGTGGATAGCCAATTGCCAGGAGTGCATTGCAGCAAAGGGTCCAGTACGAAGGAGTCGGGGGCAGCTTCAGCAGTACAATTCAGGCGCTCCCTTTGAACGTATAGCGATGGACGTAGCAGGTCCCTTCCCTGCTAGCAATGCTGGAAACCGATACGTCTTAGTGGTCATGGACTATTTTAGCAAATGGCCGGAAGTATATGCCATTCCCAATCAAGAAGCCAGAACGATTGTAGACGCTTTTATAAGCAACTGGGTGTGTCGCTATGGTGTTCCCTTAGAACTGCACTCCGACCAAGGCCGAAATTTTGAATCCGTTATATTTAAAGAGATGTGCGAGGTATACGGAATAAGAAAGACCAGAACGACACCGTTACATCCGCAATCTGATGGTATGGTCGAACGATTCAATCGAACCCTGGAAGAATACCTGAGAAAAGTGGTCAGCGCACATCAGAGGGACTGGGATGAGCATATACCCAAGTTTTTATTGGCATATAGATCAGCTGTTCACGATTCCACCTCACGAACACCAGCGAAAATAGTCTTTGGATCTGAGCTAAATTTGCCTGCAGATTTAGAGTTTGGTGTTAAGCCAACATCGGCAGAAGGAGACGGCGAAAACTCTAGTCAGGCGCAAAGGGACCTTCAGGAGATTCACGAATTCGTGCGGAGTCGGATAAAATTAACCAGTGATAAAATGAAAGCCAGATATGATCGAGCTGCCAACTCTGAGGGATTTAACGAGGGACAACTGGTTCTACTTTTTAACCCACAACGGAAGAAAGGATTATCACCCAAACTACAAACTCATTGGGATGGACCTTATAAAGTAATAAAGCGGCTAAACGACGTAGTTTACAGAATACAGAAATTCCAGAGCCCAAGATCAAAAATGAAAGTTGTGCACTTGGAGCGGCTAGCCAACTATGGAAAAGGTACATCTGTGTCTGTTCGGGACGAACAGGTTTGAGAAGGGGGTAGTGTTACGAAAGAAGAATTTATTTATTATAAGCTCTGAACAACAATACTCTCGAACAACAACAACAACATTAATGGCTTATTTTCCTACAATGATGATAGAAAGAAACAAACAATAAAGAGTAACGCCTTAAACAATTACGCATACACACACACAGATTAAAATAAACACTCTTCTGTTAAATACACAGCCACATACATAAATACAAGCATAAACAAATAAACAGCCACACACACAGGTATAAAGAAATAAATAGCCACAAACACAGGTATAAAGAAATAACCAATCACACAAACAAAAACAAGAGCAATAACAGTCGAACCTGCCAGATATGTCTGGAATAGAACATTCTGGTGCTCTTAAAGCACCTATATAAATGAATCGTGCTGGCGAGTAGTATTGCAGTATTAATTTAAAAGTCAAAGAGTTAAGTTGTCGAATATTAAGAGTGTTTAACAGTTTGCTGTATTTTTGAACAGTGGTGTTAAGTAAATAAAGTGACTTACAGTAAAAGTAATAACAGTGTGTATTTATTTTGCAATAAAAAAGAACCCAACGTAAAGTAAAAACGTAACAATATTTATATGCTAATATAATTACATACTTATCATTATTTACTTACTCTGCTAAAAATCATAAGTCTATTTTTCTTATTGTTTTTCATTTTCAAATTAACAGGCAAGTTTTTGTTGTAATCATCGATGATGGCTTTATAAACCATATCATTTATATTTTGAGGACCAAGTCCTGTTTTTATAAGGGGTGATTTTTTTGAGGTTAGGATTTTCATGCATTAGTATTTGACAGATCACGTGAGATTTCAGACATGGTGCCAAAGAGAAAGATGCTCAGTATGCTTTGACATTTCATCATGAATAGACTTACTAACGAGCAACGCTTGCAAATCATTGAATTTTATTACCAAAATCAGTGTTCGGTTCGAAATGTGTTTTATCGACAAATTTTGTTCAGCGATGAGGCTCATTTCTGGTTGAATGGCTACGTAAATAAGCAAAATTGCCGCATTTGGAGTGAAGAGCAACCAGAAGCCGTTCAAGAACTGCCCATGCATCCCGAAAAATGCACTGTTTGGTGTGGTTTGTACGCTGGTGGAATCATTGGACCGTATTTTTTCAAAGATGCTGTTGGACGCAACGTTACGGTGAATGGCGATCGCTATCGTTCGATGCTAACAAACTTTTTGTTGCCAAAAATGGAACAACTGAACTTGGTTGACATGTGGTTTCAACAAGATGGCGCTACATGCCACACAGCTCGCGATTCTATGGCCATTTTGAGGGAAAACTTCGGAGAACAATTCATCTCAAGAAATGGACCGGTAAGTTGGCCACCAAGATCATGCGATTTGACGCCTTTAGGCTATTTTTTGTGGGGCTACGTCAAGTCTAAAGTCTACAGAAATAAGCCAGCAACTATTCCAGCTTTGGAAGACAACATTTCCGAAGAAATTCGGGCTATTCCGGCCGAAATGCTCGAAAAAGTTGCCCAAAATTGGACTTTCCGAATGGACCACCTAAGACGCAGCCGCGGTCAACATTTAAATGAAATTATCTTCAAAAAGTAAATGTCATGGACCAATCTAACGTTTCAGATAAAGAACCGATGAGATTTTGTGCGTTTTTTAAAAAAAAAAAGTTCTCAAGCTCTTAAAAAATCACTCGTTATAAGCATTAACAATTTTTTGTAGTTTCTCCAAATCTCTCATTTTTAATGCTTCTAAAATATAAATTAAATAATACCATTTATTCATTTAGCACAACTTTAAAAATACAAGTTGTTAGTGTTTTCCTTCAAAAGTGACACCCTTTAATTTTTAACCGACTTCAAAAAAAAAGGTGGTTATCTATTCGTCTGAATGTTGCTTTTTTATGTATGTTAGCTCATAACTCAGGCATTTGTGACCCGATTTTGGAGATTTTTTCTTTATATGAAAGGTTCTGATTCAAGGTTGGTCCCATTTTAAAAACAGTTCATTATTTTAAAAATTAAAGGGTGTCCCCATACAACATACATGTTTTTTACGTGTATTATGAAACTTATAGGTTACCAGTTTGAAATTTTAAAAAATTGCATATCACCTTAGCTCCCAACAACAAAAAGTAATAAAAAAATAATATAAAAATTAAAGGGTGTCCCCATAGGTGGTGTAATTTGACCTATATGGGCTTATCTTTTGAACCGTTATAGACAAAACCTTGAAATTTTAACAGAATGTCGATTACTATGACCGTTATAAGTATAAAGTTTAAATTTTCAAAATTATAAATTAAAGGGTGTTCCAATTGTTTATTTAATTGATGAATATAAACATACTCTTGAACAGTTGTAAACAGATGATTGAAATTTGCAAAAGAATCGTATTGCTAAGTTCGCTATAACAACAAGTATAAATTTACATTTGGAAATTAAAGGGTGTGCCAATAGTAAATGTAATTTTATATATATGGCCCAACTTTCGAACCATTTCATACAGTCAGCTAAAATTTACAAGGAACCTAAGTCCGCTATAACAAGTATTAAATTTGAATTTGGATATTAAAGGGTGTCTTAATACTTAATGTAATTTAATATGTCCGCCAAAGTTTTTAACATTTATACATGAACGGTTAAATTTTACAAAGAACGTGTATTGCTAAGTCCGCTATAAAAATAAGTATAAAATTTGAAAATTAAAGGGTGCCCTAATAGTTAATGTAATTTAATGTATATTGCCAAACAATTGAACATATATAGACAGACGTTGAAATTTACAAATAACCTGTATTGTTAAGTCCGCGATAACAACAAGTATAAAATTTACATTTAGAAATTAAAGGGTGTGCCAATAGTTAATGTAATTTATGTATTTGGCCTAGCTTTTGAACCGTTACAGACAGACAGTTGAAATTTGTAAGGAACCTGTATTGCCAAGTCCACTATAACAAGTATAAAATTTGAATTTGGAATTTAAAGGGTGTCCTAATAATTGACGTAATTGAATATATTTTGCCAAACTATTGAACATTTATCGACAGACGTTGAAATTTACAAAGAACCTGTATTGCTAGTCCGCTATAAAAACAATTATAAAATTTGAATTCAGAAATTAAAGGGTGAGTAAAATCACAACATTTTCATATCAATTTTTCAATCAATGTATAATTTTAACTTCTCAAACAAACATGATTTAATTGTCTGTTTTGAAGGCGTTTTTTTTTTGCAAGAATTATAATTATACACCAATCCTATTGAAATGATGTGTTTAAAAAAACAAGTCACCATTGATAATGTAAAATGCCAGCCATTGGTATTTTACAAACCAAAAATCAAAAACACAGATACATTAGTAGTCACAGCTTATTTTAACCACCCACTTCTAATATCTGTTAAATTGATATTACTCGTCAGTTAGCTGTAAATTTCAAAGCTATACTTGTTTATTTAGCTATCAAGCTTTTAATTTCATCTCGAAATTATATTCCATTTATTTTCATAAAAGAGGATGGTTGAAATAAGCTGTGAGCCACTGTATATGGTAAGGTTTGGTCCAAGGCGAATTCATACCAGGTGAAGTCTTTAGCCCAGTTCTCCTTTTTTGTTAATGTAATATCAAAAGTACATTGTTTTATATCTGCTAATATAATTTCAAAGTTGTTGTTTTGTTGCAGTTGTTGCCGTACTGTCTACACCTGGATTGAATTCTCTTTGGTTTGGTCCCAATTTCTTTACACAACCTAAATCAACTGCCAGTTTCCCAATGTCGATAGAGTTAGTTCTTTCGTACAATTATATTTAAAACGAAAACTCAAAATTCAAAAATTTTCTTTCAAAATTGAGAAACAGGCCGTCATTCTTGCATTTAAATAAAAGCATATTGCCGTGTATTTACTGTTGTTGCAAACTGTACTTACCAGTATATGTATGTAAATTTTTCTTTATTTTTTAAATTTAATTTTAACACTACAAATTTTTAGAATGTTCACTATTTTAATATTTTTTGTCACTTTTTAATAATAAAATTATTAAAAAATTATAATTTAAATTAATTTATAATTTAAATTTTCACACATTAATACAAATAAATTTCCACAAAAACTGTTTCGTTTTAAATTATATTCCTCATAAAAATCAGTTTACAGTTATAATTCTTGTTCCATTCCATTGTTCCACTGTTTTATCTAGTGGTGAAAAACTTTTGCTGATCATTAATTTCATTTCAAACGCCATTTAAATTTTTGTCATGGAAGAAAAGGACGCGATCGTAAGTATTCTTCGCTTATTTTGTATTTTTTTGTATATTTTTAAATTATAATTTTGTTTTTAGCAAATTTTTAAAATTATCAGCAAATGCACACGGGCCAAGGCAAGACGAGGTAGAAAAATGGCCAGAGGAGGACGTGTAAGTAAAATTTCTATGTGCATGGCAGTCCCTCTATTAACCATTGGTATATATATATTTTTTTATTTTTCAGCGAGGCTACCGTCTAATCCAACAACCACCATATGCTCCACAATGGCCATATAACTCACAGGGGGATATGGTCTACATGCGTGGTATGGCCCACGTGGTGGGTATGGTCCACAAGGTCGGTATGGTCTACAAGGTGGGTATGGTCCACAGCCAGGATATGTTGCACTGGGGGGATATGGCCAACAGGGGGCATATTACCCCCAATGGTCATACCAGTACGCTGCACCATATCCACCAATTGCTGGTGCTCAACCTCCAGGTGCTGTTGCGCAACCACCAGCTACTGTGATACAGCCACCAGCTACTGTGACACAGCCACCAGTTATTGTGACACAGCCACCAGTTACTGTGACACAGCCACCAGTTACCGTGACACAGCCACCAGCTACTATGACACAGCCACCAGTTGCTGTAGCCTCACCATCACCGCCAGATGGAGACGCTTCAATGCCAGCTGCTGATCAACCAGCATCACCACCACAATCTGAAGCTGCGGAACCAGTCGCTGAACCACAATCTTATTAATCAGTTTAATTTAAAAACGTATTAAAAGTAATTATAAAAGTGATTTAAAAACGTATTAAAAATGATTTTATCCTCTTTTTGTATATTCCCTTCGTGTAAAACGGCAAAAAAAATAAAAAAAACTAAAAAATAAAGAAATCGTCTCTTGCAAACGAACTTCAAGCAATGTGTTTTCTTTGATCAGGCGCGGATCCAGGACTCAAGTTATTAATTAATCCAAAACTCCAGTTATTAATTTTTTCATGTCTTATGGGATACCCTTTTCTTTAAAATCAAAGTCATATTCGTGAAAATTGCATCACTATTGGAACACCCTTTAAATTTTAGCAATTGTTGTTATTATGGCCATGGTAATACACTTTCTATTAAAATATCAGGCCTACCTATTGTGGTTAAAAAATTAAGTAATATACGTGAAAAACATGTCACTGATGGATCACCCTTTAGCAATTAGTAATTGTTATAGTGGCCGACGTACAACATCTACTTAAACAATTCAAGATTCTACCTATTACGGTTCAAAAAAATAAGGTTATTTAAGTAAAAATCATGTCTATCGGAACACCCTTTAATTGTATTATTTGTTATAGTTTCCATAGTAAGCAACCTCCTGTAAAAACTTCAAGAGTCTACTTATTATAGTTCAAAACTTAGGCCATATACACGCAAAGGACGTCACTCTCGGAACACCCTTTGATTTTAAGGTTTAATTTAATAGAAAGCGAACATAGAGTTAATTACTTTATACTAATTAAGTGGTTACCTCCTATAGCTAAAGAAATAAAGACATAAAGGCAAATAACACCTCACTTTCGGAACACCCGATAAGTTTTAGTATTTATTGCTAGTGGCCACAGTTATACACCTTCTGTGAAAATTTCAATAGTCTACCTATTATGGTTGAAAACTTAGGCCTTATACATGCAAATCACGCCACTATCGGAACATCCTATAATTTTTAGGTTTATTTTATTAGACTTGTTTATAAAACGAACTAAGTGTCAATTACTGTTTGTAAATTTTTAGTGTATGCCTCCTACAGTTCAAGAAATAAAAACACATTCGTATATAACACCTCTTTATTGGAACACCCTATAAGTTTTAATATTTGTTGATATAGCGGCCACAGTTATACCACTTCTGTGAAAATTTCAAGATTCTACCTATTATGGTTCAAAACTTAGACCTTATAAATGCAAATAACACCACTATCGGAACACCCTTTAATTTTTAGGTTTATTTTTTAGACTTGTTTATAAAGCGAACTACGTTTTTATTACAGTTTGTAAATTTTTTGTGTATACCTCCTACAGTTCTAGAAATAAACACATATACGTGAATAACACCTCTCTATCGGAACACCCTAGTATTTGTTGCTATAGCGGCAATAGCTATACATCATTTGTGAAAATTTCAAGAGTCTACCTATTACGGTTACAGAGATAAAAGGCGCTGACACACGGACAGACATTGTACCGAAAACAATAGGGTTACGTTTTTACACTTTGTGTAAGGAACCCTAAAAAACTACATCTACAAACAAATTAAAATGATTGTGTATATTCACCGACACTATTATTTATTGGTTTTTTTTTGTATTTTATTTCAAGCCGTTAACAGAAAAAACTGTGAAAAAACTGTGAAAATTTCAGTAAGATCGGTGGTGTAGGCAGCTATAGCTTTCCGACAAACAAACTAACACATTTTGTGCTTTATATGACACACACAGATTTAATTCGTAAGACTGTAGGCATATGATTCCAATTAATTGCGAGATTCAACACCTTTTCTTTAAGTTTCTTGTCTTCATCTGCGAACTTGTCAGCATAGTGTATCATGCGTTCAATATCTTTAGGAGTAATATCGATCACATCTCGATTTATGGCTTCTTGAGGCATCTACAGATGTGGTTTTATTATTATTAGCTACACTCTTAACAGGCAAACCTAATATGAAATGCAAGTAAAAAAACTTGGTTTAATGAAGCGTAAATACTTATTAGTAATTTCATCTTTATTTCCTACCATTCACATGTTTAGAAGTCCTAGTGACGTTCGAGCATTGTTGTTATTTGCTTCCATACCTAGTGCTTGTGGCTGTGCGTTCAGAGCTTGTTGCAAACTGGCATTACCATTTGGTAAAATGCAATTATTAACATTAGAAGGATTCGCTTCTTGTTGTACTACATTTGCAATGTTAGCGACTGTAGAATTATTGGAAGTATTATGGGCTAGAAATGATTGAGAAACCACAAAAGATAGTTAAATAAATAAACATTAAAGGTTTTTCTTACCATTTTGTAAATGAGAGGGATTTGCTTGAAGATTTTTTAATTGTTGCTGCTGAGAGCCACCAACTATAGCATAAGAAGCTCCACCGTGTATCACAGATTGGCCTTGTATTTGTTGTGTGAAACTGATAGAATTTGACGAGGACGCATGGTGCATGTTGCTGTACGGCAGGATTATTATGAACTGTAACTATAGATGATGCCGCCGCCAGAGCTGCTGCCAATGTCGGTGCTACAGATGTTGCTACGGCCACAACTGTCTAAACATTTTGATAAATTTAATTTAATTTTTTTTTTAGTTATATAAAACTTTTCCTACGATTTAGTAAATTTTTTTTGTTTGTTCTTTCTTCGCATGTTTTTCTAAATGCTGATTATATTGCCAGAAGGATAGTTAGACCGTAGGAATTAAACGAAACTTTTCACCACACACTCACCTTTTGATCGGAACACTATTACCAACATTAATTTCTATGTTCCAAATGTTTGTTTTTCACTTTACCAAAGTTTGCTGCCTAATAACTTTTGAATGCTAGTATTTCAGAAAATAATCTATACCAATTCTGGATCGTGCTTTTAATATGTATCGTTTGGTATAGGTCGCTATATGGTACCACGAATAGTTTAGGAGTTATAAGCAACAAACTTTTTTTCCTAATTTTCGCGGTTTTTTTCACTTTACCAAAGTTTGTTGCTTAATAACTTTTGAATGCTAGTATTTCAGAAAACGATTTATACCAATTCTGAATTGTGGTTTTAATATCTATCGTTTGGTATAGGTCGCTATATGGTACCACGAATAGTTTAGGAGTTATAAGCAACAAACTTTTTTTCCTAATTTTCACGATTTTCTTTACTTTACGAAAGTTTGTTGCCTAATAGCTTTTGAATGCTAGTATTTCAGAAAACGGTCTATACCAATTCTGAGTTGTGGTTTTAATAACTATCGTTTGGTATAGGTCGCTATATGGTACCACGAATAGTTTAGGAGTTATAAGCAACAAACTTTTTTTTTCCTAATTTTCGCGATTTTCTTCACTTTACCAAAGTTTGTTGCCTAATAGCTTTTAAATGCTAGTATTTCAGAAAACGATCTATACCAATTCTGAATTGTGCTTTTAATATCTATCGTTTGGTATAGGTCGCTTTTTTATTTACGAAAATTTGCATTCGAAAAATTAGGTTCTATGGGAGTAAGGCTTTTAAGTTCTGTTGACTTTTTTAATTCAACAATAAATTATTATTTATTAGCATTTTGAAAGTTTCAATATTTTTGCAAAAATTTGTTTACATTTTTCATTAATTCTTAGAATTTGCGCCAAATACTCCATTTTTTGCAACACTGTAAAAAAGGTTGTTGGAAACCCAGAGTTTGTTTTTTTCTCAGGCGTGTACGATAGATGTGCGTGTTCGTGTTCATGTCCACAAAACGTACGTGTACCATAGATGTTCGTGTTCGTGTACGACGAAATATTCGTGTACGTGTACGAAAAAATGAACATGAACTATAGACAGGTTGGATTTTATCTATAGAGGGTTTAAAAAATTGTAGTATTTTTTTTTTATTGATTTTTGACGACTTATGCTTTTGAAAGTTAAGAGAGTCCACACAGGTGATATTATTCCATTGTACATAAGTATATGACATTATTTTTGGAATGTTGCCTTTTTTGTTATGCCTGGAAGGGTTTTGCTTCAAGACTTTCTTCATTTTTGGAGCAGGTAGTTATGTTGGCAACTGTCGTGAGTTTGAGGAAAAATATGTCATGAATTTTTTAAGTGATTTTACTTTGTAATAATTGCAAATAGGTAAACTTAATCCTATTATTGCTAACTCGTCCGTTTGCTTTTTTCACCTGAATTTTGGGAACCAATTTTCCCTATAAATGAAATTCATATTTTATGAATAAACTCCTATATAAATCCTTCCCTTGCACTACCATCCATAAAAATCAAACCATGAGCACCAAATATGCAAAAAAATTGAAAACGATTTTATAACATCATTAAAAACAGGTATAATTATTTTTTGTCCTAATGGATAAAATCTATAAAAACCCTTTACATGGAATAGTAACCATAAAAACTAACGCACATGCACAAAGTGCGCAAAATTCTGCGTCTAAAACCTTTTTATTGGCAGTATGTGTAGTTATTAATTGCTGTTTCTAAAAATGAAAACGGCAACAATTGTTTCAACCAAATGTATTTAAAATAATTCATTAGATATTATACAGAATAAAAATAAGTAAAATAAAAAAAAGTAAAATATAAAACTAAAATAGTTCTTAAATAATATAATGACTTATACATATGTATGTACATATAAATTTCTAAGTGAGGCCAAAATAAATTGTTGTTATTCAATTTTTATTTTAAGTCGTACAGTCGAGCAAGTCAAAATTCAATTTTTTTTATTAAAATCTTTTGTGTTTTTAAATTATGATTCATCTGGCAACATTGCCTTGAGTTGTAAACAACGTGTTATTTTTTGCTCGTGTGTGATTTTTCTTTAAAATTTAATTTTTCCTTTAAATCGCTTCCAATATGGCTAGCCAGAAGCGAGAATACTTTGGGAATAGTCCCAAATTTAAGACGATAAGGATTGATCCTGGCCCTAGTAACAGGTTTCATTTGCTAGCAAATGAAGAAGAAGAAGAGGCAAGAGCCGTCAAAGAAAGGGTTCCACCAATAGTGGTAGACTCGTGTCACAGTTTCTCAAAAGTTTGGGAAATACTTGGTGAGGAGTACTTCTTCAAGAGAATGACAATTGGAACTAAGGTTACATGCAATACAATGGTCCTGTATGAAGCTGCGTTAAAAAAGCTGAGTGAACTGAAGTACAGTTTTTATACACACGAAGTTAAAGACGTAAAGCACTTTAAGTTAGTGTTATTTGGTTTGCCAAGAACAGACGCAAAACTTTTAAAGGAGGAATTGATTAAAATGCACAACATAAACCCAGTAAGTGTCAAAGAAATCGTAACCAAAAGGACTACAGCTGATGACGCTATATACTTGATTGAGTTTAACAAACAAGAAGTGTCAAAAAATGATATTATGAAAATAAAGTACTTTTGCAATATTGCTGTTTACTGGAGAAGACCTCTTAAAGGGAATAAAGGGCCTACGCAATGTACGAAGTGCTCTATGTACGGACATGGAGCTAAAAACTGCAATAGAGTTATCGTCTGCGCAGTTTGTGCTGGCAATCACGACCAGACTGAGTGTGTATTGGCCAAAAACACTCAAGGGAGTAATGTTGTTTATAAATGCCACAACTGTAGCCAAAAGAACTTAAGAAACTCGAATCACAGGTCCGACGATCCTAAATGCCCTTGCCGTAAAGATTATTTAGAAATGCGCCTACGATTAACTTCTAAGTCTAGACCTAATTTCAACAAGTCGAGAATTAATCATGTGTATGATGAGACTGAGTTCCCACACCTGTCAAGTCAGAGTCAACCAACTGATTCACGAGAGCACACCTTCCAAAGGAAAAGTTTGTACTCTGAGGTTTCGAAAAACAGACCCCGCGACAGCAACAACGATGATGACTTATCTAACGAGAGACTGTTAGAAATCTTCTTTAGTGCTGTGGATGCACTAGAAAAAAGTCGAAATAAATTTGACAAATTAAGAGTGCTTGGCATGATGCTCAAGCATGCTATATAAAATCATGGGTAGTCAAAATGTATACGTTATGCACTGGAATGCTCAAGGCATAACAACTGAGTCAGCAGCTGCACAGCTCGAAAAAGTTCTCCATGAGAAAAATATTGATATTTTACTTCTTAACGAAACGTTCCTGAAGCCGTATCATAGGTTAAAATTTGGAGGCTACAAAATATACAGAGAAGACCGCCAAACACATGGTGGGGGTGTGCTTATAGCGGTTAAAAATTACATAGCTCATAAGTTGTTACCAAAGATTAAAACAATAACCATAGAAAATATCTCTGTGGAAGTTAAAATAAGTGGACGTCCAGTAAGTTTTATCTCTGCTTATAATCCTGTTTACACTTCTAATTTTAAAACTGACTTAGAACTTCTTACCAATTCGTTTAGTGACTATTTTATTTTTGGTGATTTGAATGCACAACATGTGAGTTGGAATTGTATTTCAAACAATTCAGCTGGCAAAGAACTGTACAGGCATCACTTAAATTCAAGTTATTATGTATATCATCCGGATACACATACTAGATTCGGCCAAAATATAATTCCAGTCCAACCATCCACGGTTGATATTTTACTTACTAACTCTAACATTTCATTTTCGCAGTTACAGTCACATCCAAATATTTTACAGTCTGATCACACCCCAATATCTTGTTACATTTTTGGAACACCACAAAATCACTTTGTTACAGTTCCGTTGTATAATCAGGCTGATTGGCCAGCAATTAAATACTGGGTCGAGAATGAAATTAAGAATCATAATATCGGACAAATAGAGCTTAACAATATAAACCTAGATTCGTCATTAAATAAATTAGTTAGTATAGTTAAAGAAGCCTTTTCCAAGATTCCAATTGGCCAGAAAAATCCTTGGCAGAGGGAAATTTCAAATACGTCTAAAATGCTGATTACTCAGAGGAACAAGTATAACCGTAAACTTAAAAGATGTAGAGATCCTAGTTACAGAACTCAACTAATCAGCATTTTAAAACAGTTGAATCAATTAATTGATTTTCATTTGAAAAGGGATAGAAATGAAGCGTGGGCTAAATTCATTTCCAAACTGCCTTCCGGCTCTAAAAAGTTTTGGAAACTAACAAAAGCTTTAAAAGGTAGAAATTCTGCAATCCCCGATCTAAATATAAATGGGCAATTTTTAAGTACCGGTGAAGCAAAAGCAAATGCCATCGCGGAAGTTTTTAGATGCAACAATAATATCACCAACAACAATTCATCACCTTTAGATAATGTGGTTCTAAATTATGTGCAGGAACTTAACAATGTAAATCTCGCTGACAGTGACAATTTTGAATTCACAGATGCAGTAGAGGTAAAGACATTTGTTTTTTGTTTAAAAAATAACAAAGCCCCAGGTTTAGACGGAATTAACAGCATTATTTTAAAAAATATGCCCGATTACTTTTTTGAAACTTTGAGCAAACTATTTAATTACTGCTTGAGAAATGGTCATTTCCCCATGATATTTAAAAAGGCCAGAGTTATACCTATTTTCAAAACTGGAAAAGATCCTAAATTGCCTTCCAGCTATAGGCCAATAAGCATTTTGAGCTTGTTGGATAAAGTCTTTGAAAAAATAATCCACAAAAGAATCGTAGAGTTCTCAGAACAGAATAACATTATACATCAGCAGCAGTTTGGATTCCGAAGAGAGCACTCTACGGTACATCAAATCAAACGAATGGTTAATATTATTGAGAATAATAAAAGAAATCGTAGAAGTACAGGTATTATATTTCTTGACATTGAAAAGGCTTTCGATACAGTATGGCATAATGGCCTATTGTATAAACTTAACTCTTTTAGTTTTCCTTTATATTTACAAAAAATCATACAAAGCTTTTTAGACCAACTTTCATTTGTAGTTTTCGTGGAGCGCATCTCATCAGATGAAAAACATATACTCGCAGGTCTACCGCAAGGTTCCGTTTTGTCACCTACGCTTTATTCGTTATATACGTCAGATATCACTCTACGCAGGAATCAGGAAGCAGCATTTTATGCAGACGATAGTGCTTTCATTTGCAGCGGTAAGGTATCTAATTCATTAGTTAGGAAAATGCAAGAGAGCTTAAATTCAAGCCAAAAATATTTTAATAAATGGAAAATAAAGGTCAATGATGATAAAACACAGGCCATTATTTTTCCATATAATAAGTCGCCAAAACGCATACCTTCTCAATCTATGTTGTGCCGTGGGAATGTTATACCTATAAAGTCAGAAATCAAGTATTTGGGCATTATAATGGATAAAAAACTAACATTTAAGCAACATGTCAACCAAATTTGTGAAAAAGCTATAAAGTGTGGTCGGGCATTGTTTCCCATACTCAACAGAAGATCTAAATTGAATATGAAAAACAAAATATTGTTATATAAAATGTGCATTCGACCAATTATGAGTTACAGCTGTCAAGTATGGTTTCATAAAACTGCGAAAACTCATACCAAAAAGCTTCAGATTATACAAAACAAGAATTTGAAAATAATTCATAATCTTCCTCGTAGGTATCCGACAAATTTACTTCACAGTAACTTTGGACACAAGATGATAAACGATTTCACTAGAGAACTGACACTGACATTTAATGAAAAATGCAGACTGTCAAACTTTGAATCAATAAGGAATTTACAAGGTAATCACTAAGATTCGTTCGTTAAGAATGAATGTATTAGTGATTATCCAAACAAATTTCTTTATAACTTCCATAGAGATCAAAAAGGTTTTTTGAGCTATTTTCCTTAAGGATGTATATTTATTGTTATTAGTTTTGTAAATTTAATTATAAGACTCTTATTGTTGTAGTACTTATAGTAAAATCTCATACCTCTGTACCTTTTATATTTTAAACTTGTAAATAAAGACTTTTATTAAAAAAAAAAAAAAAAAAAAAAAAAATTATGATTAAATAATGATCTTGATGTTATTTGGTAGGAAATATCTTACTGACTATCGAGCATATCATATTATATTAATATTTTCGTTAAGAAGCCTTATATTAATATTTTCGTTAAGAAGCCTTCAATCAAATATGCAGGAAATAATATTAAACAAGGGAAAAGTTTCTTGCATATTTTTACAAATTCGCTTTATAGCTAACTGATATATGTACATATGTATATTCAGTAAATAGCTAACTACAAATTGACTAACTGACTGCGGATGGCATTTAAACAAATTCTATATTTGCCAAAAATTACTTTAAAACTATTATAGAAAACAATTAATTTTGCACATAAAATTTTATTAAAATTTTCAACCAATTTCATATATTATTTTGTAAACAATAAAACGTCAAATTGCGGCTATAAAAAGAAAGAGATAGTAATATAAGAAAAACATTAACTCTTGCTGCTACCCCTTTCCAACTGAAGCTGTGATCTGATTTGTGATTTTAACAATCGCGTGAAGACATAGAGAAAACATTAACATGCACAGTCTTGACTTGTTACTAACATAATGTTAGTTGTTTATATTTGTATGTCTAATGTAAACGCTATTTATATATTTTCCCCCTAATTCATCCATTTGTCAAACTTTATATAAAAAACAGTATTAATAATTTTTTTTATATAAATTAGACTTTTGTAAAACTGTTTTGACAATAGACAGAAACAGGGCAGATATTTTTTGAATTCCCTTTTGCTCTGTCTTAAACCATTTACAAATAGACATAAACAAGACAGACAGATTTTGCACATTCTTTTTTAATTTATTTACTTTACATGTGTGTAAAGTAAATAAAGAAAAAAAGAAAACATGTCCAGTAAGTAAGTAAGTAATAAACTTTATTGAGACTTTTTCTTTTCTTTTGACAATCGAGAGGTTTACATAAACCATATGAAATATAACAGATGTTTCTTAGAACTATAGTCGTCTTGTTCCAATACAGTATTAATGGATAAAAAATGAATATGACCTTTTCAATTCGTAAAATGAAATATATATATAGATTGCTGCATCAATGCTTGCTCGCAGCATTTACAATCGTATACAGAGCATAGGTCTGTAATATTAATGACACAAATTAAAACAAAAACAACTTAAGAAATAGATAACAAACGAACATGTTAATGGGGAACATGAGAAATTAACAAATAACAAGTTTTTGAGTAACGAATACATATTAATATGGTGGTTGATAGCAGTTAAGCAGATTTAAATGTATCTTTAAAATTGGTAAAAGAATTATTTTTTTATAATGAATTTGCTTAGGAACTAAATAACAACTACCTTACAAAAATTGAGGAAAGTAGATTTTTTTTTCTTGAGGTTATAATAACTTAGAAATAATTATTTACAAATATATACATGTCCAGTACGATAGTCATAGTCTGCCTCTTCAACCCCTTGCCAACAAATCTCGTCTGTCTGCCGGTTTCTGTCTATTGTAAAAGGGGTCTTATGGCAAATTTATTGATGACTAATGTAAACGAAGATTATAACAAATTTTTTAACAACCATGTTAAGACGTGAAAAAAACATTAAGTTGAATGTTTTTCATTTTATGACTAATGTAAACGGCAAGTAAATATAATTAAGTTATAAAATAAGAAAATTGACAATATCCTTTAAAGTTCCAATACATACTTGTTTTAAGATTTTTTATTAAGTTGGCTACGCAAGAATTCCTTACGAAACCAACCTGGTGCCATATTCTGTAATTCTCGTAGCTAAAGCTATCGCTAAAATTCTAAGAATTCAAAAAAAACTAGGTGAATTTAAACATATGTTGACATCTTTAGCTATAAATTCTCTTTTTAACTACGTAAAATGAAAATTTAAAACTAAAAATATGAAAATATGTAAGAATTCATGAAATTTTGTTATGCATGTTTAGAATTTGAGCAATAGATTTAGCTACGAGAATTACAGAATATGGCACCTGGTGGCCTAAAATCAATAGTTTGAATTCTGTCCAAGGCCAGCTTAGAAGTCTTTTTTAAAACAAAATTCAGTGTACAGCTTAATAAGCAAAAAATATCATTCTGAAAAATACTGTTTCTCAGAGACCAAAATTTTGTATACAAACGTTATCAGATTGAAATTTTAATAAGCATTCCTTTGATAACAATATAGACCAAATATTTAGATTTATATATAAAAGTTTAAGTGCTATTAAATCGAAAATTTGAGTTTTTTCTGTAAAATTACATTTGCTATGATGTCATTTTTAATTTTAGAGGTGCCTCTCTAAAGTAGATTTTTTTCATATTTTTAATTAAATATAATGCTTATTGTATCATGGCCTTAAATCTAGTTTACGGGCGCATCATAAAAATTAAAAACAAGTGGCCTGTTATGTGTAGAATTTAATTTTAGGCAAAATGTGAAATGAAAAAATTGGGGCGACCCTTAGTTTCGGAGTTACGGAACCTAAAAGTTCCTATGTAAAGTATCTCGAGTACTTTTTTACGGAATGAGGCAATATGGGTATCATTGGAATGGTAATTAAATTACTATCTACATAACTAAAGTGAAATTAAAAAAAAAAATGGTAAAAATTTTATGTAAGTAATAAAATACGCAGAAAATCTTAATCTTTTCACTTACATTTTTTGCTTAAAATTAAATTTTACACAAAACAGGCTACTTTTTTTATTTGTATAATGTTTCCGTAAACTAGTTTTGTTCCGTATCGTGTAAACGATATGTAATATGATATTAGCGTTTGTAAAAATCATTCACATGCGCAATGTGGCAAGGCAGTAAAATATAAGTAAATTTTTGATAGTACAATGGTAACACTTAGTGTAATTATGTGGATAAAAAATTTATATTGGCGTCTTTGTTAAGCTTTTGGTTATGAACTCAAAAAGTATAAGAATTTATGTTTGGACATAATTTGTTATTAATTAAAACTTTAATTTATAGACATGATTTTCAGAAAGTGTATTAATATAAAATAAAACATAGCCAATAAATAGTGCAAAACCGTTTTAAGAACTTGATTTGTCCCAAAACTTGGGTAGAAATGCAAAACAATAAAAAAAATAAAGAAAAATGTGTATTGAAGAATTTTTTTATACAAAATAAGCAAATATGAAAGTTAAAATTATTTTTGTTTTATAAACAAATGCTGGAACAGGTAAAGTGATGTGGAACAAATAAAAGCTGCGTATTTGTGTGTATACAGAAAAAACTTCTTGTTATTTTTCTTTTTGTTGTGTATACTGAAATTTACAATAAATATAGTTTTTTAGCTTGGCGCCGGTTTTCCATTTTTATTAAAGAACATTCATGTTATTAATTTCTATAAAAATCCATTTTAAATTTACTGATATGTATTTCGTTTTGTTAATAAGAAGGCATTTATTTTACTGAAGGGAATAAATAAACAAATAATATAAAAAATAATAATATAACGTAATGAACAAAGAATTTTAATTTATTACGTTTAGTATTATTTAATAAGTAGTCCTTGTTTCTAAGAGCGCTAAAGTGAAAATATTTGATTGTATTTCTTCTTTTTCTTGCTCTAAGGAAAAGACTTCATATCCTTTAACAAGTTGTATGCATAAACTATCATGATCTGGAACTCGAAAATCAAAGTTGGCAATTATTCTACCTATTATACTCCTTTTTATTCTAAGAATTGTGATAGAGTATATTAATAAGGGAGTTATAGAACTTTTAGGCTCAAAGATATAGTCTACTACACACCTATACTTCGGATTAAGGTGATATGTATGTATATATCAAACTTTTTAAATCGTTATAAAAGAATTACGTATCTTTCTAAATCGTGTTATTTTGACATTGCTAGATTTGCTGTCCGAAAAAGTGACTGGTAATCAGTATCATACATATGAGGAACAAACTGAGTGCTTTTGCGCTTAAACGGCATTGGAATATATATAAGACATTTCCTGAGTGAGGACATCAAACTTGGCCGCAATTTTTTGGCGAGGGGCGTTTTCATCTTAGCTGCATATCATCAAACAAAACTGTTGCACTGCTAATTGGAACACCCGTTCGTGATTGTCTAGAAAATAATCCAGATGTGGAGTTTAGCCTGCGCTGCGGGCCATGCTTTCAGAGTTTTTATGACCTAAAAAGATAGGATGGCGAATCATGACAAACAGATTATCATTAAATCGAGATTTTGCTTAGTAAGTTCGCTAATCTCTTGGTCGCCTTGCAGCTGCGATTTTAACCGTTTTTTGAATTTTTTCGTGTGGGGAAATGTTAAAGATCGATGCTATTCGAATAATCCAGAAGCGATATACAATTTGTATGCTATTATCGTCCTTGCCATTCGTAAAATAGAGCTAGAAAACAGCAATAAAGTTTCGAAAAATTTTACCGAGAGGATCAGCTACACATAACTGAAATTGCCTTCCATAAACAATGGGAATACCTATTTGTCACCCATACTAATGTCACCCATTAGTATAGAAAACCGTTGAACCTTTCATTTAATGCTCGTTTATATCATTTGCCCTTGGCTTTTAAAATATACATACATATATGTTTTTTGGTTCTCTTCTAAACCAAGTAAAGTAAAAAACCACTTTTAAGAGCGACTGTACTTTTTACTTATTTTAAAATATTCGCAAAAATTAAATGACTTTAAAAACATTTTGTTTAAACGCTCTTCTTGATTTACTTTTTAAAAAAGAAAACAATTTTGTTCTACCTCTTTTAAACCAGTATTCATTATTATTATTATTTATTGAGTAGTATTTGAAATACTTTGAGTTCGCCATCCTTAATATCACGGACGTCTAGTACTGATATTTTGGATACGAGCCTCCAAAACATACTGGTGCTAGTGTTTTCTTTGACGCGACGCGACCATCTTTGGCAGAGATTATTTCAGCTATGATGCCTTTTGGTCATTTGTTACCGGAAAGCGTATCGTGTACAATTTTGACAATGTCGTCTACGGATGGCACCTTTACCTTTTCGAACCACTTGCTGCGATGTATTAAACTTGGACCATATTCAACTAAAAATGGTTTACAAACTTCTGGGCAATGATTGTCGATTGTTTTATTTTTTCAAAAAAAATTACTGGAAATCATCTAGTCTTAGGCTAATTTCAATATTCTGGGGACCCGATT
>OX451220.1:14801505-14845859 GCA_949628195.1 Phasia obesa | reverse complement strand
TCTCTTAAAAGCCGAAGGACTATGTTTAACGTTACGTTTTTGTTAAGTATTCTTAATGGCGATGTACACTCTGAATTCATACTAAGAAGTATATCATTTAATGTTCCACATCGGCCGACACGTTACTTTCATCCTCTGGCAATTAATGTTTTCGTATGAACTATGCTTATGCTGATCCAAAATATGTGCCAATTTTAATGAATTGTATCAATTTATTGATTACTCTTTAAGCATAAACGTTATAAAACGCAATATTATAATTTTCCTTAATTGTTAATTTTTTTTCTTTTGTCTTTGCAAATTATTGTTACAAATAATTATTAAAATTGTTACTAAAGTCTGTATGAAATTATTATGTAGACGTTTATATATTTAAATAATTAAAAAAAAATGCAGTTGCGCGACGTTATTAATTCTAGTATTCTCCTTAATATATATTCACAAAAGTATTAGTTGGTCAAAAATTGGGATCAACAATATCATCATAGAGATTAAAAGATACACCAAGCTTAAACGAAGTTATGCTCCTGGGTTGAGAATATAAAAAGTTTTGAATAGTAATATTAGCTTCAGTGTTCAGCTTAGATTTAATATAATATTCAATGTCATCAACAGCTGTAGCAGATGCAAAACGAGACACAAATATTTCCTTGGTGGTAAAACATTTAACTGCTTGTGGTTAACATTATTGGACTTATTATTATTTAACAGCGAATTAGATGGGCCAGGTTCATATGATATTATTTTCGGATTAGATGGCACAGAGATAACAGCTTGAGCAGACGAGTCATGAATGTCAGAAATTAAATTATTCGTTGGATTATCTTCAGATTGATTATGTGCAGAATTACTATGAATTACAGACCCAATATTGCCTTTAGTTTTATTTCTAGATGATTTGCGACGTTTAGGTGAAGATTACGGAATATCAAATTTGTTTAGTTGTTTAAATTCTTCAAAAAAATTTCCATAAGAAGCAAGCTCATTAGACAAAATGGACATCTTATTTGGTAAATGTATTTTGCGTGCTTTGGAAAAACAACACCAATATTTTGGCAATCATTGCAACACCAATGTAGACCCTTAGTAAGGGCTTCAGTTACTAACGTTTTCAATCCACTACATTTAAAATGACATAGCCCAAGACATAACCAACAAGTTATCATTCTTTCATCATCACTATACAACGGCAGGACTTTCGTCTATATCGCAATGACATTCGAGATATTATTCCATCTCTTATAGACCGAGTGGCCATTGCAGATGACCAAAAACTATTACATCAACAGGCGGTTTTAGGAGGTAATAGGGTCCTAACGAACACCCCCAGCGATTGCAGACAATGAGAGGCTTCTTCCCAGGCAAACAAGAACTACCTTAGCACAATAAAGGGCCGGATAGTGCAGTATTCTTAACTGCTACCGTGAGCGTATAGTTCCCGGCACTTTAAATCGTTGCCCAGCCTGTCTTCAAAGCCCCCATGACACGGTGCATCTATTTCAATGTCCCAACAGGCCTACGGATCTGCGAATTGTATGTGTCTTCAAAATATGTGTCTGAATTCATCCACGACTTTGTCGAACTTGCATACTCCAATGGGTTTTCAAAACCCTTAAAACAGAGAATAAAATAAAAAATAATAAAAAGTTATTCTTTCCTTTGCAATTTTTCTTCCCGGCGCGGTATTTTCGATTGCTGTGACGAATGTTTTATCCGACAGAAAACGATAAAAAAGTCAAGTTTCATCTGCGTTTTAAAGTTGCGATTCTGATATATTAAATTCATTAATTTTTGCTCGTAAATTATGAATGAAGGGTTTAACATTCGACGTTTGACCTAAAAGGATTTCTCCACAAATTTTCAGATGGCGAATACCGTATCTCCTCTTAAAATTTGCTAGCCATCCATCACTGGCCTTAAATTTTTTTCCAGGGTGCATTGTGGCGAATTCGTGCTTAGCTCTGAATTTTTTTCCAGGGTGCATTGTGGCGAATTCGTGCTTAGCTCTGAATTTTAAAATTAGTCCAGTAATTGTATATATATATATAACTGTATATATATATATATATATATATATATATATTATATATATATATATATATATATATATATATATATATATTTATATATATATATATATATATATATATATATATATATAATATGTGTTAGAGTGATCAATATAAACATTTTGAGTGAATCAGCACAAAATCTGTATCATAGAGAATCAAAACATGTTTCCTTCGATGGACAGAACAGTCAGACCGTTAGTCAGACCATCAGTCAGACAAACCATCAGACAGTCAGTGAGACCATCAGACAGTCCGTCAGATCGTCACACAGTCAGTCAGTCCGTCAAACACTCAATCAGACAGTCAGACCGTCAAATAGTAAGACTCTCAAATAGTCAGATAGTCAGACCGTCAAATAGTCAGTTCGTCAGACTTTCAGTTCTTCAGGCCGTCAGATTGTCACACCGTCAGATACGTAGTCAGACCGTCCGTTTAGAAAACAGTCAGACCGTCAAACAATTAGACTGTCAGATCGTCAGATAGTGAGTCAGACCGTCACTTTAGTAAACAGTCAGACCGTCAGACAGTGAGTCGACCGCCAGACCGGTGGACCGGTAGACCGTCAGACGGGTAGACCGTCAGACCGGTAGACCGTCAGACCGTTAGTCAGTCAGACAGTGAATCAGTCAGTCAGACCATCAGTCACACAGTTACGTAGTCTATCTATCTATAGAAACCAGCAAACCTAACTATAATAACAAACGTTATGTGACGATGATGCAAGTTTAATCATTTTTCTTCAACCAAAACGAGCAGCCTTATCTATATGTATGTGACGACAGTTTTTGAGTTCAATAATTTTTCTTCAAAAAGTTTTTACTTCAATAATGGTGACAACGGTTTTTGAGGCGACGACGGCTTTTGAGTTCAATAATTTTTCGTCAACCAAAAAGCACGCAACGTCGCTAAAGAAGTTTTCACTTCAATAATAATCAATAATGGTGACGACGATTTTTGGTGACGACGGTTTTTGGTGCCGACAGTTTTTGGTGACGACGGTTTTTTAATTCAATAATTTTTCTTCAAAAAGTTTTTACTTCAATAATGGTGACAACGGTTTTTGAGGCGACGACGGCTTTTCAATGATTTATCTTCAACAAAAAAGTGCTCAACGTGCTTAAAGAAGTTTTCATTTCAAAAATTAATAATTAAGAATTTTATAATAACAATTTTATAATAAAAAATGACAAATTTTATAACAAAAAATAAAAAATTTTAAATTAAAAAGAAATTAGGATAGAAATTAGATCAACTAATAATCACAATAGAAGCAATTCTAAATTTTGTAAAAGAGGCTCTTTAACATTTTTCTTGAAAATGCAAATTCCATCAATATTTCTAATATTCGGAGGAAGATTACTAAATTCTAAATTACCAATGTGTTCTACTCGCTATTTTGTGGTTTCCAATCTACATAGCGATATTCTTAAATTCGTATTATTTCTTGTATTGAAAGCTGTTTGATTTCTTGGAAAAAGTAATTGTGTAATGTCCAATGTTGTTCAAAGACTTGTAAAGTAAAAGTTGCCTTTTGTGTATGCCGTGAACAGGAAGAATGGTTACAGCTATGTTTTTATACAAAGGTCAAATACAAAAGTTGAATACATCAGACAGGGACAAATTAAGAACAGCTTTCAATGCTATATTTTGAACTCTTTGTAAAGACTTAAATTCATTGATTTTTTTATGACCATACAGTATGCAAATTCCATATTCGTACACCCTTAGAAAATGCACTATTTCCTTACAGTCTAATTCATAAACGATATTTAGCAGTGCATTAACAGTTTAATAAGCAAAAATCGCTAAATGTGTATTCATAAACGTTTAATAGCCTTTTGCAGCGTTAATGTACTCTTGTTTAATAAGAAATTTTTATTGTTGCGTTTACCCTACTTTAACGATTCAATAAAGTGACATTTGAAAGTTTTTTTTTTACATTTCACAAAAAATAAAAGCGATAACAAATTATTTGGCTTTTGTTTTAATAATAAAATTAATAATAATGGATACAGTAAATTTAATTTGCAGAATTCCAGAGTATAATAAATTTGTGTAACTAAAATTATTTTTATTAAGTGGATGTTTTTAGAATCTATCGCTGAAGTAGCGAGCGCCCGACGAGCAAAAACATTTAGGACGAAAAAAAATCCGTTTGAAATGCCGGAAGACCAATTCAAAGCTAGCTACCGATTTAAGAAATCCACTGTTAAAAAAATCATTGAAATGGTCCAGCCGGAAATTGAGCTAGATACAAGAGGGTGCGGCACTTCAGTCGATTTGCAGGTGCTAGTTTCTTTGCGATGCTGGGGCCGGCGAGAAGTATGTGCGCTAGCAACAATTTTAACTTGTTTTCTATAAGATTATTTTTTTAAAATTTAAGATTCAAGATGACGCTGCAGATCTCCACGGCTTATCGCAAGCAACGGTGTGCAGAATTTCTGCCAGAGTGGCTCGCGCTTTAGCTCGCTGGAGCACTAGAAAAATTAAAATGCCATCATCTCTATCAGAGGAAGAGGAACTTATGAGAGATTTTAGGGCAATTAAAAATTTCCCGGGCGTTATGTTATGTTAAATGGAAAAAATATCAATTTTTCGTACTTAATAGCCATTATGTACTTACCTTGTCATCTTTTACCCAATTGCTAGCTCTTTTCCTCTTTATTCTTTCCATTTTATTAAAAATTGCACCGAACTTGCTTTTATTTATACTTTAAATTGAAGAAAACAAAATAGTGATGCATAAACAAAACCAATACAGCGAGTAATCAACTACTTGTTGAATTTCGAATAAACAAAATTTGTTTTAAGACAATATTTTAAAAGTTCTTATTGGTTTTTGCTTTTGTTTGGTAATAAAAAATTCAAAGACTTTAATTTACGTTAGTTTAAAATTATACTAAACGAAATTATTTGTTTAATTTTTCATTTTTCAAACTACTCAGATATTCGGTTGTACATTTTGTGCATCAGCAGATATGTAATGTCAATTGAATTAGAACGAAGTTGCCAACATTAAACGACAAAATAAATAAAAACGTTTAATTGTTAATTCAGCGTTATCAAACATTTCTGAATACAAATTTTTATTAGAGGTTTATATGACAAAAAGTGTTTAATAACTATTGTAAACATTATAGCTGAAATAAGGAATTTTTATGAATTAGACCGTTAATATTTAGGATTTAAAAATAAATTAATTTATATGAATTTTATTTGAACTATTTAAGAACTTAAGCCTAAATAATTAATTTATTAATAAATTAATTTACATAACTCTTTTAAATTGTATATTCCCAAGCATACTGTATATTATTGGCAAATAGTTTAAATGGCTGTGTATTAAAGCCTGATATATGTATAACCAATTTTGTTTTGGTGTTGAATTTATTTTTAAACTTTTCGAATATGTGTGTCCCACGAGATATTGCTCTGTAATTGCTCACCAAGGTAATTTGTTGAAAAACATTGATTTACTTCTTTTACATATACCCAAATGCTAAGTAGTAGTAGTTTATTCTGTAATTGCACACCAACGTAATTTGTTGGAAAACATTCATTTACTTCTTTTACATATACCCAAATGCTGAGTAGTAGTAGTAGTTTATTCAGTAGTATTATTTAAACTTTTTTTATTCAGTAGTATTATTTGAATTTTGTGCACTAAATACGGTCTGAATCGCAATATTTTAGTTTTTTCAGCATTTAGCTTCAATCTATTTAGCCTTAAATATTACGAAATTAATGCAGCATCGTACTCCATATGAGCCTTTAAAGCAGTTTCATGCTAATAAGGATAAAAAAGACTTATGTCATCCACGTACATAAACATTTTTCCAAACAACTGAAGATTTTTTATATAATTTACGTAAATTTAAAATAATAGTAGACCCAATACACTTCGTTGAGGAACTCCATATCCCAGGGGAACAATAAATTTTTTTCACCATTCACCTCAACATACTGCTTTCTATCTTTCAAATAACTCCTTAGCAACAACAAGTATCGTCCGTTAACACCATAGTATATAAGTTTATTTATCATTATATCATGACCAACAAGATCAAATGCTTTAGAGAAATTGTAAAATATCCCACTAACACCACTGAAACCATCATTTAAACCTTTCATATATTATAATTACGTTTATAACCGCTTCTTATGTGCCACATCATTTTTGAAACCCATATTGATAATTATATAATAAATTATTGACTTTAAAGGCCGGTGCGCAGCTCGACTGAATTTCAGTTTGCCTTAAGAATTCTGTTTAAAAAACAGCCTGAAATTCAGGTTTGAACATTGCAGGCGACTTTCAGTTTGATAGTAAGCAGCTAAAAAGAAAACTAAACAGAATTTTTAACTATAAAAGGGATGTTAAAAATAAAAGTGTACACCTTTTTCCTTCAACTGAATCAAAAATTAATGTTCAGGAAATTGTTTAGTAACGGAATTTATGACATTTCATGTTTTTTACACTTTAAAAATATTATTTTTTTCATTTCTGTGTTGATATATTGTTGTGTACAATATACAATAAAAAATTAAAAACACGACTACATGATTTTTATTTCTATAAACAACCTCGTGATGAATTTAAGTTTTGTAGAAATAAAGGCAAAAAAAATTAACCTGAAATACCGTAGAGCTGCGTACTGGGCTTTAAATATGAAGAAAGCTGCTTGAAAAGATTTTTTTAAAAATCTTATCAATTATTGGTAACAAAGTATTTTTATGTATGTTTGTTGGCTGAAATTCTGTCAGACCCAGAGATTTTTGTAACATCCAGCTTTGAGATGAGTTCAGCTATTTCCAGCTCTGTAGTATAAGAAAAATTAAAGATGCTTTGACATTGACCTAAAGTTCTAAGGGCATTACACGAGTTAAATTATCAACTTACTGTTTAAATGTTTTAAGAATTTGAAGAAAGTACTTATCACAATATATGATTATTTTATTTTTAACTAGCTATCCCCGGTGCGCTTCGCTACACCCATCCACAAAAAATACAATAAACACTTGGAGGAAAAGAATGACCAAATTTAAACGCACGCTATTCTCAAGTCAAAAATGTTCCCATCCAACCTGTTTTTTGCTAGACTATACGTATAACACGATAACAATTTTTTACTTTTAATGGGATGTGCCACTCCCAGTATTCTTATCCAGTCTGTATTTTGCTAGACTATGCCCATTAGTGTGAGGGTTACTTGTGCAAAGTTGCAAGACTATACCTACTGTAGTTTACTTTGTATAGGAGGTACCACGCCCTCCATTCAAATTCAGTCTGTGTTTCTCTACACAATGTATCTTAATATGGGGGTTACTGATGCAAAATTCCAAGACGCTACCTATTGCAGTTCTCTAGATACAGGATAATAAATTTTTACTTTGTATGGGGGTACCGCGCTCACACTCCCAATTCAGCCTATGTTTTTCTAGAGCATACGTATGGGTATGGAGTTTACTTGTACCCACTTTGAAGACCATACCTTTTATAGTTCTCTATATACACAATAATAATTTTTCACTTTGTATGGGAGGTACCACGACCACTTTCCCAATTCATTCTGTATTCTGGCAGACTATGCGCCTTAGCACAAAGGCTACTCTTGCAAAGTTTCAAGGCGCTATCTATTGCAGTTCGCCAGGAACACGATAATAATTTTTGCTTTGTATGGGCGTTCTGTTTTTGGCGTTGATAAGTGCGGACGCGATTTTTTTGAGTCCGCATTAACAAAAAACAAAACATACATTGTGTGAATAACTTTGTAAAATCTTTTTTTCTCTTTATTTTTTACAACGGCATATTGTATTGCTACTTTGAAAATAAAACAAAAACAATAGGGGCTAATGAGCCTCTTTAATTTAAGTAAAAAAATGTGGACAATATTGAAATAAATAAAAACAAAAAAACTAGTGACAATTTGTGTATAAATGCCACGCCAGTATTACGTGCTCAATCTTGTTCCTCTCTGCTCTTAAGCGATGACAGTAAAATAACTACAAACAAGTCGCCTTCTGAACACAGTATTACCAAAACTAATATGGATAGTGTAGAAAAAGCTAAGACGCAAGTAGGAATGGACAGATACATAACTGTATTGAAAAGTGATCGAAGCCCTAAATCTTCGCAGCTTGAACCAATGTCTAAAGTACATAAGAACTCTAACAGAATAAGTTCCCACAATCGTTTTGCTATCTTAGATAGCGAAATAAGTGAACCTAAACCGGCATCCAGGTCGTTCAAACCACCTCCAATTTATTTAAGGGAGAAAAACTTGAGCGACTTAATAAAGAAGTTAATTTCAGTTATTGGCGAGAACTCATTTTATGTAATTCCCATTAAGTGTGGTAACATTGCTGAGGCAAATATACAATTTATTGATGAAAACAGTTATCGTTAAGCAGTAAACGAGTTTAAAAGCTGTAAAAATAACTTTTATACCTATCAGCTGAAGAGTAGCAAAGGCCTACAGGTAGTAATTAAAGGTGTAGATTCGTACGTTGATCCAGCTGAAATAAAAGCTGGCCTTCAAAAAGCGGGATTTAAGGTTAAAAGTGTAGATAATCTCAGAAATGGAGAACGTGTCCCTCAACCTCTATTTCGCGTTGAACTGAAACCTGGAGATATGAGATTAAAGAAAAATGAAACGCACCCTATTTATAATCTGAAATATTTATTACACCGCAAAATAATCTTAGAGGAACCCCATAACCGATCAGGACCCATTCAGTGTCTAAATTGCCAAGAATATGGTCATACTAAGGCTTACTGCAAGTTGCCTCCGGTTTGCGTTGTGTGTGGCGAGCTACATTGTTCCGCTCAATGCGACAAATCGAGGGATGACTCGAAGGTTAAAAAATGTAGCAATGGTGGTGGAAATCACACTGCTAACTACAGAGGTTGTCCAGTTTTTTCCATGGTGAGGAAAACCTCTCAAAAATTTAATACTTCCCCTAAGCACCCGCAATATCGAGCAAATGCTCATTATCCTCAGTTAGCCCAACCAACAACCCAACATGTTGCATACGCGGATATGTTAAAAACTAATCATGTTTCAGTACATAAAGCAACACCGAAAAATAATTCTACTAAAAATTTGCACCCAGAACCTAAAGAACAACCATCATCTGGTAACTGTAATCGTCTCGAAGCAAGCATCAAGACATTAGTGCATTCGTTAAACAGTTTTATGAGCTCTATGAGCAGCATGATGCAAGAAATGGTACGTATGCAATCTATGATTTTGCAGGCGGTACTAAACAAACCATGAACTGTTTAAAAATATGTTTCTGGAACGCAAACGGCATACGCCAACATAAAAATGAACTCTAATACTTTCTAAATAATCAACAAATTGATGTCATGCTGATTTCAGAGACTCACCTAACAACAAATAGCTTTTTTAAAATTAATGGTTATATATTATATGATACCAAGGGCCCTCGCGGACGAGCATGTGGTGGATCGGCAATACTTATAAAGGCCAGAATCAAACATTATTTACTGTGTGATTTATGTGAGGATTACCTTCAAGCAACTAATATCTGCTATGAAGAATTTCATCAAAACCTTGTTATTTCTTCAATTTATTCACCTCCTAGATTTCAAGTATCAGATAGTGAGTATAGCGACTTCTTCAAATCACCAGGTCCCTGTTTCATTGCATCAGGCGACTACAACGCCAAACATACATTTTGGGGATCACGCCTAATAACTCCAAAAGGTCGTTTGATACAATTTCAAAAATGCGTCTGAACGTGATATCGAATGGACAACCCACCTATTGGCCTACTGATCGGCAAAAAATACCGGATGTTATTGGTTTTGGCGTGATTAAGGGTATTCCGAGAGAAATGCTTAAAGTTGAAGCGTCATTTGAATTATCCTCATTATTGTCTATATATGGAACCAGCAAAATATTGTGTCAGCAACAACTAACACAAGCATTAATTGGTTGAAATATAAAAAGTATGTCAGTGCTCACTGTTCGGAAAATATACCGCTAAGAACACCAGAAGACGTGGATCAAAGTCTTATTTATTTTGATCAAATCCTTAACTCAGCTGCCCAACATGCAGCAGTAACCCGACAATCAGCTAGATACAATCAAATTTATTCTGTAGATGTCGAGCGGGTCTTGGCTGAAAAAAGAAAAATTCGAAGAGAGTGGCAATCACACAGATCTCCTGAAATAACTTTTCTAGAGTTATTAAAAACTGAGTAACAGACCACTTTTAACGAATTATTGGTCGAATTTTCGATGATAAATTGATATTTGTACGAATGCAGTGGAGAAGTACTTGTTGCTATTGTATTTGCTCGTGGTTGTTCAATTAAATTAACTTGGGAGTCCTATACGAGACAATGCATCGGCATATCCATTCTTTATTCCTCGTTTATATAAAATTTCATAATCAAATTCTTCTAGCCCTTAATAGACACAAGCCATTGCAATGGTTGATGGTCTGTTTTGATGACAAATTTTCTACCGAAAAGATATGGCCGAAAGTATGAAACGGCCCACATTACTGCTAGTAATCAGTATCGGGTCATTGACTAAAATTTTTTTTAATGTTTTAAAACTTTCAATATACTCAGGGTCATTTACATTAATTTTGGCATCTTTCTTAAGATATCTTGTCATGGGCGTGGCTATCTTAGCATAATCTTTTACAAATTTACGGTAATATCCGCTAAGTCCTAAAAATTGTTTTATCTGTTTAGGTGATCTTGGTAAAGGATAATAAACTACACATTCGAGCTTCTTAGGATTCGGTCTTATACCATCTCGTATTGCAATATGGCCTAAAAATTCCGCCTCTCTCTTAAAAAATTCGCATTTGTCCACTTGAATTTTCAAGCCTATAAAGTACTTGTCTTAGTGCGTTAACGTGTTTCTGAAGAGATGTAGAATATATAATTATATCATTAAGCAGGCAGCTTATAGAGGAGGAGAAGAAATCAATCAGAAAAAAGAGAAGTGGAAGAAAAAATAGCTCACTAGGGTCTATTATGTTGGTCCCTTTGTGATACCTGCAGATAAGAGGAGGAATAGAATGAAAAGATAGAGAACAAAGATTAGGGTCATTATAGACTGAGGAAGAAAATTAGAGACAGAAGTGGGTAGACGGTCATAGACGGGGAAAGTGTTAGCTATGTTAGCTGTGAAGGCTCTATTGCACGTAACATATATTGATGAGCAACTATGACACTCCAGTTTGAAGAGGGTTAGAAAATCAACCACAGTTCCTTAAAAAGGAATTAATCCTGATTGGTTCCAGAGATGAAACACAAGAAAGGCTTTCAAAACGTCGTCGTCCCAAGTGTTGTAGTCGACAGTATTCTAATGCAGGGCAACGACAGAGAAGGTGTTCAACCGTTTCCTCCTCTTCTTCATCCTGCTTCATCCAACTTCTGCAGAAGTCATTATTAGGGATACCCATCCTGCTTGCATGGGTTCCAAATAAGCAATGACCAGTGACTATTGCTATTAAGTCGCGTATCTGCATTTTCTGCAGCCGAAATAGCGAGACCGTTTTCTTTTGGTCCAGCGAGGGCCAGATCGTCCTTGCAATCGAGCAAGTCGACTCATTAGACCATCTGACTTGAGCTATATCGTGAAGGGCAAAGTTAATGCGATGTAAACAGGCCGAGAGGTGAATGCCACAATAGATGTCTATGGCATCATCGTGCAATAGTGTTCCCTTCTTGGCTAGTTCATCGGCAGCACAGTTGCCGCGATTAGTCCCATGTCCCCTCACCCATTTAAGGGTGACTGTCGAATTTTCCGCCATCGCATTTAAGGATGTCCGGCATTCAAGGACAAGATTTGATGTGCTATACACACCTATAAGGTACATGATAGCGGCTTTACTATCAGTACAAATCCAGATATCTCTGTCTAATATCCTGTGGTACTTAAGCCGGTTAGCCGCCTTTTTAATAACAGATATTTCTGCTTGTATGACATTGCAGTCATTCGGAAGTCTGAAACATATTCTGATTCCAAATTCTTCTATATAGACTCCACCTTCCACCCTCGTTCCCCTTTTGGAACCATCTGTGTAAACCAGTAAAGTTCGAGATGTTAGAGAGTATCCCTCCGTCAAATCAAAGTGGAAGCTTCGTGTGAAGAAGGGTAACGGGGTGCAGTAGTCTAAGAGCTCAGGAATAACATCCGTTGTTCCTAGAAGATTGGCATGCACCTACAACGTTTAGTCTAACAGCTGTCCTTAGTGCCACATACCTGGCCAGTAGATCTACCGGTAACCAGTTAACTATTGCAAAAAGCGCCTTCGTTGGTGTTGACTTGATGGCTCCAGTTATAAGGATCGCCATAGTGCGAAACACCCTTTCTATAGTAGAGACGTTTGTCCTAATATTTAGTGCTTTCCACCAGACAGTTGCACCATTGCAATAATATTGGTTTGATTACTGCTTCAAGCAGCCAATTCACATTCCTTGGGCTTAGCCCCCAAGTCGTGCTAATGGCTTTCTTACATACATATATTGCCGTCATAGCTTTAGACGCTCTAGCCTGAACATTCGGTTTCCAGAATAGTTTATTATCTAATATTATGCCTAAATATTTTACGCTATCAGATAGATTTAATGTAGGTGGTCTGCAAGTTAGAACTTTGTACTTCCTTGAGAATAATACAAGCTCCGTTTTAGATGGATTGACACTCAGTCCGTTCTGATCCCCCCAGGAACAGATTGCTCTGAATGCTTTTTCCAATCTTTGTCTAATTGTATCAACATGAGCTCCAGCAATTGCAACCGCCACATCATCTGCGTAGGCAATTGTCTTGAAGTACATGGAATCCAATTTTAATAATAGCTTATTAATTGCTATATTCCAAAGCAACGGAGACAGGACCCCGCCTTGAGGGATGCCTCTTATTGCTATCTTGGTGGCTTCAACTAAGCCGAATGCGGATGATATTTCCCTATATCCTAACAGGTTTGTTATGAACCTGATGATTAAATGGTCAAGTCCAACCTCCGTGGGAGATTGTGTTATTGCCAGCGGATTAATAATATTAAATGCTCCTTCGATATCCATGAAGGCTACCATAGTATATTTTTTATGCTCCAAGGACTTCTCTATGTAGCCCACGAGCGAGTGCAGCGCCGTCTCAACAGATTTGCCCTTTGTGTAAGCATGTTGGGACGGAGAAAGGAGATTCCTATCGATAGTCATCCTTATTTTGATTTCGATAAGTCTTTCTAGTGTTTTGAGAAGAAAGGATGTTAGACTTATTGGTCTAAAGTCCTTTGCTTTCGCATGTGACACTTTTCCTCCCTTGGGAATAAATATCTCATTACACTTTGTCCATTGGTCTGGAATGTAAGACCAAGATAGACAGGCTTTATATATAGGTAAAAGTCATGGTGTTACCAGATCCAAATTATTCTGAAGATCCCCGGGAATTATGCCATCCGGCCCTGACGCCTTATAAGGATGGAAACTTTTTATAGCCCATTGCAGCCTATCCGCATCAATGATTGCGGTATGAGGTACAAGGTTAGTCTGGACGGAATTGTGTTGCCGTCCCGTAGTGGATTGACATCCTGGAAAATGGGTTTCCATTAGGACTTCCAGTGATTCTTGTGCACTGGTCGCCCAAGTGCCGTCTGCCTTTTGGATATACCCAGGAATAGGCGCTTGTTTGGCTAGTATTTTGCGCAGTCTGTTAGTCTCAGAAAAATTTTCAATGCCACTAAAAAATCTTTCCATGACTTAGGTTTAGCGCTTCTGACCTGATTTTTTAACTTATTCACCGAAGATTTATAGAGGGACTAGTTTCCTGTCCTCTTTGCTTCGTTGAAAAGCCTGCGGCAAATCTTACGGGATTCAGCTATATCTTTAGACCAACATGGTGGTTTACGATTCGCGCGCTGAACCGATGGTCTGCATGACCTATCGGTTGCGTCTTTAAAGGCATCTGTGATTATACTCACAGCATCTTCAATATGCTTAATGTCCCCAATTTCGTAGGGATGCGTAATTACGTTCGAGAGAAACACGCTTTGTTCCTCCCAATTCGTTCTGCGTCTATTTTTATAGACTATGGTCGAACCCTTCTTCCTACTAATAGAGAAGACCAGGTAACGATGGTCGGAGAAGGAACAGTCATCTGAGACTTTCCAATTCTCGATTAAAAGTGCATGGTGTGTGCTAACTAGCGTGATGTCCAATACCGCCTGCCTGTTTGATACAATAAAGGTAGGTTCGGACCCCCTATTCGCAATTTCTAGATTGTTTTTAAGTATAAAATCAAAGATACACTCACCTCTGGAGTTTGTGTCGGAGCTTCCCAAAATTTGGTGATGCGCATTTGCGTCAGCGACCATTACTAAAGGAACGCCTTTCGCTTTGCCGATCTGGCCATTTTGATAACCAGGCTGCTGGGTGGATATTCTGCTTGGTCGTGTGGCATATACTTGGAGGATATCCACACTGCCGATTCTGCATCTTCCCATACTGCAGTCACCGTATCTTCATCACTGTAATCAGATAAAATGAAGATATTGAGGTGGTCTCTTGCTAAAATACAGGCTCTAATATTTTTGTTATTGTTACCTGCTGTTGTTGCATACAACAATTTGTAGCCTCGTGTGTTAAGTCCACATATTTAGCCGCTGTTGATCCACGGCTCTTGAACTAACGCTATATCTTCACCTCGTTCCGTAAGGCGAAGGATTAATGCAGCAGTAGCTGCCTTAGAATGGTGAAGGTTAATTTGAATCGCTTTCGCCATCGTTGTCGGGGTCATAAATGACAGTGACGTCGATGTCTTCTGGATCAGATTCGTCTTCCGCAACACCCAGACGCTCAAAGAGCTCCCCAACCAGACATGATTCTGGTTGAGAACTCTCTGCAGTTTCTGAGTTCGCGGAATCACTTACTTCCTCATTTGTGGCTGCAGTTTGTCGGATAATGCTTTCAGTCACGCCTTTACCTTGCGACCCTATCAGTTGGTCGCTGGAGGTTTCGGGGTTGGTTTCGTCATCACCTCGATAGATGCTCAGCTTGATACTGTCTTATTGACTAGATCACCAAGGATGCTATTCATGAGTCTTTGAAATGTGTCTGGTGCCGTTTTGAGACCGAATGGCATTCTGAGAAATTCATAATGACCTCCTTCAACTGAGAATGCTGTTTTGTGAACATCTCTTTCATCGATTTCCACTTGATTGAAACCTTTAGCTAGATCTAAGGTGGTGAAATACATATGTACATCTCCCAAGTTTGTCAAGAATTTCGTCTATATTAGGAATAGGGAAACGGTCTTCTATAGTATTGTCGTTAAGCCTCCTATAATCTATTACTAAACGCCATTTCTTTTCGCCACTTGCGTCATCCTTCTCCGGCACAATCCATAAAGGAGTGGAGTATGGACATTTGGAAGGCCTAATAATTCCAGATTCCAGCATTTCCTGAATTTGTCTCTTGACCTCATCCTCAGATTTTGGAGAATACTGTTAATTCGTCTCTAGTAATAATTCAGTGTTTTATAGCGCTCGTAAATGTCAGATTAGATTTAGTTTCATAAAAAAATTTGCTGAAGTTGTTTAAAATATTTTTTAAACTTTTTTCCTCTTCGGAGTTCAAATGGTCCTTTTTAATTCTACTGAATAAATAACCTCCCTATTCACATCTTGCAATAAATTATCATTAACTAAATGATAATTTTCGGGAGTTACTGGCCACGAACTTCTTTCTGTAAGGTAAATTAAACTCGGACATTCAGCAAGCGTACTGGATTCAATTTTAAAATTTTGCGCATTATAAACGCCTTCCTTTATAATTATCTCGCCATTTTTGCTTCTATGCTCGACGACATATATTAATCCACATTTAACTAGAGCAAGAAATTTAACATGTTGAAATCTTAGAAATAATAGAGGTACAATTCTATTATTTAATCGAAATTGATTTCTATCGTAATCTATAACTGCATTGTATGTACGTGAAATATCGTTCCCTATAATACCGTCGCACAGTGGTCAATTTCACGAGATAGCGGTCAAAACTCTATAACTTTTGACCGAATTGGTATTTTTTTACGCAATTTGTTTTGTTCAATAGGAGGGACTTTAAGCTTCAATTTCAAACGTAAAAATCGACTGATAGGAACGTAAGTAATGTGGAGTTAAAAATGCATTTTTTTTTCTTCAATCGTATTTTACAACCAATACTTATTTATTATTCCTAAACTTAATTTTGGTCAGAAAATGCCAAAATTTGGCCCCTGACATTTGTTTAGTCTCAATATTCACAGGGGCCAAAGGTTGGTTTTTTTGGAAGAAAGCTAATTCTTGTGAGGATTAAACTGAAAAATAACACTGAAATTCCCAACAATATCAATACCATTTGGATATATTATATACAGAACACAACATCGATAAAATTTTAAGTAAACTTTTACTATTGATTTAAAGTGCACATATATTTTATTTAAATGTATTAATAAAAAAATTCTTCCAAATAGCTTTGATTTTCATTTTGCAGTAGTTGTTTAGCTTCTTCATCTAACTCTAATGAGGTTGATTTCCATTTTTGTCGAATACTGGACATATATGGGTCTGATGTGCACAACAAAATGTTAATAAGATCTTCATTAGTACAATATCTGGAAATTTTTCTTGTATTGTGTCCGCGAAAGAATCTGTAGTCTTTGTTCCTTTTTTCTTGCGCTTCTTCTGAGAGATCTCCAATTGGAAGCATATTGTGCTGCCCATGGAACAAAATTTTGTGAATTGTGGTTGGCATATGTCTCCAAGAATATTTTTGGTTATAAAGGGTTGCTGTCTCATTAGCATACTGACCAAATTTTTTTGCATCTATCTTTTTGCTACATGCTATAACTTCTAATATGATTTGGAATCGTCGTATTAAATCATAATCTACTCCAGTTATAGAAGCTGCAGTTTCTGGATCGGAAAAAAATCTTGCTGTGTTTCCATCATTAGAATTTCCTTCTCCTTTGGCTGGTCAATTATAAGGCCTATCTCACGGTATTTTTCTTGAATATCTTTTTTTTTGCTTTCTTTTTTCCAAATTTTCTTTGTTGTTTCTCACTGTTTCGCCTAACGGGCCAAATTCCAAATCGTATCCCAATTTAAGAATATGCTCCATAAATCGAATTCTAGCATGAAGAGGTGACATTCCAAATTCATATGCTTCATTAAAACTATCGTCTTGTGTTGGTGGTTGGCTCAATTGACTTGATGTTTTTTGGCATATGGTGCAGCTTGACGAAGACTTTGTTTCGTCAAAAAGCTGCTTGTGCAGCTTTTCCATTGATCATTATAAGTGACATTTTAAAGTTAACTTCGATGCATTGGTCATTAAATTCAAAAATCACTGGTTGAAGTTCTTTAATTTCATCTCTTATTTTGCCAACTTCTTCAGTTATGACATCTTTAGTTTCTTTTTTGTAAGCAAACTTTATTGGTCTACAAAATTTTGTTGACGAGGGAATTTCATTCTTCCATACATCTATCTCTGCAGCTCTACTAGTTGACGGCTCTGAACCAATATAAGTTTTTGTTAAACGTAATGGAACGAAAGAAATCATGAATAAATTGGCATCTGATGAATTTTCCGCATTACATTGTTTGTATTGTTTTTGGCCAGAGGACCCATCACATCCCCATTTAGAAATTAAAGTCATGCTGCAATTTTTAAACTCATTTAAATAGTCAGCATCAAATGTCTTTAATAATCGTTCTGCAGAGTGTTCAAGAAGATCCTGCAATTTTATTTCTGCTGAACTTGAAGTTACACTAATAGCAGTTGGTGAAGGTAAGCAATCTTTTTTGGCAGAAACTATATCTCGATATGATGGAATAATTCCACAATTTTTTTTCATTGGTTCGCTTCCGCAATTCTGTATATTGGTTTTTAGTAATTTTCAAATCCAAAAATAGTGCAAATGCTTCTTCTGGAGTAAATTTATTTTCTTCAGTTGGTGTCGGCATACTTTCTAAAATCCTTTTTGTGCGTCTGGGGCTTGCTTCCACTATTTTTTCAATGATAGCAATTTTACTCTTTTTAGTTTTCGGTTGAATTTGATGCAGAAATGAATCCTTTATGATGCTACAAGAAACTTCTTCATTGATATGTTTAAGCTTGTGTCTTCGTGATCTTTCACTACAATTATCAATTGGCTTTGCTGGTCGACCACATTTTCCAGTTTCCGTGGTAGTTACTGCTGGCTTTTTAAAAATAAGTTTATTTCTTAGCCAGTCTTGGTTGCGTGAGTAAAACAATTTCTTGTTTCTGGACCATTGATTGTACCGTTTTCTTAAAGTATTTAAAAAGTTTTTTATTTTTAAGTTATGAATTTTAATTTCTTGTTTGTCGCATATTTTGAAGAATGGATTATTCATTATATGTAAAATAATGTCGTTTTCATCTTTCCGTTCAAAATATATATCAGATAGAACACTATAACTGAATTTAGCCATTGTTTAAACAATAATGAAGAAAAAAATGAATGCATGGATTAATATACTATTGCTCGAAGTTTCAACATGCTCTTTTTTACCTCTTTGAAACATAATATAACAGGTACTTGGTTTTACCAGTTATTTCCATTGGTTTTAAATTTATTTGCAATTTTCAGGTATTTAAGTTATGTAATATTAGAAAATAATTTTTTACCTTTTCCAAATGAAATAGATATCACATAATTTGAGAGTTCTATTGTCATTTTTGTAAACATTTTGATACACCCTTCTATGTGGACTAGGTCCAAATATGGGCCAACTTCTCCTAATTTCAACAGAATTATTTTTTGGGTCAATAAGAACTCTTGTACAAAATTCATCAAAATATATGCATAATATCCACTTTCACATACAAATAACTTCTCAAAAAATATGACGTGCATTTGTACCGAATATCTTACCTTGGGTCAGAAAAATTGCTGTAGCTCAAAAAGTGCAGTCCCGATGCATGGACATGTATATGTAGGAATATAGGGGAGAGTTAGGACTACAAAATAGTAAATTTGTGTTTTGACTCAGCTTGACTCACAGGAGTTGTGCTCTATGAAGTAGGAAATTTCCGAGAAATTTGACCTTTTTTAAAAAAAATATTTAAATTGTTCTGAAAACAATAGCAGCTTTAATTTTTTACCAGTAATAGGAAATAAGTTAAGTTGCAACACAAAATTTATTTCGTCCAAAAATCTTGAAAAACAAAAAAGTAATGATCATTTAAACTTTAAAAATTAACTAAAAATATCATAAATTTACTAAATTCTGAAAAAGCCCATTTTGGACCACCCTGTTCTCAGTGAAATAGTTGAAATAGAGTTCTAATTTTTTGGCTCCCGAGGTTTACTACTGTCTACTTTCATATGAGTCTAATAACTTTAAAATCGGAGAACAAAAACCAAAAGGAGTTTTGGCCGCTATCTCAAAATATTGACCACAGTGCGTCGTAATCATCGTTAAATCTACACTCTATTAAGTACATCATTTCATTCGCATCTCCTAACTCTGTAAACATTGGTATTTGGTATATAGTGTTCGTCCAAATTTCATTTTGTAGGGTCTTTAAGGTCATGGTTCCTGAACTAACTTTCCATTTAGGGTCACACAAACCAGGATTAATGAGTGGCTCCCGTGTCTATTATAAATCGAAGTTTCTTTTTAAGTATTTTATAAGGTAACTCTCCGGAGAGGCTAGAAAATGAAAATTTTGTGCAGCAGGATTTTTGGTTGCAATACATGGTTGGCTGGCATTTTGACAATTTTTGGAAAATTCTATATTTTGAGGCATTGAAAGAGTGGTAGCCGTAGTATTAGGAGTTTTATTAGAACTTCCTGGTATTGTAGTAGGTTGCTTGTAACAACAATGATCTTTACAATATGAATTTTGAAAATTAGTACATGGAGTAGGCTGTGGAAATTGATTTGAAGTGTGTAAATTATGAACCATATTAATATCCATTGGTTCTGGAGCTTGCTATCTAGAAAAATGATTCTGATATTGATTAGGGTTCGTATAAGTATTTCCATAGTTCTGACCCGTGTTGTTATTATAATTTGAACTATTCTGGTTATTACTATAACTAATATTTCTATTCCTCTGCTGGTATCCATAGTTACCGTTATGTCCATTAGAATCACTTGTATGGTTACGTCGGCTACTATATTGATTATGGTTTCTATTTACATCATAACGTTGGTTATCGTGAATATTCCTACTTGTCGTATAATATTGTTCTCTATTTCTATTACCATTATTACCCACTTTATTGGCATACCCTGACGTGAAAATAGTATTCATGGCCTCTTCAAGAGTCCCTGGACTCCTACATACCATTATCGTCTTACGTGGCTCTGGTAGCTTTTCCTTAAAAATATTGAGAGCAGTTCTCATATTGTTGTTAGCGATTTGTTCACTATTTAAATTTATTCCTAAATCAGAAACAGTTTTGCTATTAAGACTCCGAAGCCTGTCTTTAATTTCATTATAAAATCTACAGCATTTGCCCTAAGAACTGTGGATCGTAGTTTATCATACAACTGCTCCACGCTGTCGTATTCACCAAAATAATTTATTAAAACTGTTCTTACTTCAGACCACGTCTGACAATGGAAATTAATTTCGACAGCTTCTTTGGCCTTATCTCTAAATTTACTTTTAACTAAATCGATAAACAATAATTGGGAATGCTCGTCGTACTGACCAAGGAGAGGATTAATCCGTTCAACAAGTGAAATAAACGAGTACAAGTCCTTTTTGTCACCTGAAAATTCTGGAAGCCTTTGAATAAACTTAATCGGATCTACAGTGATATGCGCAAGTGAAACACCTACTTGAGCCATGTTAAAAGATGCGTTTCTATTTGTTTATATTATAAAGTATTATTGCAAGATAAAGTATTTTATTTAATTACAGCTCAAAAACCGAAAAGCAGAAAAAATATTTTTGAAACAAAAATATCCAATAAAAAATTTGAGATAAATAGTACGTATAATTTGAAGTACTTAATAGAATAAATTAGAAATAATACATAGAAATACTGTTGTAAATACTTATATCTTTATCTGGAATATATTGGAATATATTCTCCAACGATGTCATCAATTTTATTATTGTACTTCAATTTTATTATCGTCCTTCTATAGCTTTGTTGTCTCTCTGAAGTTGTTACTTTAATTAGCAATTGTCTTTAAATTCACCTTCACTTAGTCTTTTTTTATATTTCATCACTTAAATCCTTGTTATGAAAACCTGGAAAAATATTCTCTCACGAGGGCATCTTATCCTTGGTTCAATAATGTTTTTTTTTGTTTTAATGTATTTATTATCCTTGTGAAATAAATACAAAAATCTGCAAGTTCTTAATAAAATTTTCACTTTTATATATATTGTTTTTGTAATATTATTATATAAATTTAATTTTATTTGAAAAATATAATTTTCACTTATATTTTTTTTAAGTACTTTTATTTTTGGTTTTTAATTCATATTTTGTTTACCCGTGAAGACAAAAATGTCAAATATCCTTTTTTGTATATAATTTTATCTTATTTAAAGTTAAAGGATACCCGGTTATCCTACCGACTGCGCCAGTTTTGTTTCGTCTTATTTAAATAAAACCAAAAATACATTGTAGTTTTTATTAATAAGTTTTTATTTGAATAAATTTTATTTTATTAATAAGTTTATATTTGAATAATCCTTTTGGAAATTATATTTATTATAATAAATTATTAAACATTTATAATTTATGTTAACACTTTCACAAACACTTAAAATTCCTGTTTTATTATTTGTCCATTCGACATCACTATTAAATTTAAATTTATTCATTAGAATAATACTGGTTAAATTAAACATATGTATGTATGTACATATGTACTTATTAAATAAAAACAAAATAAGTATATTGTTCATGAAGAATTGTAGATGTCACCGAGTAACAAATAAAACTTGCAACTGGGAATGAAGAAATACAATTACTTATCCTATGTACGAATCATGCGTACGTATGAAAGTAAGAATGCAATTGATATACATACATATGCAACTTAGTAACAGTAATAAGTTGCGTCTGGGAATGAAGAATCATGACTTACGCTTAGTAACAAAATAAACGTAAACAAGAATATAAACAAACAAGATCGGGCATGCATAATTGTACATAAAAACGTAGACAAGATTGTGCATGTTCGATCGTTGTTGTTGTAACTTATAAAAGACAAAAAACAAAAGCTTACAATAAGGCATGATTGGCCAGGGTAACAACTTAATTAATAAGTTACATTTAGGGTGTTCATATCTATTATTAAGTTACATGTACATACATATTGTTACGAAAAAAGAATTTATTCATTATAAGCTCTGAACAACAATACTCTCGAACAACAACATTAATGGTTTATTTTCTTACAATGATGGAAGAAAGAAACGCCTCATACAAACATTCGCATTTACGCATATACACACACAGATTAAATAAACACTCTTCTGTTAAATACACAGCCACACACATAAATACAAGCATAAACAAATAAACAGCCACACATACAGGTATAAAGAAATAAATAGCCACACATACAAGTATAAAGAAATAAATAGCCACACATACAGGTATAAAGAAATAAACAACCACACAAACAGAAAACAAGAGCAATAACAATCGAACCTGCCAGACCTGTCTGGAATAGAACATTCTGGTGCTTTTAAATCACCTATATAAATGAATCGTGCTGGCGAGTAGTATGGCAGTATTAATTTAAAAGTCAAAGAGTTAAGTTGTCGAATTTTAAGAGTGTTTAACAGTTTGCTGTATTTTTGAACAGTGGTGTTAAATAAATAAAGTGACTTACAGTAAAAGTAATAACAGTGTGTATTTATTTTGCAATTAAAAGAACCCAACGTAAAGTAAAAACGTAACAATATGTATACATAAGTACTAGTGCCGAAGTACCCCTAAGATTTGAATTTAGCGATATTGAAAGGGCAATTGCGGATTTAAACACCAAAAAAGCCCCTGGAGTTGATAAAACAAGTAACAAGATGTTATTTGAGTTGTCCCGTGTAGGTCGCAGAATTATTCTTTTTGTTTTTAATGCCATATTACTTGAGCACTTTCTCACAAAAAAAACTACTGGATGACAATGACACATATTTTTGTTTCTTTTCATAATTTATTTATTGTATCTTCAATATTTTTGAACTAACAATAATTACTCATATCTTAAGTCTAAAATAAAAATATACTTTTTAAGTCCAGCCAGTGCTAGACAAAAATAATGTTTTCATAAATTTAGATTAATTGGGCAGATTGCATCAGATGATTTTAATTATTAATGTAAGCTAATTAAAGCGCCAACAAACAAGTTACAACAAAACAACATTGTATACGAAATAGGTTGTAAGGGGAATGATGAACAAAACTGTGCTCTCATATATATAGGAACAACAAAGGGAACATTGTACACAAGAATGAATGAACATAAGATGGACATAGCGAGAGGAAAAAGAGCAACTCCATTAGCTCAACACATAATAGAAACAGGATGACTTTGAAAAAATTAAAATATTTGACAAAGAAAAAAAAATAGAGAAAAAACGTTTCATAATTGAGAGCTTCACCAAAAAATCAACAAAACAATGAATCATAAAGAGGACACTGAAAACATAAGGGCGAGCTATAGCGTTGCCCTAAAATAAAGTTTAAATAATTCTGTGATACTAACTAAGAAGTGCAATAATTGTTAAATGTTTGTTATGTGTCTAGCTTTTTCATTGTTTTATTTATAAATGTGATTATTATAAATTTATTGTAAGTTTCTTTTATTGTTGTTTATGTACGTATATTTGTAAAATGAAAATTTGTTTCTTATCAAATATAGACGAAATCCCTTTGAAAAAGTCAACAAAAAATTGACGAAACGTAAGGGAGAAAAAATGTAATAAAATTGTTTTATTTACATTTACAATAACAAGGCCCAATTAGCTTACATTAATAATTAAAAAAATAATGTTTTTTTCACGGATTTTGCAATCATTTGCGGGTCATCCCTCTAATGTACGGCCAAGAAAAGCAGTATCTCTTCTTTTTAGTCGAATCTAACCAGGTTCATTCAGCATGTTACGCGCCAAAGGGTTTGGATGAGATTCAAGCCTCTTTAGATATGTGACTGCATGTTTCGCTATTTCTGCTTTAACTTATGGCATGTTTAGTTCTTTGTGGATGTTCAAGTTTTTTATATACCAGGGAGCAACTGTAACCATACGTAGAATCTTATTTTGACGCCTTTGATTTTTTTCTACATTGCTAGCTGAGGCAGTGCCCCATAATTGAATCCCATAACACCAATTGGTTTGAAGATCGACTTGTACAGTAGAAGTTTACAATCTAAGCTCAGGGTGGAGTTTCTGCCAATTTAGTTGTACTGCTTTTAGTTTTATTTGTGCTTTAGTTTCATTGTATTGCGGATCCACCACTTGCTCGTGCGCGAGGGTCCTTGGTATCATATAATATATAGCCATTAATTTAAAGAAAGGTATTCGTTGTTAAGTAAGTCTCTGAAATCAGCATGACATCAATTTGTTGATTATTAAGAAAGTACTCGAGTTCATTTTTGTGTTGGCGTATGCCGTTTGCCTTTCAGAAACATATTTTTAAACAGTTCATGGTTTGTTTACTACCGCCTGCAACATCATAGATTGCATGCGTACCAATTCTTTCATCATGCTGCCCATAGACCTCATAAAACTGTTTAACGAAGGCACTAATGTCTCGATGCCTGCTTCGAGACGATGATGATGGTTGTTCTTTAGGTTCTGGGTGCAAATCTGGAGTAGAATTAGTTGTCGGTATCGCTTGGTGTACTGAAGTATGATTGATTTTTAATAGATTTGCGTATGAAACATGTTGGGTTGTTGGTTGGGCTAACTGAAGATAATGAGCATTTGCTCGATATTGCAGGTGCTTAGAGGAGTATTAAATTTTTGAGTGTTTTCCTTACCATGGAAAAAACTGGACAACTGCTGTAGTTAGCATTGTGATTTCCACCGCAATTGCTACATTTTTTAACTTTTGAGTCATCCCTCGATTTGTCGCATTGAGCGGAACAATGTCGCCCGCCACACATAACGCAAACCGGAGGCAACTTGCAGTAAGCACTAGTATGACCATATACTTGGCAACTTAGACACTGGACGGGTCCTGATCGCGCTGGTGTAATACATATTTCAGATTATAAATAGGGTGCGTTTCATTTTTCTTTAATCTCATATCTCCAGGTTCCGGTTCAACGCGAAATAGAGGTTGAGGGACGCGTTACCTCTTTTTCTAAGGTTATCTACACTTTTAACCTTAAATCCCGCTTTTTGGAAGCCAGATTTTATTTCAACTGGATCAACGTATGAATCTACACCTTTAATTACTACATGTAGGCCTTTGCTACTCTTCAGGTATAAAAGTTCTTTTTGCAGCTTTCAAACTTGTTTACTGGTTCACGATTACTGTTTTCATCAATAAATTGTATATTTGTCTCATCAATGTTACTACGCTTGATGGGAATTACATAAAATGAGTTCTCGGCAATAACTGAAATTAACTTTTTTATTAAGTCGTTCGAATTTTTCTCCCTTTAATAAATTGGAAGTGGTTTGAACAACTTGGGTGCCGTTTTAGGTTCACATTTTTCGCTATCTAAAATAGCAAAACGATTTTTGGAATTTATTCCGTTAGAGTCCTTATCATTATGTACTTTAGATATTGGTGCAAACTGTGATGATTTAGGGCTTCGACCTCTTTTTAATACAGTTATGTATCTGTCCATTCCCACTTGCGTCTTGGGTTTTTCTACACTATCCATATTAGTTTTGGTAATACTGTGTTCAAAAGGCGACTTGTTTGTAGTTATTTTATTGTCATCGCTTAACAAAAGCCATGAACAAGATTGAGCATGTCGTAGTATTTATACACAAATTGTCATTAGTTTTTTTGTTTTTATTTATTTCAATATTGTCCACATTTTTTTTACTTAAATTAAAGAGGCTCATTAGCCCCTATTGTTTTTATTTTATTTTCAAAGTAGCAATTCAATATGCCGTTGGAAAAAATAAAGATATTAATGCGTGCTTAAAAAAAATCGCGTCCGCACTTATCAACGCCAAAAAATATATACATATATATATACATACATACATACATACATACATACATACATACATACATACATACATACATACATACATACATACATACATATACACACCTGATCAAAATAATAGATACACCGACAAATTTTAATATATTATGCTTCATCGTTCTAGGTTTTTTCGTAAATCTTACATGGAATTCTTTACTTTTAGGGCGTTTTACATTCCTTTCGGAGTCGTTTCCGAACAAATTCATCTTAGTTACATCACTCTATAAAATATTTCTCTATTTTCTTTCACCTTCACGTCCGCACCAATTTTTATGTAATTTTAAAGGAACTTTTCTAGCTTTCATTTTCGGAAGATTAGCCTTCTGTAAGCGTCGTCGAGCCGTTGGAGCGCTAACAGAATTTTCAATTTCGGCAGAAATCTGTCTTGATGACTGGAATGGGTCTTTTGTTTGAAATTGAGACAATGTAATAATCAAGTGTCACCTTGGTTTTTTTAAACCTATCACTTCTATCTATTGCTATATTGTTTCTTAACGCTTTTGAACAAAATGAAGTGATCTGTTGAGACACTTAAGAATTTCTCGTAAAGATTTTCCATTTTTACGCAGTGCAACAACAACCCTCTGTTCTTCGATAGTACAGTGTATATTTCGACCCATCTATGCAATAATCTAAGGATACATTCAAATAATATTCTTTCTAATAGGGATTACTTACCACGTTCTTTAAAAATATTTTAAAAAAATTCGTATTATTTATGAAATTTTGTTTAAATTTTACGTGTATCTATACTTTTGATCAAACAAATTTTGACTTTGAACTATAAAAATAAATTTTTTTTGTATAACGGTACTTAGTATTTTTTACGCTTGCCGGATTTAGTGTTGACAGACATATTTCTAAAATATTAACAAAGTGTAGTAAGCTAAAGTTACCAGAAGTATAAAAAATCATAGCTTAAAATAAGTACCCACTAGCGTATCTATTATTTTGATCATTATAAATGTTCAAATTGACTTTTATTTAAGCTCGTATATCATGCATGGTAACATTTGGCGCATTTATCCATTTCACATTGGCCACAGATAATTTTTGCAATTTGTATGCTGCGGCGGCCTTTACCGGACATACTTTTAATGGTTTTTTTTTTCTTTACACCTTGCTTTACAAAGTAAATAACAATTAGATATTATTGAAACAAAATAAACCACTGATTTAAAAAAAATAAGAAATATAATTCTCAAGATGTTAATTTTTGACGTTTGCGCGAAAGGGTTCCCAACTCTTTTTTTTTAAGTATAGGTTAAAATACTTAGTTTTTAATTAGTAGATTGTATTAACTATTTATTCATTCAAGTCATTATCAATTTAAATGAAAAACATAATTAAATATGCCAATAATTGAAAGTTATTTTTCCATAAAATAATAAAACAAATTAAAATAATAAAAAATAATTTTTAATGATTTTTAACAAAGAATCTTAATTATTTATATTTTTCTAGATCACAATTATGACTTCAAGAAAACAATTGGGAAAGCAGGTTTCTTTATCAGCAGAAAAATGCGTGCTCTTTTATTCTTTACATGCGATTTATGTCAAAAGAAGAAAATGTTAAAGTTTGTTTCCAACATCCTTTTGTCTATCCTTCATCGTTATCTGCGCCATAATCACCAAAAAGTTTTCAAAATGTTGTGCCCTCATTATGGAGGACATCAAAGTCGATCTCATGTAAATCATATATTACCTGTATATAATGTTGACTGCGATAATTGTTTATCAGCTGACAAATCGAGTTTTATAATAAATAATATAAATAAAAATAATAGTTATAATAAAAATGCTTCCAACAAACAACAAACAACAAAAACTTCCTTATGTGCTTCACCAACGCAAGTTTTAACAACGATATCAAATAATGCCAGAATGTCATTTTCATTGCCATTATCTTACAAAAAAGCAATTAAAACAAACAACTCATTATCATACACATCGAGTACATCAGCTTTTATTGCAACGAATTATTTATTATCCACTCCTTCACTCTCATCTGCAACATCCGAAGACGATTCCTGCCACAAACTTTTATTTACTTCATCGTACAGGCCTTCATTAGAAATGTTTATTAACACCGTAGCATGTGAAGGATCAGCTAAAATAATCCATTTGCCGAAAAATTGCCAATTCATTATGAAATTAATAATAATATTTGTACTATTAATAATGCAAATTAGCTTTGCAACTGCAGATCAAGGTAATTTAATTTTTTTACATTAATAACTAGAATGTTAAGTAAGTATCTTGCCCATGAATTTCTAATACACAAAGTTATAAAAATATCAATCTTTATGGGCCTGATTTTGTATGTGTAATAGCTCAGTCGTTGTCGTTTTTGAACGAATGTGACTAGGGTCGTTCCGGAGCAATTATCCAATTGCGTGGTATCGATTTTGTAAATATAAACTCTAAATAAGATCCTCAAAAACACCGGACTTACATAGATATTCGGTAGTTCTTGCAGAAATATAAGACGTATTTTGTTGATCCCCAGCACTTTTTAGGTGTATTAAAGTTCCGTTAAAAAAAATTCATTTGTTTCTTCTGTAGTTTCTGCTGTTTTATGTGATGTATGATAAAAGTTTTGGAAAATTTTAATTGCTCTCAAGATAGACATGACATCAAATTTGTCTAGAGCGTGGAACTTCGTTTTTTGTTTGCTTTAGTTCTAATGCCTTAAATATAGCGTGAAATAAACTTTAGCCAGATAGTCTTGACTTTGCCTTAAGTAATTTTTTTCCTAAATACACCATTACCCATTCACAACAAACTCTTAGAAATGGAGTTGTGGTGTGATTTGCATGTATAAGGCCTAAGTTTTGAACCATAATAGTTAGACTCATGAAATTTTCACAGAAGGTGTGTAATTGTAGCCACTATAGCAACAAATACTAAAACTTATAGGTGTTCCTAAAGTGACGTGTTGTTTGCCTTTATGTCTTTATTTTTTGAGCTATAGGAGGCAACCGCTTAAAATTTGCAGACAGTAATTTAATCTAAGTTTTGAACGATAATAAGTAGACTCTTGGCGTTTTTACAGGAGGTGTACTACTATGGCCACTATAACAAATAGTAAAAATTAAAGGGTGTGCCGACAGTGACTTGATTTGCATAAACATTGACTAATTTTTTAACCATATTAGATAGATTCTTGAAATTTTCACGAATTGTGTATTACTATGACCTTTATAAAAACAAATAAAAGGGTTTTCCGACTGTGACGTCTTTTGCATGTATAACGACATATTTTTTAAACCGTAATAAGTCATAGATGGGGGTAGTGCACTAAATTTTGATTGAAATCAGCATTGCACTACCACTATTTTTTTGCACCTTAGTGATAAACTGCAAATCTTCACTAGCAATCAAAAGAATTAAGTGGTATGTAGTGCAAATGTTTGCACTACCACTCAACGCAGATTTAGTGCAAGAAATCTTCACTCACTTAATTGATTGCAAAATTTTTACTAAAGACCTGCATACTTTGAACTATACAACATGATGACAATTGTCGCACCATGCTATTGTCAATTCATGCACTGTTGTTCGAACAAGTTTGACATGGCTTACAAAGACAGTGCCGAATAAGTTACAAGTAAATTATAGCATTGTTCGAAAAACGAATGGACACACATGATCAATAAAATCATGCATGCGACATAATGCGACACATGACATGAAACACTTGTTTATACGATGTGACTTGTTTCTTGTGTTGTTTAGGACATGCATAAAGAAAGTTATTGTTTTCAGAGAATTTCGTTAAAAACATAATTTAAAAAATTTTTAATTAATACACTTAGTTATATATGTATATAGACAAAATGATTCACGTGTTATTAGAAATAACCCAACAATAAATAAATAAAAACTGATCTTGTAGACATATACATATGTATATGTATGTATATGCCGTAAAAGCAAAAACGCGGGAAATTTTTATTATAAACAGGTAAATTTAGTTGGTTCGTTTTACAGGTATAAATTTTACTACATACCTATTTTTAATGTTATATTTCTTGAATAAGATAAAAAATAATTCATCGAGTGTATTTTAAAGAAATTACCTGATTTTTTACAATCGATCAGAAAACTCCTTTATAAGAAATTTGAAAATTCATTTTGTGGAATGAAATTTCATATTCATATGTTAGTATTCTGCTGCTGTGTGCATTGATATGATACATACATACATATGTATGTATATATTTATTGAATTTGTACAATTTAAATTGTTTTTTTATACATTTATTTTTTGCTTTTATTTAAACATGTCTGTTAGAGATAATCTAGGTTAAATTGCCAGTGATATTTTTTTTGCGCTCTAATTTAAATAATTTTGCTAGGATTCTTAATATAGCAATTAAATTTGCGCTAGTATTAATTTAAACCCAAACCCAAATTTTTGGAGATCAAGGCTTTGCTTAAAGAAACATGGTGAAACATGGCTAAAGTAAAACAAGGCTAAAGGGCACGATCTCCACAAATGTTATTGATATTTCTGGATATGTTTGTCATAGAAGTGATCGACCTAGTGGTAGGGGTGGCGGTGTTGCCATTTATGTTTTGTGAAATATTGAACATAAGGTGGTACATGTGGGCACGAATTATGGAGTCGTTAATGTATGTTTGTTGCACTTATACTTGGGAATACGAAGATTTTAGTATGGTGAATTAATTTCGTTTGAAGATGAGGTGTCTGATTTACTTGTTCGCTATTTTAACATTGTAATTATGAGTGATTTTAATAACAATTTATATGATCCAGTTGACTCGTTAAGGTTTCGTAGTATTTGTAGAGGAATAAATCTTTCTCTGATTCAGAATTCCATGCATACTTATTTTGATGTTCGATATAATTCTACTTTCTTACTGAATTGCTTCTTAGTCTCGTCTCCTGAGTTGGTGGAGTTATCTAATCAATTCCAGTGTCCCGGTATAAGTCGTCACTATTTTATTTTTGTATCACTCATGGTTTTACAGTCAGTTGATGTGAGGTCGGTAGAATCTATGGTTTTAAACTGCAGATTTGATGAAATGTATTTGACTCATAGTGCTGATGATCAGTTAAAAATTTTAAATGACAATATGAAGTTACTGCATTTAATTGTTCCGGTCAAGAGACGGAGATGACTGGTTCGTTTCCACTATTGTGGAAGGTTACAAGGATTATTCCCATAAAAAAAAAATTGTGTTTATGCAGGTAGCAGTGAATTTAGACCAATATCTATATTATCTATCTTGTCTAAGATGGTTGAACATCTTTTAAAGTTTAAATTTTTGATTTTATTACAATATTTGTTAATTGTTAATAATATACAAGCACAATATTGTAACCGATTTTGGCCAAAAGGCTAGGTTATTGAAAATATATCAAAATAAATTCTTTTATTTATTAGTATTCCGATTTTCTCTATAAGGCAATTGCTGATGATCACCGCAAACAAATAATACACACAACTCAAAACCTTATTCATATGCGCATATACAATATGTTAATCAGCACAACCTGACACAACAGTATAGATGCTTTGCAATGACATGTAATGACAATGTGTTTGAGTTGGCACAACAGCTTGTTCGAGTTGGCATAACATAACATGGCATGGAATTTTTGTGTGTGACAGTTTTTTAAATATTGTTGAATTGTGCAGCATTCTAATTTTTACTTGCAATCAATAAAAAGCTGCATTTATTCATACTCTCAATTTCACCTTTATCTTTTGAACCGTTATAGACAAACACTTCAAAGTTGCTCAGAATGTTCGTTACTATGTCTGTTATAATAAGTATAAATATTTAAAATTAGAAATTAAAGGGTGTCCCATTAGATGGTTTAATTTGATATATATATGGCCAAACTTTTAAACCGTTACAGATAGACGGTTGAAATTTTCAAAGAGCCTTAATTGCTACGACCGCTATAACAAGTATAAAATTTAAATTCGGAAATTGTATATAGCCAATGTATATAGCCAAACTTTTGAACCGCTATATACAGACAGTCGTTGGGCATTGGGTTGACCTGAAGAAACCAGAAACCCGGGGTCCGGTTGCCCTATATACTCCGGAATCATTGCTCCCCCGGTAGAAAATCGATATTTGCTTTAAATTATTGAATTCCGAAATTAGTTTTTTTTATCTGAATTGACATTTTGTTCTACGACATTTAAAAATATCGCTACAATCTTTATAATTACCGTCTTAAAGAAACATGATTTTAAGTTTGTCTGTTTTGAAGTCGGTTTTTTTTAGCATGACTTATTCAGTATTGAAACAAGGTACATAATGGTAAAAAATTAATTAGAAATACTATATAACAGTATTAGATAAGTTAGATTCCTAGATTTTAATTGACAAAGTAAATAAAACTATTGTTTAAATAACTAGTCTTCTAATATCTTTGATTAGATCCTTCAATCTCTACTGAATTTTGATACTGAATTGGGTTGTCTTAACAAATATCCAGTAATTAGGTAAATGTTTTTAAAATTCAACACGCCTTTGCCTTCTTCTACACCAATGGAGCGTGTGTTTTCCTTTAGTGGAATGGTAGACACTCATAGAATATAAAAAATTTGGTGATAGCAGTTTTGAAATGCTTGAATTTTACTTTTTTTATTGAAATATACAAATTTTGTTAAACTAAAAATTAATTAAATTAATTTTTGTAGGCCTAGATGCTCATACTCGTATATTTATGTTATATAAATTAGTTTACTGTTTTATATAGTCTATATACATATATAAAAAAAAGTTGCATTGTGTTAGAAATTGATGTTCCCTGGAATGCGTGAACCGGTTTGGTTTCTGCAAAGTTTATATGAAAGGGGACGTCAATACCAAGGTTTTTATGTACAAACGGTCTCTGTATGTGTATTGGTTCATGAGTTATAGCGAAATAGTTGGCGTGGTACCGCCCATACAAAATGAAAAATTATTATCGTGTTACTGGCGAATTGCAATAGATAGCGCCTTGAAAGTTTGCAAGAGTAGGCTTTGTGGTAAGGCGCATAGTCTGCCAAAATACAGAATGAATTGGGACAGTGGGCGTGGTACCTCCCATAGAAAGTGAAAAATTATTATTGTGTATATAGAGAACTATAATAGGTTGGTATTCAAAGTGGGTACAAGTAAACACCATACCCATGCGGATACTCTAGAAAAACATAGGCTGAATTGGGACAGTGAGCGTGGTACCCCCATACAAAGTAAAAGATTATTATCCTGTATCTAGAGAACTGCAATAGGTAGCGCCTTGGAAATTTCCATCAGTAACCCCTATATTAAGATAAATTGTGTAGAGAAACACAGACTGAATTTGAATGGAGGGCGTGGTACCTCCTATACAAAGTAAAAAATTATTATCGCGTACCTAGAGAAATACATTAGGTATAGTCTTGCAACTTTGCACAAGTAACCCTCATACTAATGTGCATAGTCTAACAAAATACAGACTGGATAAGAATACTGGAAGTGTCACACCCCATTAAAAGTAAAATATTGTTATCGTGTTATTACATATAGTCTACCAAAAAACAGGTTGGATGGGAACATTTTTGACTTGAGAATAGCGTGCGTTTTCGCGTTAAAATTTGGTTATACTTTTCTTCCAAGTGTTTATTGTGTTTTTTGTGGATGGGTGTAGCGAAGCGCACCGGGGATAGCTAGTCATTAATAAATATAAAATAAATTGAATTTTATTTTTAATGAAGTATTAGTCTTCACTTTTGAATTAGTGCACAAAAATAATAATAAATCAAATTGACCCTCAAATTGAATGCAAAATTTCTTCTTGCAATCAACTTGAGCGAAGAAAAAAAAGTTGCAATATATAGCTGATTGCATTTTTGAAATCAAAATTATTAAATTTTAGTGCAAAGATTTTTTAATTCACTATCACTAATGTCGATTGAGGCTGCAAATTTTGAAATTATCATTAGAAATCAAAAAAATGAATGCAATAATTTTGCAATACCACTCAGTGTGTAGAAAGAGAATTGCCATGGCCGCCACAGCAAATAACAAAATTAAAGGGTGTGTTTTGCATGCACATTGAACAATTTTTTAACCATAATAGATAGTCTCTTGAAATTTTCACAAATGGTGTATTACTATGACCCCTATAAAAATATTGAAATTTAAAAGGGTTTTTCGACAGTGACGTGTTTTGCATTTATAACGACATATATTTTGAACCGTTCCAGTTTATATAGATGTGTTGCCATGGCCGTTATGACAATTACTAAAAATTAAAGGGTGTTCTGACAGTGACATGTTTTTCACTTATAGTAACTTATTTTTTTAATAGTAATAGATAGACTCTTGATATATTCATACAAAGAGAATTGCCATGGCCGCCATAGCAAATAACAAAATTAAAGGGTGTGCCGCCAGAGACATGATTTGTACATAGCCTTTGTAAATAGCCTTATTTTTTGAACCGTGATAGGTAGACTCTTTAAATGTTTACAGTAAATGTTGTACTTCGGCCGCTGTAGCAATTACTAATATCTAAAGGGTGTTCCATCAGTGACATTACCTTATTTTTTGAACCGCAATAGGTAGGCGCATGTATAATTTTATATATAGTGTATTACCATGGCCACTATAACAAAAATTGCTAAAATTTAAAGGGTGTTCCAACGGTGATGCAATTATGACTTTAATTTTAAAATTAAAGGATGTTTATTTTCGAAAACATCCTAGATTTTTTTTAATTCATATGAAGATACAATATATTTAAACTAAAAATAATTACTCATATCTTAAGTCTAAAATAAAAAAAGTGCAGGGGGGTTACTGCTCATTTCGATTCGTAAGAAAAATCATACGAATTTGTATGTCTTTTACATTGTGTTTCGAACAATTTTTCTTTAGAATCGAAATACGCAGTAACCCCCAGGGCAGTGCAGTCGTTGGCTGCCAATGGAAGTGAAAACTAAGTAACTTGTGATTACTTTTTCCCACTATTTTTTTATGAAATACAAAGCAAAAAGATCATTTAAGTTTTCACGGAATAATTAAATACAAATATTGATAATAATCTTTTTTTTATTACAGTTGACAGTTTTACTACACTTTTCAGCTCTACAAGTTTTGTTTCTTTTTTAAATGTCCGCTTATGTATATATGTAGATATATACATACATATCTATATACTCGCATCATCGTTGGTGACGCAGTAAACGAGTAAAGTCAATACAAGAGATTTGCATTAGTTCATTTTTTTTAAATCATATTAAATCATTATACTAGGTTAGGTTATGCAGGCAGCTTCCTAAAAAAGGAAAGAAAAACAATCGGGAAAGGAGAGAAAAAAATATCTCACCTGGGTCCATTATATTGGTCCCTTTGTGATACCTGCAGATAAGAAATGGGATAGAAAGAAAAGATATAGAACAAAGATTAGAGTGGGTGGACGGTCCTATACTAAGGAGTAGAGAGTGTTAGCCGTGAAGGCTGTATTGGACGTGACATACATTGGTGGGCAACTATGTCAGTCTAGTTGGAAGAGGGTTAGAAATCAACTACAGTTCCTTAAAAAGGAGTTAATCCTGCTTGGTTCCAGAGATGAAACACCAGAAAGGCTCTCAAAATATCGTCGTCCTAAGTATTGCAGACACCAGTGTTCTAGTGCAGGGCAACGACAGAGAAGGTGTTCAACCGTTTTCTCCTCTGCCTCATCTTGGTAACTTCTACAAAAGTCATTATAAGGGATACCCACCCTGCTTGCATGGGTTCCATATAAGCAATGACCAGTTACTATTACTATTAAGTCGCATATTTGCATTTTCTGCAGCCGAAATAGCGAGACCGTTTTCTTTTGGTCCAGCGGGAGCCAGATCTTCTTTGCAATTGAGCAAGTCGACTCATTAGACTATCTGACGTATGCTATATCGCAAAGGGCAAAGTTAATGCCCTTTACAATATAGCTTTAATGCGGTGTTCACAGGCCGAGAGAAGGATGCCACAATAGATGTCTATGGCATCATCGTTCAGAAGTGTTGCCTCGATTAGACCCATGTCCCTGCACCCATTTAAGGGTGACTGTCGCATTTAAGGATGTCCGCCATTCCAGGACAAGACTTGCTGTGCTATACACACCTTAAGGGACATAATAGCGGCTTTACTATCAGTACATATCCATATATATCTGTCTGATATCCTGTGGTACCTTAGCAGATATTTCTGCTTGTAAGACATTGCAGTCATTTGGGAGTCTGAAACATATTCTGATTCCAAATTCCTCTATATAGACCCACCCCCCACTCTCGTTCCCCTTTTGGAACCATCTGTGTAAACCAGGAGAGTTCGAGATGTTGGAGAGTGTCCCTCCGTCAAATCGAAGTGGAAGCTTCATGTGAAGAAGGGTGTCGGGGTGTAGTAGTCTAAGAGCTCAGGAATAAAATCCGTTGTTCCTAGAAGAATGGCAAGACCCATGATCTATGCTTCCATGCTTCTACAACATTTAGTCTAACAGTTTTCACTGAATAATTTTTTTTTATAATTTATTTATTGTACTTCAATAACAATAATTACTCATATCTTAAGTCTAAAATAAAAATATACGTTTTAAGTCTAGCCAGTGCAAGACAAAAATAATGTTTGTTTCACGGATTTTGCAATTATTTGCGGGTCATCCCTCTAATGTACGGCCAAGAAAATCAGTAGCTCTTCTTTTTAGTCGAATGTAACCAGGTTCACGTAGTATGTTAAGCGCCAAAGGGTTTGGATGAGATTCAAGTCTTTTTAGATATATGACTGCATGTTTCGCTATTTCTGCTTTACCTGATGACATGTTGAGATCTTTGTGGATGTTCGAATTTTTTATAAACCAGGAGCAGATGTAATACGTAGTATCTTATTTTGGCGCCTTTGAATTTTTTCTACATTGCTAGCTGAGGCAGTGCCCCATAATTGAATCCCATAACACCAGATTGGTTTTTGAATTGATTTGTATAATAAAAGTTTGCAATCTAAAGCTAGAGTAGAATTTCTGCCAATTAGCCAGTTTAGTTGGACTGCTTTCAAATTCATTTGTGTTAACTTTGTTTCTATGTGGCGTTTCCATGTAAGGTGCCGGTCAAGATGTACGCCGAGATATTTGACGTCTGAAAGCTGAGGTATCGTTTGGTTATTTATCCGACCTGTACAGAAGAAGTTTACAATCTAAGCTCAGGGTGAAGTTTATGCCAATAAGCCAATTAAGTTGTACGGCTTTTAATTTCTTTTGTGTTAACTTGAAATCTATGTGGCTTTTCCAAGTAAGGCGACGGTCAAGATATATACCCAGGTACTAGTCTCTACTGGTGGCAACTCAACTATATCAGTACACATAAGTGAAAACCTTTTTCAAATGTTCAATATATAAATTGCCTTTTTCGGTATCATTTCTTGCCCAGTCTCCACAAGAAGTTGGCAAGGGAGGCTTACGTACGACTGGTCTTTTAAGGTTTCATGCACGCCATAAAGAATAATCTGATTGAGGAGCTGCGTCAAGGTCTTCTAAATAGTTTTTCAGTGATGCTTCTTTAAGGCTGCTTTTAAGTTGAGGAGATCTGTGTGACGTCTACAGAATAAATTTGATTGTGCCTAATTAGTTGTCGGATTGCTGTTGCATGTTGGACAGCTGATTTAAGGTTTAGATCAAAATCAATAAGACTCCGCTCTACGTCTTCAGGTGTTCTTAGCGGGATGTTTTCCAAACAATGAGTTCTGAGATATTTTTTAAATTTCAATCAATTTATTCTTGTGCTAGTTCTTGGTGACACGATATTTTTCTGGTTCCATATATAGACAATAGTGGGTGAATGATCTGAGGATAATTCAAGTGACGCTTCAACTTCGATCATTTCTCTTGAAATACCCCTAGTCACGCCAAAATCTATTATGTCAGGTATTTTTTGCCGATCAGTAGGCCAATAGGTGTGTTGTCCACTCGATATCACGTTCAGGCACATTATTGAAATTGAGTCATATAGAATACGACCTTTTGGAGAAATTAGTCTTGATCCCCAAAGCGTATGTTTAGCGTTGTAGTCGCCTGATGCTATGAAACAGGGACCTAGTGATTTAAAGAAGAGTTGGGTTGTTAGTTGAGCTGACTAAAAGTAATGAGCATTTGCTCAATATTGTGGCTGCCTAGCAGAAGTATTTAATTTCTGAGTTGACTTCCTAACCATAGAAAAAACTGGACAGCCTCTGTAGTTAGCAGTGTGATTTCCTCCGCAGTTGCTACATTTTTAACCTTCAAGGCATCCTTTGGTTTGTCGCATTGGGCGGAACAATGTATCTCTCCACACACAACGCAAACTGGAGGCAACTTGCCCGTAAATCCTTGTATGACCATATTCTTGGCGTTTTAAACACTGGACGGATCCTGATCGCTTATGTGGTTCCTCTACACTTATCCTCTGGTGTAACAGGATAAGTTTCGTTCGTCTTCAATCTGATATCCCCAGGTTCTAGATCAATGCGAAATTGAGGTTGAGGGATTCCTGAGATTATCTACACTTTTTACCTTAAATCCCGCTTTTTGGAGTCCAGCTCTTATTTCTACTGAATCAACATATGAGTCTACACCTTTAGTAACTACCTGTAGACCTTTGCTACTCTTCAGCTGATAGGTAAAAACGTTCTTTTTGCAGCTTTCAAACTCCGTTTGTGGAAACTTATTCCGCTAGCCTCATTATCCTTAAGTACTTTAGACATTGGTGCAAGCTGCGAAGATTTAGAGCTCCGACCTATTTTTAATACAGTTACGTATCTGTCCATTCCCACTTGCGTCTTGGGTTTTTTTTTATACTATCCATATTAGTTTTGGTTATATTCTGTTTAGAAGGCGACTTATTTTTATTTATTTTATTATCATCATTTAACAAATGTGATGAGCTAGATTGGGCACGTAAAACTGGCGTAGCATTTATACACAAATTATTATCAGTTATTTTATTTTTATTTATTTCAATATTGTCCACATTTATTTGACTTAAATTAAAGAGGCTCATTAGTCCCTATTGTTTTTGTTTTATTTTCAAAGAAGCAAAGCAATAATGCCTCTGTGAAAAAAGGAAGAGAAAAAAAATTACACACTACTTTGTTGTATTAAAAGAGGTTTTTTTGCTTTTGTTTGGATTTATTTACACTATACGTTTTGGTTTTTTGTTAATTGCGAGCTTAAAAAGAAGGTGTCCGCAGTTATCAATGCACAAACTGAAGAAAGCATCCTAGATGAGTCAAAACCGCACTAGGGGTCTGTTAACGATCGCTACAGAAACAGTTTACTAACTTACAGCGAGCTTTACTGTTGTGCAAAAGGCCCTAATGTAATATTATATATATAGGTATTAAGCCAAAGACTTTCTAGCTTCTTACCAACTGTTCATATTTTATATTGCCTTTCCTTTTCTTTATAATTTGTAATTTTATTGCTCTGTTAGAATCTAAAATCTAAATCGCTTCCTGTTAGCTGAGTTATATTAACTTTACTTGTTGTTTGAACGCTGTTTGTGTGCTATACAAAAATTAAATTTTTTTCAAAGAAAGAGTAATATTAAATAAATTGAGAATTATTTATTTTTAATCACGCATGATTCCTTTGAAAATTTATTATATATTTATATGAATATTATTATTATTTATTTATATCCAAAAAATATAATAATCGAAATTGATTACTATGGGGAAAGCATATCCAGATAGCTATTTCGCTAGTGCTCAACTAGCTCATCAGTGGATTTTTCCCAATTTTCCTGAATATAAACTCAGATTCTTATGCTTAAAACTTGATAGACTAAATGAGAAGTTCAATCAGTTTAGAAAGAAAGCCAAATCTAAATTTCTAAACAAAACAAAAACCATAGTAACCATTTTGATTTCAAAAAGTTTATTTTATTCTCCTTTCAATTTTCTACATTAAGGGTTTCCATTGGATACCATTCATAATGTATCAAAAAGACTTTTGAAAAACAAAAATAAAAATACAAATTAAAAAATTAAAAATACGAAAATCGTATTTACTCAGCGTGCGCATGCTGTTATATACAAAAAATTATATTTGGAATCGTGTTATATACATTATTTATTTTTAATCACGCATGATTCCTTTGAAAATTTATTAAATAAATATTTTATGAGCATAAAATATTTATTTCCAAAAAATATAATAATCGAAATTGATTACTATGAGGAAAGCATATCCAGATAGCTATTTCGCTAGTGCTCAACTAGCTCATCAGTGGATTTTTCCCAATTTTCCTGAATATAAACTCAGATTCTTATGCTTAAAACTTAATAGACTAAATGAGAAGTTCAATCAGTCTAGAAAGAAAGCCAAATCTAAATTTCTAAACAAAACAAAAACCATAGTAACCATTTTGATTTCAAAAAGTTTATTTTATTCTTCTTTAAATTTTCTACATTAAGGGTTTCCATTGGATGCCATTCATAATGTATCAAAAAGACTTTTGAAAAACAAAAATACAAATTAAAAAATTAAAAATACGAAAATCGTATTTACTCAGCGTGCGCATGCTGTTATATACAAAAAATTATATTTGGAATCGTGTTATATACATTATTTATTTTTAATCACGCATGATTCCTTTGAAAATTTATTAAATAAATATTTTATGAGCATAAAATATTTATTTCCAAAAAATATAATAATCGAAATTGATTACTATGGGGAAAGCATATCCAGATAGCTATTTCGCTAGGGCTCAACTAGCTCATCAGTGGATTCTTCCCAATTTTCCTGAATATAAACTCAGATTCTTATGCTTAAAACTTAATAGACTAAATGAGAAGTTCAATCAGTCTAGAAAGAAAGCCAAATCTAAATTTCTAAACAAAACAAAAACCATAGTAACCATTTTGATTTCAAAAAGTTTATTTTATTCTTCTTTCATGCGTGATTAAAAATAAATAATGTATATAACACGATTCCAAATATAATTTTTTGTATAAATTGAGAATTATTAAAAATTAACACATTTTTTTTTCACTCAAACATTTGGTCCGTCCTTCGAAGGGAGCATGAAAAAAGTATCAATAATATATGGTGATCCATTTCGAGGTACATTTGGTTTCAGCAAGACGGAGCCACTTCCCACACATCGCATCAATCAATGAATTTATTGAAAGAACATTTCAATTGACCGCTAACGTAACGGCATAGAACCTCAATTATGCCTCAGCGTCATCGAAAATTTGGAGCATCGGATGGAGGAGTGCCGTCGACCATTTGGCCGATATTTTGTTCCATACATAATGGAACCATACCAATATTATCAAAATAAAAAAAAAATTACAATAATTTCCTGAATAGTTTGTGTGATAATCGACATCAGCCCTTAAAATTTAACAACCTTTTATTATTGTTTTATTAGATTTAAATTATCCAAATAAAATATTTTGGCTTCAGATTATATGTTTTTAGAAATAATAAAGTACACATAGTATATTTTTGTTGAATAATAATGGTCTCAAGAAAAAACTCTGTTATGTTACAATATCAAGTACACGCAACCGCCTCATTTTAGGAAATGTTTAGCCCAATGATTACGCCATGAATGCAAGTAAAACCCTAAATTGTTTTTTAGGGTTGCCAATACAATAACAAAAATTAAAATGCAATTTTCGTCATTCTCAATACAATTAGATCTACAACTCAGAACGACCTGAATTAAACAAACGACATCATCAGAGTGTAACTGATAATAAGAAATTTCAATGAAGAATGTTAAAGGAGACAACCGTAATGACATGCAATAAAATTGGGATCTTTTCTTAACTATTCTGCCCCTATAATGAATGGTTCTATAGATACAATAAGGCACTTACTGAACAAACCCTCACCCCAGCGGTTACGGAAAATGAAAGTCTTCTACCAAGGCTAAGAAGATCCATACGAGCACAATTAAGAGTCAGATGGCGCAGTATTCTCAATTACTACTGGGAACGAATCAAAGCTTAGCATGCCTTCAAAACCCCATGACATAGTGCATTTATTTCAATTTCCCAAATGCTTCATGGACTTACACCCCATAGACTTATGGATAAGACCGATTGAGTTTATGTATTCTATCCAGGACCAAATGTCATGTCGCAACACAAATACAATTTTTTATATGGTTTTCAGGGATAATCGACGACATCAGCAAAGCTTTTAGAACATCAACAACAACAAATTTCGTTCTTACGACAATTGGATCTTTGTCGCAACCCGGAACAACCCGAGTATCACTCGGCCAAAGATTGTCATCTCAGCAATAGCTGTACCAACCGAAAATTTTTGTCTCAGGTCAGCAAAATATTTTGCTCCAGATACTAATAATTATAGGCATTGAGCAAATTATAGGTGCACAGATCTGGGTTTGGTTAGTGTGTCACAACAGAATAACCCGCAACATTATATCGGTCAAATGCTCGGTTTACAAAACCCGGTTTCACCCCCCTGCTGCGAGACCTAGTAGAACACATTGTTATATTTGTAACAAGTAATTCGGATGAATATAACGTCAGTAAAAAATGGTGTCATGTGAGGCGCTGTACAGATTTACGTTCTGACAGCGATGGCAAGCATTATCCTTGACTCAACGGCGCAAACAACACCTAGGCCGTCAAAAATACAGAAAACTCCTCAAATACAGCAACCCGTTTTAATCCATACAACTCCACCGCAGCTGAATACAACGCCAATACACCTCACTCAACGACAAGTGAAAAATACTGGTCCTAGCAGATCTATTCAAATCTTTCAATTAAATCGAATGGTTTGGAGAACAAAACTGTGGAGTTCCGAAAATATATGCTCGATAATAATATATTCATTGCCGCCATACAAAAGAATCAAAGCTGACCACTGATTGGACACTCTCGCCTTCTGGGATTTGCAATGTTGTCAGAAGAGATAGAGCTCATGGTGGGGGACTTGCGTTCATTATAGAACGAAATTTATGTGCATCTCAGTAGATACTGAAACTACTGAAATAGAAATCATAAATGTTTATATCCCGCCGGGTAACAGCATAGGGGCTGATTACATCCTAAGCATATCCCATCTCTTGCATGGTGGTAATAGAATAATACTTGGTTTTTGAAATGCTCATCATGGTGTTCCCAAGTTACCTTTGTTGCATTTTACTCAGACTACATTCCCATTGTGGAGAAAACTAATGACTTCGATGAGCCTGATAAGCGCACGTTTATTAATTAAAAATATTTAAATAACTAAAATTAGTTTCTGAGAATTAATTTCTAGGGCAAAATAAGCTTATAATATAATTTCCTTAATATATATCATAATTACTATATTATTTAATATAAAATGTATAGTATTTTAGAATTATTATAATTATTATAGATGTTAAGAGTTACTATATTTTAAAAATTATGTTAATTTTATTTTAATTCCTTGTGGATTTAGCTTCGAAAATTTGGAAAATATTAAAATGTCTTACATGACAGATTTTAAGGCGGTTTAAACATAGTAGTAAGCTTCTAAACGGTGCAGGTTGTTCTAGAAGACTCTTTACTCACGTGTAATTTTGGCTTCATAGAGTCTTATCTCTATTTAACGGTTTGTATATACTTAGAAATAGTTCTCTGAAATCTTCTAGTTCGATCAGAAAATGGGATCACTAGCCTAGCAAGAAAACGTTTTTCTGTCAGGGACAAAATCAGGATGTGAAATTTTTAATTTATCTGACCTTAATTTCCAGATTTACAATGATTCATTTAAATTGTTCCTTTGTATTTGGAGTACTTATTGTAACTTCATTAAAGAAATCCACAATGTGTTTTTTCTTTCTTACTATTCACTTTTCTATATTTTTTTCGTTACAGGAGTAATATTTTTTTTTTTATACTTAAGCACTCGGCATAAGAATGACTTTACATTAATAAAAGTTGAGTTAAAGTTAAGAAGAGAGTTACGCAACAAAATTATTTTGTGGTTCAATGATATTTCAATGACATAGGAAATATCAATTTAATAACTATTGTCAAAAAAAGACAAATAGATGTACATATATATATATATATATATATATA